>JAOQMR010000212.1:1737163-1750302 GCA_027563865.1 Erythroxylum pelleterianum | reverse complement strand
GAAACTTCGTATGACCAATAACGTCATAATTAATAGTCTTTATGTGGACCGTTTAATTCCTGACATCAAGAGCATACAAGAAAAGCACTTACTATATGCGATGAGATCGTCTGTGTCATCTTTGTGCCAACCCAATGTGAGGGGTTGGCACAGAGATGGCACAAGATGCTCCCAATGTGGAATAAGTGGATTGGAGGGGTTGGCAGAGATGGCACAGGGAAGCCCCTAATGTGAAATAAGTGGATAGGAGGGGTTGGCACAAAGATAGCACAGGAAAGCCGGTACAGACGATCTTAAGCCTTACTATATATAGGCGAGAACTGAGAAGCTTAAACTAATGATTATTTAACGCAACAGCCCTTGCCTGGAGAAGATTAATGCAGTTAAATAGAGGGGAAAGCATAGGAAGACGGAATTTTCTAAGAAAATTTTCCAACTTTTTCTTTTAAAGGGGTTGAATTTAATATATTATGCCTCCTCTAAAATCAATTCAAGTAGAATTACAAGGCTATCTTTCGATAGTTGTATATTATGCCTCCTCTAAAATCAATTCAAGTAGAATTACAAGGCTATCTTTCGATAGTTGAGTGATACGACGACGTTTTCATTTGACGACTAAAATGTGTTGAAAGAAACCAACTTTAGTTATAGATGTAGCGAGGAAATTAGTAAAGACTAACAAGGTGATGAGAAAGGTAACATAGACTCATTAAATGTTTCTTTTGAAAATTAAATTTGAATTCGAAGCAATAGATTACACTCAAAGGTTATTGGAAGGGTTAACATAGACTGGTGACTCAACCATCAAACGTTGCTTCACTCACTCAAGTATCAAATTGGGATGATAAATGATATCCTAATTATTCCAGCTGTATGATAATTTCTACAATGTTGCTAATGATAAAACATGAAGGCCTCAAAATCTCATTATGGTTATCTATTCCACTGAACAGGAATCATTGCAACAGGACAATGTTAAAATCCCCAGTTGATAATGGTTCCCTTTCAGAACCAGCAACTTGGGCAGTTACAAATATAAAAATTATATGCTTGTGTGACAACCGGATCAGACATCCATCCCCCATCTTCCAAACTACTTTTTTCTCCCGAAGCCAATGCTTTAGGTGCCACTTGAAATGCAGATGAATTACTCTGATCTAACTCAGGCCTTGACTGACAATTCAACACAGATTTAGGTTGAGTCCAGCCAAGTCTCTCCTTGGAGGGTTTACTCTTCATTTTCTTTTCGTACCGCCCCTTCTTTGCCTCCGGAACATCTATAGTAGCCAATACTCTAGGTGCCACTTGAATTGCAGATGAATTACTTTGATCCAACTCAGGCTTTGACTGACAATTCAACACAGATTTAGGTTGAGTCCAGCCAACTCTCTCCTTAGAGGGTTTACTTTTCATTTTCTTTTCATACCGCCCCTTCTTTGCCTTCTGAACATCTATAGTAGCCAATGCTCTAAGTGCCACTTGAAATGCAGATGAATTACTCTGATCCAACTCAGGCCTTGACTGACAATTCATCACAGATTTAGGTTGAGTCCAGCCAACTCTCTCCTCAGAGGGTTTACTTTTCATTTTCTTTTTGTGCCGCCTCTTCTTTGCCTTCGGAACATCTATAGTCTCGACAGATAGAGCAGTCAGCTCTGCAGCTCTTTTTTTGCATGGAATAACTGTTAATTGAGAGGGACCAACTGTTTCAACAGATTCATTGGTTTTAGATTGTCTAGCTAATAAAGCAACTCTGGCAGCTTTTCTTTCTGCTTCCTTCTTTGTTGAAGCTGATGATCCAATATACTGCATCCCCCCAATCTCAACAGTACATTTGAAAGTTGGCACACGATCTGATGTTTCTTCGTTTTGACAACGGTATACTGGAATTGCACAATTCATTTTTTGTGCATATTCCTGAAGTAGATTCTTACACAGTCCTGTTTCATGCTACAAAAAGAATGAAATTAGGAAAGATAGGCAAACAAAAAGAAAAGAAATATAGAATCACTCCACATGAGCTCCGACCAGTGAGTATAGAAGTAACTTTGCTATAGCTCAGCATCTTCATAATGATGTTGAATACTGATATAAATGAAAGTAATAACTGAGATAGAGAAGTATGAGACAGATTCATACAATTCAATAGTAGCAATACTAAGTTATACCTGAAAACATGAAAAAATAAGTGAAATTCTTCCTCCTATAAGTTGGAAATGATTTAAAGTAAATAACTACTCTGTACGTGCATATCGACATCGTGCTGTTTCATCCATAGAAATAGAAGTGGCAAGGAGAAAGGGCTAAAGGTGCCATTGGGTTAGGCAAAAGGTGATAGAAGATGTTAAAGCAAGACTATCTCCTGGAATAATTGGGACGTCATATAATTACAAGCGAAATAACAATAAACTTACAAGAGGTTGAGAAATGCATGAAGTAACTTCACCAGACTTGGACAATTCCAAAAGAGCAACCTCAGCAGCTGACTGCTCTGCTGCCTTCCGATTGAAGAACCCCAGCAAGGAATCATATCTAACACCTTTTACAGTCACCGTTGACTTGAAGATTGGCTCATGAGAAGGCCCTTCCTTTTTTGTTTCATATTCAGGTGTAGGCAATCCCATCTTTTGAGCATACTCTTGCAACCTACTCTTAAACATATAGCAATTCGACATACCTAGAATATGTGCCAAAAAAGTACACCACAAACATTACTTAGTTAAATGCATTAAAACATTAAAGAACCCATCATCTATCAAATGTTACAAGCCTATCAATCGATCAAATGTGTTCCAAAAAGTAAGGAACTTGAGAAACAGGAGGCTGTAACTTGTTTTTACATCGAAAGGCAACTGATTCTTGGGAAAAGCTAATAACTTTTCCCCTAGACCTAGTGAAGCATAATCAATTTGATGAATCGGCAAATACAGACTTATGATTCAAAGTGCAGGAATCGCGATTAAGCATGTGACTGCATATGATCAAAACCAGGAAAGATAAACTGCTAAAAGCATTCAGATTAAATTTAGAAAGAAAACGGTCAGATTATGCGTCGGTTAATTTCTTTTCTACAGTTTCTAAGTAAATAAACACAATCGAAAACTTTTCACAAAACTCAGCAAAGAAAGAAGTGAAATTGAGAAGTCGAATGAAAGAACAAGCATACCTTGCTTCGACATTTAGGCTGTTGAAGGCAAAACGAGGGCTTCAATAGGGTTTTTGAGATGGCTATACAGAGTGGTTTACAAATACGGTCTCGGTTACTCTGAAAGAATTAAGAACTGAAACCAGTGAAGTTGTTTAGGCCCAATGACCAGTTAGTACTGCCCCAGATTCGGTCCATTACCGAATCGTTATTTATGGGCTTCGTAAGGGGTCTATAATACATTTTATTAAACTAATTAATCTTCTGATCTGAATTAAGCTTAGCAATGAACAGTGTTAAATTACGGATAACAATAGATTGAGAAGAGCTTGAGGTTGGGTGACTTCTGGATGCTGAGACCTAGATCAAGCCAAACTCAAGCCCAACTAGGCCAAAACTTGATTAAAATTTGAGCTTAATTTGACCCGACGTAATTAAACGATATCGTTTTATTTACAAATATCAAAACCTCAAGACTTGAGAATAGGCTATTGTCATCTCTACATCGAACCTTTGAAGTGGTCGAGTTAAGCTTGTTCAAGCATTTAAAATGATACAATGTCATTTTAGTTTTACTTATCAAGATAATATCATTTAAATCTTAAACTTCTTAAATTTACAAGGTTAAAACAATGTCGGTAAAACTAAAATAATATCATTCTAAAGAGAGAGGTCATATTGTTTGAACCATCTTCTTATATCTAAATGTTGGCAAGAGATTTGGTTAATTTAAACTTAATATATTCTTAAAGACTAAGATAATATCGTTTTGAAAAAAATTAAACAAAAATATTAATTTAAAAAGTAATTTATACCATTCTATAAACTCTTAAACTTGAGTTTGACCTAAGTTAAAATAAATTTGAATCGTTAACTTCAACTTAACCAATTCAGAAGTAACTCTATCTGTATCCAAATTCTATTCAACTCAACCTAAACTTTTTCAAAAATTTTAAAAATTTTAAACGTTGTCATTTTATTTACAAAAGATCTGGCTGAGCTCAATCTATTGCCATCTCTACATCAAACCCTTGAAACAGCTGAGCTTGGGCTGAAATTTGTTCTACCATTTAAAACGTTATAATGTTGTTTTAAAAGATGAAACCAAAAGAAACATAGCTCTAAAGGGAGAGGTTAGACCGATTGAGCCAACTTCTAAATCTGAAAGTTGGCATAAAATTTGATTAATTTAAACTTAATATATTTTTAAAGACTAAAATAACATTGTTTTGAATAAAATAAACAAAAATATTATCTTAAAAAAGTAATTTAGACTATTCTATAAACTCTTAAACATGAATGACCCAAGGTCAATTAAATTTGAGTTATTAACTCCACTCAAGATAAGTTGAATTTACTATTCTTGATTAAAACAACAAACCCTTATTTTTGTAGTCTTCATAGTTATTAGAATACATTATATATTAAACTCAAATAATCGCTAATTAAAAGTAAATAATTTCTCAATTTTTGTTATAACTATCACACTTTTTGCTAAAGTAAACTCATCTCATTGTGACCTTTTAGATTCTCGAAAGTTTTGCCGCTCCATCGTGGTACCAGTTGCAACTATAAAGAAAGTATCTGAGATTTGCAGATAAACCAACACATTACCAAAAACGAAAAAAAGAACAGCAGTCCAGTACCAAAAGGATGGCAAACCTTCTCTTTCAAATCCAGGAGGAGTTTGCTGATAAATAAACCAACACGTCACAAAAAAGAAGAAAAGAACAGCAGTCCAGACCAGTCCCAAAGGGAACAAGCAGCAAAGAACAGGAGAAGAATGTTAAAATTAGATACTTAGAATATTTAACTTTTTAAAAAATGGAATATTTAATTAAACCTCCAACTTTCATCAAGAGAGTTAGTTCTACTCTTTAAAGAATATCACAGGCAAAAGATTTCTTAAAAATCTACCCTAACCCAATTTATGAATTTCAAGGTCTGATTCTAATAAATTTGCAAAGTGAAACTGACTCCGATAAGAAGATTAAGATTTAGATACTCAAAGTTAACATTACTTAAAAGAGAGAAATTTACTTGAATTGTATATAATTTTTTAGTAAAAACAATTATACTCTTTCGTTGCGTTAATTTTTAATAATAAAACAAATACAATTTTTACATCAACCAAAAAACAAAATATAATCTAAATTTCAAAAATAAAATGGAAACGTTGGAGCCTGATTTAAGCTTACCTAAGTAGACAAACGCAATGATACAAAAATGTCTTTGTTAATCTGCATAAAATCAAATAATTAAACAAGTAAATAGTCGCATCTTCATTTGCAAAAATTCAATCAATCACCTGAAAAAATAATAAATTAAGAAGATAGATTAAATAAAATAAATTAATACTAAAAATGCTAATTACATTACAATCATTACAATCATAATCTTTCATAAATTCGAATTTTTTTATCAATATGTAAAATCTTATAATTATAATAATTTATTTAATAAATATCAAATATATGATAATTAACAAATAAATATACCTTCGTCATTAAATATTTGTTCCAAAAAACTTTCGTTTGAAAGAATGGTCTTTGTACCTGTATCTATATAAAAAATATTAAGATAATATGATAAATGATTGTTAAAATCATAAAAATAACAAAATAACAAAACGTAAAGTAAAATGTTTACCTTAAATATTTTCAGCACCTAACTAACTTCGAGTACACATTCGAGCTTCTACGGTCTTAGGATGAAGTTGTCTATAATGAGTACTCACTATCTGACTGTCAACACTAAAAGTAACATCATGCTCTAAACCACATAACACTAAAACATAAACACACAATTATATTAACATAATTCTAAGCTTAAACATGCAAAAATCATCTAATCAACACCTATAAACACACTAAAACACCTACCAAAACATAATGTAAACTATAACTATCAACATTCTCACGCTTTCTTCAAGCAAAAACAAAACAAATACAAACCAAAACACACCAAACAATAACACATACATTCATGCATATGAACTGATGATACAATGACATCTAACTTCAAAAAACTAATTTAATTTCAAACAACAATCAATCAAGTTGTTCCAACACATTAACTTAAAAAATCTATGACTAAGCACTTTGGATTGAACATACATACTAATCAAGACCTTAACATCTTATTCATTCACCCTAAGCACTTGTACACACGCATTGATAATTAGTAGTCAATCAAAATCGCAACTATCACTAAGTATCTTTTCATGAAAATTCTTATTATTTTCAAAGATCGGTAGGATTTATTTATCAAAACGCCATTTTTAAAATTTTCTTTAACATTGGCCTAGTCTTTTGACGCGAAGGCAAACATTTGTGATGAATGTCCCCCGGTTACTCAACTAGATCATATTTTATTAATTAGCTTGGTTGGATTGTTATTCTAGCCTTTTGACGCGAAGGCAAACATTTGTGATGAGTGTCCCCCGGTTACTTAGCTATATCACATTCTCAACTGGCTACTAGCTCTATTCATAACCCGAAGGCCAGCGAAATAGTTATTTATTAATGATAGCCAATTTTTTTACACATTTAATATAGCCTACCTCATTTCTTTTAGCTAATCATCCTCATGAAAAATACTAACGATGCTACTTATTCAATTGGCTTATAATTATAAATGTATGAAACAAATTTCTTAAGGTGAACAAACTGATGTCATATCCTAATTAACATGCATATTTAACCAAGGATACTTAGAATACAAATTTCACAAGTTAATGTCTTTACAACTTAAAAGACTATGTTCAAAGCTAAACGAACTCCATCAAGTCATAGCTATTGACAAATTCATACAATTTACACTCATGCTACACACCATGTCAACTTAAGCAAAAACTAACAATATGATTTGCAAAATTCACACTCATGATGACAATAACAATGCAAATCTACCCATACTTGGACAACACATTGTCCTTAATGTGAGAAGAATAAACAACACATAAAAGAAATTAAAAATGACAAGAAAAGAGTAAAAAACAAAAGGAAAAGAAGGGTTAGAGCATGAACCCGTTACGGTGATTGATGTGGTGATGGTGTCGGAGATGGAATTTGAACGCCTTGAGCAATGAAATATTTGTAGATTCTCTGTATGTCTTGACGCTATCGTTGTTGTTCTTTTGCCATCTCCTTCAGTAGTTTGTTGTTGTCTGAAACTACACTCAGTACCTTCTCCCATCCGGCAGCTTCTTCTTCCTCTGACTCCTCACTCGTTGATTCTCCAACTTGTTGCTGAGGTGGTACCGAGCTAGAACTGGCTTGTCCTATCCTATTCTTTACATGTGATTTAGCGCTAATATCTCGAAGTTTCATATGTTGGGACGTCAAGATCTCAGCTCTCATCAAATGATGTTGGTCAAGAAACTCAGGCAAAAGCACAGTTAGTCCATCACAATTGACACCATAATAATCAGCAGTGGCAGTAACTAAATAACCCATGCCAAGACTACTGCTTCTCTTTTTCAGTGTAGTAATAATGGTATTAAAAATATGTGTGGTTGTGCAAACTTGAAAGTCATTATCCATGCACCACAAAATAAATAATTCCTTCAACGAACACTTGTTGTTTTGGCTTTTATCAAAAACAGTTTGGCACATAAATTTGTGCAGCAACAAGTGTTCGGGGCTACGAATGATATTGTTAGGTGCACTTTTAGGATTAAAGTTTTCCAACCCAGTCAATTGGGTCCAATATCGCTGGGCACGAAAATCACGATGTTGATCAACAATGGTTGATTTCGGGAATCCACCAATGTCACACATGATCTCATAGTTTAATTGGTATGATTGACCCCACAATCGAAACCAAAATTCATTAGGGTTACTTGGTTCAAATTGAAGAGAGGTGAAGAATTCAAGAGTTAGTTCCTCATAAATAACAAAGTTAAAATTCATGAATTTTTCCCATTGAATTCTTCTACCTAGATTCTCAACCTTATCTCTCAATCCAAGTGTTTCCAAGATATTAAAGTCCAAATACCTAGGCACAACTACATTTCTAGCACGAAGAGTTTGGAAACGAATACCTTCGTCTTCTGAGATAATCAAAAAAGGTGCTCCGAAGTCTGCCGCTCGATTTCGTGCACTGCGCCTCGACAACTTCCTATTCATTGCAAAATTCATTCTTGGCAACTTACAACCTCTAGTTATACCTCTACATCTTTTTTTGATGTTGACATTGGAACCTAACAACAAATAAATAATGATAGACACATACGCATTAAAATTTAAACATGTAAACATATATTTGAGCATAAGCCTACTTGTAGGTGCTGAAGATTAATAACCTGCAGATCCCTCTGTACTAGTTGATTCATTGTTGGTTGAGGAAGAATGAGGTTGTTGCTGACTTGCTTCATTGGTGGCTGAGGTCAAATGTTGTTGTTGATCCCTCTGTTCAACAATTTCGATACCTGCCACCTTCTTCCCTTTGTTTCTACCAGGTGTCATTATATTGGATATCTATAAAAACGAACAATGTTCAACAATTTTCAATATGCCCATGGCTCCTTTTGTACGAGCTCGTAATGGCAAGATAAGAAAATCACCTAAAATTATCTTTCTATTATCATTTAACTTCTATGGTTACATGGCATGGTAGTTAGTTAAGATACCCTTTTCTACATATTTTGTCAACAACGAAACTATCACTTTGATATGTTACTTCTATTTGGCTAATTATCAATTTAGATGAACCTCTAAAACCAAATTAAATTGAGAGAGTTTTTTGAAGACAACACTTAAATAGGGTTTTAGATGCAATTAACTTCAATTCTTTAACATGGTTTTTCTTTTTGGAAATTAAAGAATTCTTTAACATTGATTTTGTAATTGATTCAATCAACCTTTTACATTTTCCTCTTATATGTATGCACGTAAAATATTTTTTAATCAACTTTAGGTTGCTTGTTAATTCTCTGCCAAAAAGTACTCGAATTGGTTTGTTTATGCATCCAATATGTATCCAATGGTTGATCCTTGGGAAAATCAAAATTATTTTCTACATATGTTGTTCATTGTTGGTAACTTGTATGATTTATCACTAGCATCTTGGTGGCAAATATAAGATATGAAATGTCATTATTCTTTCTCAACTCTTTTACAAAATGAAAATCTTTGGCAAATGATGGAGACGAATGTTGTGTTGTATAATTTCTTTATCATCTGTACCTCATTTTCTCTTAAGAAGCTATTAGATGAACGTGTGAATGTATATACTATGTTGTGTAAAGCTTCCTTAAATCTTTATGAAAACATACATGAAATGGAGGCGATGGTGATGTCCCAATGGTCCGTACAGGATTAAAGAAATCAATTGTTTTGAAAAAGTCGTCGATTGTAAAAACTATGTCAGTACAGTGTGACAATGATTAAATCATTCAATCGGGTATGCATGTTTTCGAATTTGGATTCCTTATACCGTTTGATTTAGCTTTTTAAGTTTTTAGGATTTAATTTTTCAAATGATTGTGAAGAAATTAATGTGATTGTTCTATATTGTTGGTTCCTTAGGTGAAACGCATGATGCGTGCAGTTCATCTAATTCAGTGATCCATATTATATTTGAGAAATCGTTCACTGCATCTTTTGCTAGTTAAGTTAAAGTCAAGAAGTTATTGGAAGAGGGTATCAATAAACCAACTCCTAGGGGCAAATCTTTGCTTGTTTCAATTGATATTTTCGAACGTACAAGGAGTTTTCTTATGAATGCAAACATAAGGAAATTCTCTACTTTATTTACCGAGTCTCATATCACTTAGAATAGATTTTTTTCTTTTTTCTTTTCGATGGAATTGGCGTGAAATTTTATTTATTGTTTTGTCCTTAAGAATTGTTAAAGTTCTAATTAAAATCTTGTATTACTTATCATATATTATTATTTATTATTTTCTGTAAGAATAATATATTATTATATTACACACTTTATCTTGAAATTATTTAAAAATTTTGTGACGCCATATAAATTCGTCAAATCATATAATTTAAAAGAGAAAATAAAAAGTAAAAATCTATGTAATATTAATTAATTTTGAGTTTACAGTTTCATAAATTATTTAAATGATTTGACATTTTTATCAGCTAAATTTATTTTTACATCTAGAATAATTGTCAAAAATATTAAATTTGATTTTTTTAATATGATGCTCAGCCTCAGACTGATCAAGTCAAAGTTAGTGAATTTATAATTATAAATAAGAGAGCTATTTTGTTATTAAATCGTTGCCAAAAGTCACCAATTCATTAACCATCGCCAACCGCTAAGCATCTTGCGACGATTTTTCTGAATCATCGCCAAAGGCTGTCCATTTGGCAACGATTTTTCTGAATTGTCACCAAAAGCATGTCATTTGGCGACGACGCTTGAAATCGTTGCCAAAGGCTGAACGTTTGGCGAAGCTCACATTTAGCTACGATTTTAAAATCATCACCAAAAAAAGTAGCCAAAGGTCCTTTTTGTTGTAGTGAGCTTTTTGCGATGATTTCGAAAAAATGTCGCCCAAAGCTTAGCATTAAGCGACAATGTTATTGAATCGTTGCCAAAGGTTTGCCATTTAGCGAACTTTTGGCGATGATTTGTAGCTAAAGGGCTACCTTTTAGAACGCTCAATTGAATGACTAAGCTTATCCATTTGAAACAATCAACCAAAGAAACACAATATGCTTGAATATATGAATGGACTCAAATACAATCAGCCAAATAAACATGAGAATATTTGTACAATTAATGCTTCTACATCAAAAAAAGCAAAAATATTGGAAATAAAAAGAAACAAACTTGAAAAAAAAAATCCACAATTACTTAAACAAGAGGTAGCCATAGATGTGTCAGATCCATAATCACACCAACGTGTAGGTAATAACAAAGTGTAGGTATTATATGTATAAGTATACAAGTTGATATCATGTCCGAGTATAACATTAAGACAAGATTTGATGAATAGTCATGCTAGAGATACCATCACTGCAGTTGAATAAACAATTGCAAACCATGAAAATCATACCTCTAAAGTACCCAAAAGTTGTTCGCGCGTCCTTTTATTTATGCTAACCAAACCTAGACCCTCATTCTTTGGAAAAACTCTTGGCATGTGCTCGGTCAAAAGAGTTTCATTCTCCTAGCAAATTATTAAAAAAAAACATCTATTAAGTTACACCCAAAAGTAAACACTAAGAAAAGCGACAAGATTTAGGCATCTACATTCTTTACTTCTCTTGGAGTCCCATCCCTCCAAGGCCAACCACCCTGTTGTATATTGGATGGCCTTTTGTCAGAAACATTGCCCACCTTGATATGTCCTTCCTCAGCCAATTGCTCTTTATCGGCATCATTCTCTATTGTTTCCCCATCCTCCACCTTTAAAAAATATAAATGAACACAGAAATATCCATGAGATCAATAGTTTTCCATATATATAGAACAAAAGTAACTATGCATCTTCATTAAGGTTGTTAATTTGGCACAAGAACATATATGTTTACAGAAATTGAAACTTCGTATAACCAATGACATCGTACAAAGTTTCTTAAGTCAATGTTTCCTCACAATAGGTGCCTCCTAATACATTATTAAGCCTAAAAGTATGGAACTATCTGAAATCTAATTTTTTTAGTGAAATCAGCAAGAAAGTTCAGGACAAGAATGAATCAGCAAACAGATATCTCGAGTTACCCTGACAACACCAGACAAAAGGAGGCGTTTAGCTGGAGGTTGATCCTCTGCTTCATTTCCATCTGCCTGAAACTATCCAATTTGATGAACATACAACTATTAAGGGGGACGTATACCAAACATTTAATTGCAACCTTGCATGTAACCATAGGGAAAAAAAAAAGACAACAACAACAATTACCGGCCGAACAAGGTCACCCTGACGAGCCACATTGGCGGCAAAGTTGCAAGGACCAGCAGCGGACAAACCTCCTCTTTCAAATCCAGGAGGACTACGAAGGCGCTCACTAATCTGAGATTTGCAGATAAATAAACCAACAAGTCACAAAAAAGAAGAAAAGAACAGCAGTCCAGTCCCAAAGGGAACACGCAGCAAAGAACAAGAGCAGAGGCAAGAAGAGAAGATAAGAGGACACCTGACGCTGTTGGGGAAGAAGCTCATTAATCTCTTGTCGGAGCTCTTCTTCGGTCTTCTCGACGGCGGTGGAAACCATCAGGGCAGTGAGGTTGGTTCTGAGTCCGAGAGTTTGTGTAACAAATCCTGTGAAGTAAAAACCCTTGTCCACACTCGAGAAAAAGAATTGGCATTATTTGTTAAATTTTTTATATTTTTAATTTTAAAAATTAAAAATATATATTTAAAAATTAAAAATTTTAAATATATGTTTCAAGAATCAAGATATTATTCTAATAAATTTGCAAAGTGAAAGTGACTCCGATAAGAAGATTAAGATTTAGATACTCAAAGTTAACATTGCTTAAAAGAGAGAAATCTACTTGAATTGTATATAATTTTTTAATAAAAACAATTATACTCTTTCGTAGTTTCGTTGTATTAATTTTTAATAATAAAATAATAAAATAATTTACATCAACCAAAAAACAAAATATAATCTAAAATTCAAATAAAAATAAAAAAATAAAATGGAAACGTTGGAGCCTAATTTAATGAGTACTCACTATCTGACTGTAGTTGTCTATAATGAGTACTCACTATCTGACTGTCAATACAAAAAAACATAAACAAGCAATTATGTTAATATAATTCTAAGCCTAAACATGCAAAAATGATCTAATCAACACTTATAAACATACTAAAACATCTACCAAAATATAATGTAAACTATAACTATCAACATTCTCGCACTTAAACATCTACCAAAGGTCCCTCTGTTGTAGTGAGCTTTTTGTAATGATTTCAAAAAAAAGTCACCCAAAGCTTAGCATTGAGCGACAATGTTACTGAATCGTTGCCAAAGGCTTGCCATTTAACGAACTTTTGGCGACAATTTGTAGCTAAAGGGCT
>JAOQMR010000212.1:1689693-1709733 GCA_027563865.1 Erythroxylum pelleterianum | reverse complement strand
GTACGCACCATGCTTGGGCTGGACTTCTTAAACGTATGGACCGATCGGCCCAGGCCTGACAAGGCCGACCCGACCACCATTATTTTAGGCTAAATTGGACTTAAAATTAGAAATGACATTTGGATTTGGCCAGCTAATTCTAACTCAATCCAAACCTAAGTTAACATATTTGACTTAAGTTTAGCGGGTTCAATCAGAGGTCAAATTCTATAAACTCAAAAAATTTAAGTAACAATAATGTCGTTTTATAAATTTTAAATTAAAAAAGAAAATATTAAGTTTAGCCATATGCTTTAAGCTTGATTTGGCTTTTTATTGTGCTCAAATTGGTTAAATGTCAGGCATAAAATTTAAATTAGACTCAACGATTAAAAATAGGGATAACAATGAGTTAATTTAAGCTTGAACTCAAACCTAACTCAGGTTAAACTTTTTTATTTAAAAATATAAAATTTATATTTTTAATAAAATAATATCATTTTGTTTATAAAAGTCGGGTTTAGGCCAACTAGGGACTTGGTTTGTTTCCATCTTTATTGGGCCTGGGTTCAAATAGGATTGACCGGCCTTTGGTGGGCCTCGAGCGCATGCTGCTCAACCCCGAACTGAGGCCTGACAATTATTGCGAAAATTGCCAAAAAAAAAAACAAGAAATTTGTTTTGTATTTTACTATTTTTAAGACCTCTAATATTTGCTAGCTTTCACTCTCTGCTGCTCTGCCTGTGTGGTGCAAAAGACGGCGAGAGAGTGAGATGGCGGTGGACAAAGAGAAGCTTGACGAAGAGGCCTCCTCCTTCATTCGCTTCTGCAGGATGGTTCTCGGTTGGGACTATTTTCGACTTCTCAATGAAGCTGAAGTAAGTACACAATGCACATTACATAATCCCAGCACTCTGTTTTCTTGTTTGTTCATTAATTGTAATCGAAATACGTGTTATTTTTTTCTTTCATGAGCAGAAGCAGAAAAAGAATGATAGGAAAGAGGGTTCTGATTTGGGTTTAAAAGCAGTAAAGAATACATACAAAGACCTTGATGATTACTTCTCGACCTTTGAGCCACTTTTGTTTGAAGAGGTTAAATCTCAGATTATTCAGAAGAAGGATGATGAAGAAGGTCTCATTCTTCCTACTTCATATTCTAGTTTTCTTTTACTTTCTGGCAATTTTAATTTTTGTTGTTTCTCTCTGTAATTTGATTCACATTTCCCATGAATATTAACAAATTTGTTTGTTCTTCTTCTTTGTGTGTGTGTGTGTGCGTGTGTGCGCGTGTTGGGGTGGGGGTTTACAGTAACCGAATGGGTGATGAGGCTGGTGGTGGAATGCAATCAGGCAGATGGGTTTTTTTTGCCATCAGTGACTTATGGAGATGACGAGGGAGAAAAAATTTCGCAAAATGATCTTCTTCTTCTTTCCAAAGACCCTGTAATTCACTTTCATCTTTCTATATGCTCGACATTTCATTTTATCTGTTTGTCGATGATGTTTATTCTCTCAAAAGCTTTCTTCTTTAGAGTTATTTAAATTGATTTCAACTCTTCTTTCTATTTTTCTTTCGTGATTTTAACTTGCTACCTCGTTGTTTCTTTTCATTGAAGATTAAAGAGGGTGGAAAACTGCCTAAGACATATGCATTTGCTTTGGTGGAGCACCGTCAGCATAATCTTCTTAGACTTAGAATGTATTTAGAGGGAGAAGTCAAACACTTGGATGAAAATGTTGTTGATTCTTCACGACTGTTGAATATGAGATCTCATATCACTTCTCCTCTAAAGCCGGAGGAGAAACCCCTCTTCAGTCTAAAGGTGACCCACCCTTTTGCTGAAATCACGTGTAATTGTGGTTTCAATTGTCTTCTCCAATGCTTCTCACATTTTTAAATTCCAGATTCATTCTTCCATCATTTGGATTGATTTCCTCTACATTTTTCGTCACTTTTTGTGATGCCTTATTATTGTTGGGTAGCATGTCCTTTTCTTTCATTGGAGGCACTTGATATCATCTCTTTCAACGTTTTGGAAGATATGAAAGAGAGGCTATTGGAATTGCATGTATTGGGCTTGATTGGTAACTTGAAATCATTAGTAAATTGTTTGCTTGTATTACGAGAACATTCCTATATTCATCCATAACTTGAATAAGGGTGGAGTAATTCAGATTATTTTTTGCAATGAACATCTAATGATAATCTGGAAAAGCATTTAACAGAGAAACCATTTACATTCTCTGGTATGCAAGGTATTGGAGACCTTTAGCGACTTGTATTTAGAGTACCTGCAATTCTTTCATAGGTTACAGATAGCCTTTAAAACAATGCTGAGAGTTATTTGTTGACATGCCAGTGACTTTACGCCATGAATTATTATTATTGCTATATTCCAGTGACAATAAGCTTTGGTTGTTTTGTTTGACTGCATGCATGTGATTTCATAGTGGTGCTAGAAAATCTGCTTGAATAGTCTTTGTTAAACATACTGTAATTTCTGTAATTGCATGAATTTTTTGTCAAGTAGTTCGATTTATCCACTTACCACCATGAATTCCTTTTT
Organism: Erythroxylum pelleterianum; assembly: GCA_027563865.1. Classification (NCBI taxonomy): domain Eukaryota; kingdom Viridiplantae; phylum Streptophyta; class Magnoliopsida; order Malpighiales; family Erythroxylaceae; genus Erythroxylum; species Erythroxylum pelleterianum. The sequence goes on along the minus strand of JAOQMR010000212.1, from coordinate 1,707,183 downwards.
TTTTTCTCCTTATACTTTTGTTCTTGTGCTGAGTGACATTAAGGAGTACATTTCTTATTACAATTGTGACTGTTGTATTCTGGTTCTCAGTAAATTTCTGTCATATAGGAAATGGTTTGATGTTTTCTGTATCTGCAGATATGCAGCTTATCAACTATTTCTCGTGAATACTTAGCTCTACGGTCAGTGGGTTCTCTTCCATTCAAGGATTCAATATTAACGGCTGGGGATAAAATTTCCAGATCTGAAAACCATTCATGGAAAGTTTCTGAATCATTGCGTGAATACTTTGGAGGACGTCTTAATAAGTCACAAGTAGAAGCTATTGATGTACGTTATTACCAAGATGGAAATTGAAATATTAGCAATTCATAATCCTTATGTATGTTGGTTGGGTTTTGTAGTTAGATAGAGACACAACTATGATACTATGCTATTTTTATTTTCTCCATACAGTAACATGGGAATTCTATTTCTTTATTTTTGCTGTGTTGACTTATTGGTGGTCGGGGCTCTTATTGATACTGGAAAAGGCAGTGGATTTTCTGATAGTTTCTCTTAGTAGCATTGCATATGAGAAAGCATCTTTATTGGTTTAGCATTGTTTATGATGTTGTTAGCTTTTAATGAAAAAGAAAATCAACTTGATTGCCTCATCAAAAGAAGACAATCTAAAATTATCATTCCTGTCAACCTATTTGATCCAGTGATAGAATATTTGTCAGGAATCTAAGCATTGTTCTGAATTTCAATAGGATTTGTAAGTAATTATGTGGCCAAATTAAAATGACATTCCATTTGACAATTGTGAGCAAAGGCAAGTTTCTTTGTGGATTTCCCTGCATGGCCAGTTTCAATCGTGTACCTTGATTTCACATAAAATAATGTGCTATAGGAGTTATGGTACGACATTTAAAAATTATGTTATAGGGTGCAGAGTGAACTTGGTTTTATCATTAGATTACGATGTAAACAAAGTTTTTGCTTTAAAATTGATGCTTTCCTGTTGAATTTTTTTGGATGATCCGAGTAATCCAAGAAAGAGTGTTTACAGGCTAATTGGCATGTCTATAATTTTGTAAAAAATCAAGAGATTTTAACTAGTAGCAGCTCTAATTGTGGAAAATTAGCTGGGTAAAGGCTGATGCAATGGCATAATCTTCAATAGCAAATCTGATGGTCATTCTGTTCATGTGTTGCATATCTTGTTTATGGAGTATGAAAGCAATGTTAATTTGAAGGACATTTTTGTTGCAGGCAGGCCTATCACGTCAACCATTTGTGCTGATACAGGTTTAGCACATCTTTTTCCTACTTTCATTATTTTCTTTACTCAATTTATAGTTGTTTATGCTAAAATATTAGAAAGAAAACCTCTTTTTAGGCTTCTGCTTTTAGAGGCCTCCATTCTTTAATGTTCAGGATCGATGATCAACTTTGAGTTGAAAGAAAAAATTGAATTTGCCATAGTATAATTCATTGGAAAACTTAAGTCTTTAAAGCTTGAATACTTCAATCTTCAAGGCAAGATTTGACAATTGTTTTTTTGTTCTAAATTAATTTGGTAACTCGTATAATAGATGGACCTTCCTGTCATTGAAAAAGCTGCCGAAATGTCTCTCCTTCATCCATCCATATAAAGTGTAATATGTGAAGGAAAGTGCCATTAGGTAGGAAATACTTGAAACTAGCAAAATATCTGTTATCAGAATGTCTTGTAGTAGGATTTTTTTTTTCCCGTTAATATTGATCTTGTAGGCTATCCCTTTACTCATTCTCTCTTTAAACCCTTAATACGAACGCGATATGGTGATAGCTTTAACTTGATGCTATACATTGATGATATTGTCTCAACTCTTTATGTGATGGCTCCTTAACATATTTATGTATGGATGATGATTACCCAAATTTCTCTAGGGCCCCCCAGGTACAGGGAAAACACAAACCATCCTTGCACTTCTCAGTGCAATCTTGCATGCTAGTCCAGCAAGAGTTGTTTCCAAGTGAGCATTTAGCCCACTTTTTACCTTTCCTCATCCGTCTTACATTCTCTGGGCTTTTATGATATCATATCCTTTTAGTCTCTCATGGTTATTGATGCTCTTTTTTTCTTGTAGCGGTGGATTTCGAGAAATTAAATGCGGGCCAGAACTACCCCTTCATGAAAAGTATGTTTGATTGCTTGCTAATTTCCTTTGTGACTGGTGTAAATTTGTTTCAACCACTTTCGTGAACATAAAGGCCCTTGCATTGTGACCAACCATGTCTACTTCTCTAGACTTGTTGGATTCTGTGTCAAAACTGCTATGGCACTGTTTGGTGACTTCTATTTGACATATTGCTTGGAACTTCTGATTTATGCATAAAGCAGCCGTGTATCCTCCATTCATGCATCATATTGTCAGTAAGCTATTATGGTAAAGTTGTTCCAACTCCATGTAAGCAATTGTTTCAATTACTTGATTGTGGATTCAGCAATTGTCCTTCCTATTTATTTAACAATTATTTACTCTTCGCACAATGAGAATTGTGTTAATGTAGTTTCCATCAACATTAGCTATTGTGATTGACTTACAGACTTCTATTGCAAAATTCATATCTATTGATTTGGTCGATGGTACTATTTAAGAATTTCCTATCCTATTGCCTGCATACATCAATATTCTTCAAGTATATTGTGCAAAATATTTTATATAATTTTTTAATGCTAAGATATCACAAGTATAGTTGTCCTATATCAAAAAGGAAGAAAGAAAAAAAAAGAAGTTTATACAAGAAACAACCTATAACAAATGTTCTAAAGTTTTGAGTAAGAGATTATATATGGACGCACTAAAGCCTATTGTTTCTCACAAAATGGAAAAACTTGCATTGTTTGCAGGTACAATCATTGGCAACGTGCATCTCCATGGTTAATGGGTTGTAATCCTAGGGACTCGATTATGCCTATGGATGGTGATGATGGCTATTTTCCTACAACTGGAAATGAGTTGGTAAGTTGGTTTTGGACATGATAAATTATCATTTTTGGTAAGATATTTCCTAATCTAACTTGAGGGGTGCAGAAACCAGAAGTTGTCACTTCCTGTCGCAAATACCGTGTTCGAGTGTTGGTATGTGCCCCATCAAACTCTGCCCTTGACGAGATTGTGTTGCGCCTTCTTAGGAATGGTACTAGTTTTTCCTTACTGGCAGAAGCCTATTAACTTATTGTGCCGGGTGGACGTTGGTCTCGATGCTTGTTTCATTTAATTATAATGTTTTCCTGTCAGCTTGCTCAGTTTGTACTTTATCATATGGCCTATTTCGCCTAAAGTTGCAGTCAAGAAAATAATTTTGAAATAATCATTGATAGAGATTCAATTTCATTATCTTTCTTCAGTTATCTCCTGTTCATATATTCTCCTTCCTGGAAATATATGCATGTTTTCTCTTCTTATTTCTTTGTAAATCCAGCTTATCCTGTTATTTCAAATTTTCAGAGAGGACATACCATCAGGGTTATAGCAGTAATCTGATTGCTGTGGAAATTTGATGGCTAGCTTCAAAAAAAATTTCATTTTGTTTTGATGATGAAGAACAAAACACTGCACAAGACCAACAAGCTTTAGGTGACTAAATTGCACCAGATAGTTCTTACTAGTAAGCACAAATGCCAACCCAGAGGAAAATTAAAAAGATAATAATGTTGCTTTTCTCAAAATATTCTGTTTCTTATCAAAAGCCTTGCTTTATAAAGTTGCTTCAGCAATATGGTTGGTTGCTATGACTGAGCTGGTATTCGTTATTTTCTTTTGGCTGGAGTATCTAGGATGTTGATGCATGTGGGGCGAAGATGACTTTCTTTTCTTAGAATTTAATTGGGGAAGCTCATCAACTGAAATGATCAATTGAACCAACACTTTTTTACTATTCTTCCATTTGTTTGTTTTCTTCTTCTCTCTCTATCTTTGTCTCTCTTTAAGTTAAAGTGGATTTCATCCTTTTTTTTTAAAATATCTTTTCTGTCTGATAAATTTGTAATAACATTTAAAAGAAGCCATTTAAATCATCTATTTCTGTTGACTCGAAAAGTTGCCCTACCTGACCACCTTTCTGCTTCTTTCTGATCTATTTAGATATTAGTTGAGGCTGAGATTGACTTCAGCCAATCTCTTCTCTTTGTATCAATCTAAAACTATAAGGCATGCTGTTCATCGGTAATATGGGACGTGAATTTTGAATGTTCTTATTATTCTCATTTACAGGTATCTGTGATGAAAATCTCCGTACTTACAATCCTAAAATTGTTCGCATTGGTCTTAAAGCTCATCATTCTGTCCAGTCTGTTTGCATGGATTACCTCGTAAGTATCTGTAATTGTAAAACTTCATCTTGGCTATTGTTGCTGCTCCTATTAATGCTTGGAAGATCTTAAATAGACCATTAGGCTTTTATATACTGGAATGTTCAAGGACGGAAGTTGATGTAGTTTGAAAGAGGACAAAATGTGGGTTTGTACAACACCCAAATGATAATCTTTATAGTTGATCTCCACTGTCGTTCATATTAAAAAGAAATAAAAGAGAAACTAATGGAATAAAGTTCTAATATTTCGTAGTTTTCAAATTCTCATTGTTAATGGAAAGCAAAAATAAAGACAAACATGATTTCTGAAGTTGTGCATGCAATGGCTGGCAACATTTCTTTTTTGACTATTTGTTGAATCATACAAGTGACTAAATCAATCTGTCATTTTCTGATTCCTGCTGGTGGACTATTAACTTCTATCCTGAATACTATCTTATTATATAATGCAGGATTGTCTACAACAATGAACATGTTGTTGTCTAAGCCTTAACATGTGTATGTTTGAGTGTTTTCTAGGACCGTGGTTTACTGAGTTTTTTCCCTTTGCAGGTGAAGCAAAAACAAGCTGATTCGACGGCTGATAAACAGAAACATGGAGCTTCTGGAGGGGATACAGACAGTATTCGTGTTTCTATTCTGGAAGAAGCAGTAATTGTATGTATATTTTGTCTTGTGCTGAACTTAAAATCTTCGATGTGATGCTGATTTTGTTTAAATATGGCAGGTATTTTCCACTCTCAGCTTCAGTGGTTCAACACTATTTAGTAAATTGAGTCATGGTTTTGATGTAGTTATAATTGATGAAGCTGCCCAAGCTGTAAGTACTTATGACTTCATGCATTCTTGTTAATGCACTTCTTTTGAAACTTAATTTCCTCGTTACTTTTTCCATTTAATGTTGGCAAAGGATAAAGGAATTGAAATATTTACTATAGAATTTAAATAGACATGGATCATATCTTCTAGTTAGTTGTCTGCATTTCTGATAAATGCTCCACTTGCTTTAAAGAAGAAAGCTATCAACACTAATAATAATAACATAAGAAAGGCCATTTGTGCCCCTAAATTGATGTTGGGAGAATAGAGGACACCTTAACATTATGATGAAACACTTACAAATTGTAGAATCGAGGGTTGCTGGAAGTTTAATTCTGTTAGAATTTGAGGTTTTAGGCTAGAATTTATGAAATAATGAATTAATAAAATACAGGATAGATTTAGGAATCACTCGTACGTTTCTATCAAGCATAGTATTTGGACAAACGACAGTATTGGAATGACACTAATAGGCCTCTAGAAACCTCGAGGCATTTAGAACTTGAGTTTGCTTATAATTCCAGGCCCAGCATGTATTTTCCTGTACTTCCAAGTCCTTCTTTTATGATTTATGCATTATAATGGTAATAAGTTTTGTTTACTACGATTGGTTAATGAGTTTGCATAAATTTTTAAATATATGTTCATACAGCTTGTCTCATACACATGGGTTTTCATTAAACAGGTGGAACCTGCAACTCTTGTTCCTTTAGCCAATGGATGCAGACAAGTTTTTCTGGTATTTCGTTGTTGCTATTTTCCTTTGCAAATAATTATACTACTTTGTTTTTCATGGAACTTTTGCCAAACCTAGTGATAGTTTATCAGAAGGCACAACAATTTTTGAGTTATACTTTATGCTGTAAGCCTTGTTCTAGTTCTTGTCTGTGGTATCTTTACCTTGTTGAACAGCAATTGAGACCTCAGTAAGAACTGCCAATTCTCATAATAAATGATGTTGCATTTACAAGCTTGTGAACTAGTTCCCTTTTCAATATCTTTGTGTAGTTGGTAATATTTGACCACATGGTCAAATTAAAACTGTCCTTTTCACTTATACTAAGATTTGATTTTAGGTTGGTGATCCAGTTCAATTGCCTGCGACTGTAATTTCTCCTGTTGCAGGGAAGTTTGGGTATGTGATTGTCATTTTTATCTTTTCTTTGTTGTTGCCATTATGAGCCTGTTGGTGTCTTTGTAGTAACATGCCTGGTGTTCTTCTTGATGAATTTAAAGTTATGGTACAAGTCTGTTTGAGAGGTTCCAAAGAGCTGGCTATCCTGTAAATATGCTGAAGACACAGTATCGGATGCATCCAGAGGTTAGGTTTGTTTTTGTTGAAGATACCATTATTATGCTTATTTATGATGGAGTTGCATGAAGTTCCATTGATCTATTATTAAACTCTTAGATATCTGCCGTTGCTAGTCAGTATTCACCTACTTGAACCGTTATGAGCATTTTTTTTTTGTTTTGGTAAATTTCTGAGCATTTTCTCGTTGTGCATACTTCGGATTTCCCAGTGTCTCACTATTCCAACCGCAACCTATGAAACTTAACTTGTAGAACCTAATATTATTCAGAGATTTTTGATGTGTCTGCTTGACAAGGAGAGTTCATACTCGTTATCTGTGTGTTATATGTGTACTTTAAGTAGCTGATTAACTTTCTGCATCAATTTTTTCCTAATTTGTCTCATTGGTGTTTATTTTTTTAAGTTGACATGCTTGCTATTTACACTTTCTTTTAGTGTCGGTAATTTTATGCATGTAATTTTAACATTTTGTAGCCCCATCACATCAAAAAGAAATTGTCAAACTTTGGGCCCAATGACCAATCAGAAGGCTGATGAATCTTGAAATAATGTTGGGATTGAGGTCTTGAGTGATGTTCTTTCTTTGGGCCAGGCTAGGCTTGAACTTAGGTTTGCATTAAGTTCGTTGTGCATGTTTTGCATTAACTTGGACCGGCCTGCCTGTGCTCAGGTCTACAATTCTAAGTTCTCTTATTAGATAAGATGAAAACCTTGATGAAGTTTGCCAACCAGATTGCTGTATTGGCTTTCTTCATATGTTTTTCCAGCTGTCTTACCTCTGTTTATAATTGTATAACAGATTCGAAACTTTCCTTCAAAAGAATTCTATGATGAGGCACTGCAGGATGCTGAAGATCTAGAAAGTAGGACATCACGCGAATGGCATCATTATCGATGCTTTGGTCCATTTTGCTTCTTTGATATACATGAAGGAGAAGAGTCTCAGCCTTCTGGAAGTGGGTCCTGGGTAAACCCTGATGAGGTTGATTTTGTGCTCCTCATGTATCATAAATTGGTGACAATGTATCCCGAGCTTCGTTCGAGTTCACAGCTAGCAATTATATCCCCCTATAGATACCAAGTCAAGCTTTTCCAGGATCGATTTCGTGATACTTTTGGGCAGGATTCTGCAAAATTTGTAGATATTCAAACTGTTGATGGTTTCCAGGTAAGCTGGTTCATTGTTCCTTTTGTTATACAACTTTTTAATATGCTTTCTGTGAAAATCTTTGATGTATGGTTGTTTTTTTTCCAATATTTGTTTTTCGGACCGCCAAAAGCATCGGTATAGTTGTCTATGTTCAATTGCTATTGAACACTAGAAGAGGCACTGGTCAATCAATCAGTGACCGGACTAGTAGCTCGCCTTTCAATCCTCATGATTTTGGGAAAGGGATCTCAAATTTCTGAAACTGTATGTTAATTGAAACTGATGAATTTTAGATGCCTTTACTTTCCAGGGTCGTGAAAAGGATGTTGCAATTTTCTCGTGTGTTAGAGCAAGTGAAAATCGTGGCATAGGTTTTGTCTCTGATTACCGGAGAATGAATGTTGGCATCACCCGAGCGAAGTCCAGTGTGCTGGTATGCTAGCTTCCTGATTCATCAAGAAAATTTGTCAACATGCAACCTCTTTTACCGATAGTTGTGATCAATTTGGGACTGTTAGGTTGTCGGGTCTGCATCAACTTTGAGGCAGGATGAGCATTGGAACAACTTACTGAAGAGTGCTGAGAAGAGGAATCTGATATTCAAGGTAAATAGTCAAGTCTTCCATTTTAAGAAATCTTCTAGGTCACTAACCAATATCCATTACTCTGCATAACTTTTGCCCCCTTTACTTTGAACAGATATCTAATTTCAAATAACTTGTACAAGCTGTTCTTTTTGATTGAGAAAGTGTAATATTGCAGGTATCCAAACCCTATACCACATTTTTCAATGATTCAAATCTTGAAGCTATGAAGGCAGGTATGGAGAAAGAACTTCTCGGTGCATCGGAAGCGCAAGATCTGGAGAATTATGAGATGTATAGCGGCAATGGAGTTGCTGATCAAGGACAAGCAGATGAGAATGAATTTGGAGATGGGGATGGAGACATGGAAATGGATGAGGGAGGCATTGATGATGACTGAAGGCCCCCATCTACTTTAATTGTTTCCTAGCTATGCACAAAACTATAGTAACTATAAGAGATGCAGAAGTGAAAAAGCCAAAAGAAGTTGATGAATGCTCATGCTAACTGGTGAAAAGAATCAAGTACAACTTCAGAATAACAGAAGAAAAGCAAGGAATGAATGGAGTTTGGAAGCCATTGAAGAAAATTTTTAAGATTTTCCGAGTAATTTTGACATAGACTGTTAGAGATGCGTTCATTGGCAAAAGTTATGCAAGGCGTGGTCAACAGAACACAGATGGCAACATCACAAATGGCAACAATAATTTTAAAGCTGTTATTAATTAAGATATTATTCTGATTGTAATGTTCTGAATTAAGGCCTTAAGTAAAGGCTCTAATTAAGGAGTTGTTCCTACGACGTAATCATGTAACCTCTTTATAAGGAGAACATCTTTATGAATAAAATAGAATTTCATTACAAATCATCATAGGTCATAGCTCCCTCTAACGAGCTTTCTTTAATACAATCTTATTGTTCTTCAATTCACCATAGGTTGTTCAAGGAAAGGCCGCAACACCAGTTTTAGGAACTTAGACAGCTTTGAGAAGATTACCTTGTCCACCGACCCGTGACACGATCTTACAACATAACCCATAACAACTTGGTATCAGAGCACAGCGGCATGGGGGACTCACAGTAGCAAGAAAAAGTTGAGACATCCATGCAGGAGACGCACGCAAAAGTGCAACAGATGCAAGAATCACATATGCGTGTGGAAACTAGGATAGAGAACTTGTCTCGCCAACTAATGGAATTTTTCAAAATCACAGGTAAGAGACTAGTCAAGAAAGAGGAGGAGGAGGAAGTAGTAACAGTCATTCCAATCCTTCAAATCATACTAGTACCACAATAGAGGGACGCCCAGTAGCTCCAATCGTGCCTCACTACACTAAGCTAGATTTTCCTTCTTTTGATGGATCTGAGGACCCCTTGGGATGACTCAATCGTTGCGAACAGTTCTTCCACAATCAACGAACTATGGAAGAAGACAAAATGAGGCTGGCAGCATTTCACATGCTAGGAGAGGCCCAGTTATGGTTCTATAAGCTAGAACAAGAAGAACCTGAGATAGATTGGAACACTTTAAAAGACTACTGCAATCTACGTTTTGGTTCACCATTACGAAGTAACCCATTGGGAGAGCTAGTAAATTTAAAACAAAATGGTACAGTAGAAGAATACTAGCGTAAGTTCCAATCCTTGTTGGCAAGAGCTACCACTGTTCGCCCGAATCAACAAGTAGATTTCTTCACAGCTGGGTTAATTGAAACCATTCGGATGGATGTTGAGTTGCATAACCCTCCCAATCTTGTAATAGCCATGAACCTTGCCCGAGCATATGAGAAGCACCAATAATTAGAGCGGTGGAGAGATATAAAAAGGGGCATTAACTTGGCTTCGAACCAGCGATCTACACCTTCATTGACACTTGGGCGCACCTCCAAAATTGCAAGTGGCCCAACAGCTTCAGTTTAGAGCAGCTCCAGCGATACTTCTTCTCCCTATATTAAGAAACTAAGTCGTGCAGAGATGGCAAAGAGACAAGCGAAAGGCCTATGCTACAATTGTGACAAGCCTTACTCCTTTGGACATCAATGTAAAAAATTGTTTTGGTTGGAGGTAGCCGAATCTGAGAATTTCATCGAGGAACCAGGACATCCGGAGCTAGATGAACCTGAGATATCCTAGCACGCAATCACTGGTAAACAAAATGCCTGAACCATGCAATTGAGAGTTGTTATCAATAATCAGCCCCTGCTAGTGTTGGTCGACTCTGGAAGCACCCATAACTTTGTTAGTAATAGCGCGGCAAACCACCTCGACCTCTCAATCCAACCAAGAATAGGAATGAGTGTATCAGTGGCCAATGGCGCAAAAGTCACAAGCAAGGGCATTTGTCAGGCGGTAACATTCACAGTTGATTCTTAATATTTTATCGTTGATTTTTTTGTTATTCCCTTGGATGGCTTTGACATTGTTTTGGGAGTCAAATGGTTACAAACATTGGGTCCAATCCTTTGGGACTTCGATGCTCTCACTATGTGTTTCAGGATAGAAGACAAACAAGGGACTCTCCATGGCCAACAGATTGCGCAAGGGCGTCGAATCCATACATTACAAGGCACTGAAAATTCTAGACTAATGTTGGAGGGAATTCTAGAGAAATTTGAGGATTTATTTCAAGAACCAGCAGGTTTACCCCCCCTTAGAGCTTGCGACCACTGCATTTGTTTGCTTCTGGGAATGGGGCCAATAGTGGTTCGGCCTTATCGATATCCACACTTACAGAAGGATGAGATAGAAAACCAATGTAAACAAATGCTTCAACAAGGCATCATCAGACCCAGTTATTCACCATTTTCTTCACTCGTATTATTGGTTCGCAAGCAAGACGATACATGGCGCTTTTGTGTTAACTACAGAGAACTCAATACTCGAACAATTAAAGATAAATTTCCTATTCCAATTATCGAGGAGTTGTTAGATGAACTTCATGGAGCAACATATTTTACAAAATTGGATCTTAAATCTGGTTACGATCAGGTTAGGATGGACCCAAACAATGTGGAAAAAACGACATTTCGAATGCATCACGGGCACTTAGAGTTCTTGGTAATGCCATTCATGTTAGTACGTAGAGGAGACCTTATTACGTACCCCAGGGTCCCGTGAAAAGGATCAAAAACGAAGGTAATGCGGAATACCTGGATTCGGTTCCATCTCTGATTCTGATGCCGATTCCGAGAACCAAACGACTCCAAATCTCCCGGGTCCTTTAGCGAAAAGTGTTCACCGACTCACGGGCAAGGCCTTTCTATAGTTTCCTCAAGTTCCGAGCTTCCTTAACAGGTCAAGAACCTTATGCTCGTGAACAGCTTCTGAGCAACTGCAGGAGACCTTACCTTTATATAGCTTCCATATCGGACTTCCCCATCACAAGGCTGATATGGACCCGGTTTATACTAATCGGGACCTATTTTTCACCCGAACTTTGACTCCTTGAACTAGATTATTTATTGGGTCACTTTAATATCTTTGTTTGGATCAAATGGCGTAGCTTAACCGGTAATTTACTTAAAAACCAAATTACAATTATGTTAGTCCAACTTTATGAGACATTAACAAAATTACCCCTAAGGACAAAAATGTCTAACAATCTCCCCTTTAGACTACTATTAATTGCAGTAAACTTTAGTTTAAAAATAACTTTAAAATTGGTTAAGCCACGCTACTGTAATAGACGTCTAAGTTTTGAAAACAAAACATTTGCTCCAAAGATACGAAAGTCCATCATTCTGTCCCGTAAGGCTTTCGGTATCGAAAAGCATCAAATACATGTGTTCTATTTGACACAAATCCAATACAATCACGAATACCTTATACTCCACTAACATGAATGGGAAAATAGAGTGTGGCAAACTACGATGATACCTTTGTGATCCACATTGTATTATCTTCGTTTGTAGGTCTCTCAATTTTTCCAGCTTTATGCTAAACTGCAAGTGATAAACTGCATTAGAGAAATTTTGTTTTTCTCTCACCAAATGCTAAACAGCATTAGAGAAAACCTTTATGTTCTCCAACTAAATGCTAAATTGCATTAGAGAACCCTTATGGGATTAAAAACTTATATCTCCCTATGTCATGACAAACTTTATAGCTAGTTGTATTAAACTGTATGCATCTAAATGACATAGGCACAAGGTCAGTTTGTATATATATGCCCGGTGACCTTTAAATGCTTAAGATTGACACAAATCTTAAGACTTTGATACATACTATGACAATGTATAATGATACTTAATACCAAGGCTAAATGATGATCATCTTTATCAGTAACCATCATACTATCATAATACTTCAAATTGTAACAATGTACATGGAGCAAACCTAACGATCCCCTAACTGGCAGTGTCCAACGACATCAAAATACCCATACTGTATACTTGTGTTACAAACACAAGTGGGTGAAGCCCTTTAATTACAGGATCATCTAACAATTCCTCAGTTCTTTAAATGCTTCCCTTTATGTCATTTTTTCGTGTCAACGTCCTTATGACCAACTAATTGATCTTTAACTGCTATGACCCTATGATATTCTTTGTTGTCATGAACAACACTGTAAGAAGAATACTACTATGAAACCAAATGGGTCTAGCCTTTGAATGGACCACAGACCACTCAGAAATTAAATTTCTGAGTTAAACCGTCTGGAAAGTAACCCCTCAGTATGCACTCTACATGTCTAGTCGAGGAAGCTACACGTGTCTCCTTGACACACTTCTACAACTTTATGTACCATCTGCAAAATTGAACTGTAACCTTAAGTGAACTATCGATCATCCAAACACATAGCTAACTATAAACCTGAATTCTCTACGGGGTTTAGTCTGTTGACTTTACTATATGTCAACATATAATCCTTGATTCCTGTAAGTATCTCAATACTCACTAGACTGTATGTCAAAAGTCTATAATTGAATCAACTAGATATTGACCAAACAGTCAACCAGTAACTGCAATGTCCTATCTAGTACATAGCCTAGCATACATCAAGCTATCCGCCATACTAGAATACAGGACATTCCTCATAATCTCTCTTTTCACTTTATTCTTTGGATACTGTATCAAAGATTATCTCTAACTGTGAGAGACAAGTGTTACACCAGGTTTAATGTCAACTGTATTAAACCTGTATTAAACCTTTGTAACACATACTCAATATATGCATTCTTTGAGAGATCTAATAAGTATTGAGATATGTCCTGGTGAATCCGAATACCTAAGACAGAAGATGTTATACTAAGGTTTTTATTTCAAGGTTCTTGATCAAAAGTTGCTTATCTTTATACAACATGATCAAATGACTTGATGTGAGCATTTTACCATCCTTATACTATAATAGGAAGATAACTTTGCTCCCCTTAACTCCCCTTCAACTTCATAGTACAGGCGTCTTTCAACTTTATTTTCTAAGAAGACGGAAGAGGCCATAACCTCATCAAAAGTAAGGTATCACCTTTAGGAGGTTATTGTAAACCATATGTTGATTTGCATAACTCGCAATCATGTTAGTACTGTCTAGGTCCTGGGACCCTACAGATTGTACCTTATAGACCACCTCATAAAGGTTCTTAATAAAGAAAATGGTTATGACAATCTTTTGATGTAACTTTGTATCATCATAAGCTACAATTGCTTTATCACTCAAAATGTATCCTTCAAGGGTACAAGAGAAAGGTAACACAAAGTCAGCCTCTTTCCTTGAGTGAATCCTTAGGCAATTGAGCGAGTCCATAACCCACTGAACTTTATCTTGAAATCCTTTAGGTATCAACTTTATTTATAACTAACTGGCTTGCAGTTTCTGATGCAAATCAACTAGCTCCCCTGACCTTACTATGCTTCATGGCTTGCATCTCATTATTCATCGCATCCCACCACGCATCCGCATTGGGTCCAGAAATAGCTTCTACAAAAGTAACTGGATTTGTAATATGTCTAATAACATAGTCCAGTACACCTGACAAACTATGTTGTCAGATGGGATATCAGGTTGTCTCACTCCAGTGGATTTACTTAACTTTATTAGATCTTGTACCCCCAGGAATCCCTTTGTGTACAGGTATGGGTTCCTGTTCCTGTACAGGTACGGTACAAAAATTTAGATCCGCCAGATCTAACTGTATGAGTTGTGGATACGAAATAACTTTAGTATCCACCCTGCTATCATTCGTAAGGTCAAAAGACCCACCATCATAGACATAGTATTCTAGAAACTTAACTGTTTGTGATTCCACTATTCTGGTTCCTCCTTATCTACCGTAAAATCTGTAGACGTAAAGTGGATGAGATCTTTTACTAAATAGCAATGAAAAGCGAGTATGCAACATTTCTTTATAAGGATTATCCTACTAAGATCCTATTGAGGTAGGGTAGCCCTTTACACAATTGTGCGCAAGGCTGAGTTCTTCAATTCCTAGATAGGCAGATTATTTCTGTTCTGCATTGACTTTTTTAAGTCCTTTAGGGTGTAATATGCCTTTCGGCAACACACCATTTTGCTCAGAACTACTTGGCATAGTGAACTAAGTCACTATTCCCACTAACTTTATATATCTGGCAAACGGACCTTTTAAAGTCCTGAAACATCATGTTTGCCATGATATTCTCCTCCATGGTCAAATCTGACTATCTTGATGAATTGTTCCAGCTGGTTCTCAATCTTCAAACTTTAAGCAAGAACGCATGACTTTGATGGAAATAATCACCAATAAATGTCAGAATTCTTCCAGAATTGCAAAATGCAATTGCATGAGGTCTACCGAAATCTTTATGTATCAAACTCAACAAGTTAGAAGTATGAGTTAACCCCAGTGTCCTTATTAGTCAACTGACCCCTGTGATCGTCAATACATGTTCCAGACCACCTTAATCTAGAAGTGAGAAATGGTTACCTTGATCAATCTCACAATCTTAGCTCTGGAAATGTGGCTTAAACTTTTATGTCACACCATGTATGACTTCTCATTCATCAGGTCCTCCATACCTTGTTTAGCATGATACGAAGAAGTATATATATCTAATTCGGGATAAGACACGTCCTATACAAACTATATGACAAGAAAGTTCCACCTCTATGTTTTGCATTAAACAACAACTATGTAACAGAAGTGTTAAATGCAAAACATTAACCTTCATTGTCCTTCATTGACCAAAAGATCACATATAAAATGTGTCGTGCAAACCATATGAACTTTACTGTAAAGTTCAATACATACACCCCTTATAGGTATTACTTTCATCTCTTTATTGCTGTGAACCATCAGTTCCTCATTCCCTTTATTTGGTTTTATCCTGGATATGAATTACTGCATTGTGGGACCACCTTAATCAGATGTTCCACTAAATAGCCACCTATACTTAATGTGACTATTGCAAATTAGATTCATAATTGATAAACCAAAGAATAACCTGATGATCTCAGTCTTCCCTTTAAACCTCATACTACTGGTTTCTTCATGTCCAAAGGACTTTTACCAGAACTGGTTTGACCAGCATCAACATATGGAGAAGATTTGAACTTCTACCTTTGAACTTAATGGGCTTCATCTTTGTCTTCCCTAAAGTTGCTTCGAGGATTATAGGAGTAACAACTTAAGTTTCTCCAACTTAGCAACTCGATGGAATATCAAAGTGTTGAAGTCTCAATATCTTCACCTACTGTGAAGATAAACTATTCTTGATAAGTACTTCATTGCTCCCCTTTTCCTCTGTATACTTTATGGAGAACAATACTTTCAATAAGGCATTTGTCTCAATGCCAGATGAGGTAGTATACCTTTGGGAGACTTTATCAAGAAACTTCTTCGCTATATCTGTGTTCGGAAGTTCACTTTGCAGATGGTTAGGTATGGATTTCTTAATGGTCATCAGATGTAATCTGTTAGACCAATCCTAGACTTCATAGGCTACTTTATGAGCTATCAAGCTCATGGATGTAATTGGAGATGGCTTACCTATCCATATAGTCATTTCAATCCTATCTCCATAACCTTTAAAACATCCTCCGTCCAATTCTCTTTCTAATTCCTTATATTGAAACAGCAAAGGTTTCAATAGAGACACTAATTTGGTTGACTGGAAAGGTGACTTCATGATGATAATCTTTCAATCAGCACTAATGCAGGACAACAGTGATACTAAAGCCATTAATAGTATCTTTCCTGAAAATCCGATCACACATATTATGAAACACCTTTGGGCTGAATACATAATATATGCAATTAGACTTCCACACATAAAAGCGATCGGAACACAAACCATTAACTCTCATGACACTACCACCTTTGGGTGAATAGAGCACTTGAGCAACAGCCACCCTCCATCTAATGTCTTTATGCACATCTCATAATTTTATGTAAGGCCAACACCTTTGGGCAGAATAACCAAACATAAAACCAGAGACATCCCCCAACATGTAAGCAAAACAATTCAATTACTGACTTGAAATGCCACTTTGGTGACTACATTCTTATCAGCATCCAAAAAGTCCGTAAACACAAAGGATACATCTTTATGTTATCCTCACCTCCTTTATGGGCATACTGTATGTGATAATGTAACCTCAATAAATGCAAAAACCAGAATGTACATTCTCATTGTCACACACACGTGCTGAAGAAATTCTCAGAAAACTTCATTTGAGACCGTCTTCAAAAGAAAAATCTCAGTAGAGTGACTATCGTGCGTCACCGGATACTGAACCGACCTCCTGAGACATGACAATCTCATGTATCTCCCTTATGGTAAGTTTATTGCACGAAAACTCACTCAAAAATGGCTTCAGAATGTCTTAAATCCTATTTCTGATTGATAATCGTGCAATCCCGAACATTGAAACTGAGGCCCAAAACACGAGCCCCTCATGCATCTCCCTCATACGTAGTCTGAAGCATGAAAATTCAATCGAAATCGGATTCAGAATACCTTAATTCCTTTTTCTGGAATTAAATCTTAATTTATTACATATGTAATAAATCCAGAAAAATAGAAAAATGTTACTTTATAAATTTCTCGAACTCGGAAACTGACCCAAAACACCCCGGGGTATCATATGGGAAATTTTGAATTTTTGTGGCTATTTTTTGTACTATAGCCCTACTGACGTCAGTCGCCGACGTCATCGCTAACGTCGGTGTGCGTGCCTGCCATGCGGCAGCCCACGTAGGAATGGCAATGGGGCGGGTATAGGGCGGATTATGCGATCCCCGCCCCCATCCCCATTTATAATTTCGTTCCCCATCCCCGCCCCATCCCCATCGGGTTT
>JAOQMR010000212.1:1675662-1689593 GCA_027563865.1 Erythroxylum pelleterianum | reverse complement strand
ACCAAATTGCAATTATGTTAGTCCAACTTTATGAGACATTGACAAAATTGCCCCTAAGGACAAAAATGTCTAACAATTCAACCTTACCAATGCACCCTCCACCTTTCAAGCACTCATGAATGAGGTCTTCAAAGAACAATTGCAGAAGTTCGTCCTTGTCTTCTTCGATGACATCCTTATTTATAGTAAAACATGGGATGATCATATGCTTCATACTCAAATAGTCCTCAACCTGTTACGTGCTCACCATTTATTTCTTAAAAAATCCTAGTGTTCATTTGCAGAATCACAGGTTGCATATCTTAAGCATGTCATTTAGGGTAAAGGGGTCTTCGTTGATGTCAACAAAATTCAAGCCATTAGAGATTGGCCAATCCCACAATCTATTAAGGCTCTTCGTGGGTTCTTGGGGCTAACTGGATACTACCAAAAATTCATCCATAATTATGGTGAAATCGCATCTCCTTTAACCAATATGCTGAAACGAAATGCCTTTCAATGGAGTGACTCAACCTTCAGCTCTTTCAATGACTTAAAACGAGCCCTTGCTAGTGCACCAGTTCTTCAATTGCCCAATTTTGATGCAGAGTTTGTGATAGAATGCGAAGCATCCGGAAGCGGGATAGGTGTTGTGCTTCAACAACTTGGACATCCTATTGCCTTTTTCAGCCGCAAATTGGAAGAACAGTACTCCAAATTACCGGCATATGAGAGGGAATTAATCGAGTTAGCCAAAGCCGTACAACATTGGCATGCTTATTTTTGGGGCAGGAGGTTCCTCATTCGCATGGATCATTACAGTTTAAAATATTTACTGGAACAACGACTCTCTACTACCCCTCAACAACATTGGGTTAGTAAGCTTTTGGGGTTTGATTTTAAAGTAAAATATAAGGCAGGAAACTTGAACAAAGCTGCCGATGCTCTCTCTCGACGTGATGAAGAAGAAGGTGCCCTTTGCGCCATCTCACAACCCAGAGTTTTATTGTTTGTTGCAATCCGTGATGAAGTTGTTGGGTCTGAAGATCTCCAAGGCTTATACACTAAAATTCACAATGGTAAGGTCGACAATTCCTGGTCCTATAAAGATGGATTAATCCTATATAAGGGTCGAGTCTATCTTTTACCTACATCTCCTTTGATTTCAGCCATCCTCTCAGGTATCCACGATAACAATCATGAGGGGTTACACAAAGCATTGCAAAGAGTGCACAATGATTTTTATTGGAAAGGAATGAGGGTTGCAGTTCAAGAATATGTTGCTTCTTGTCTGACTTGTCAACGTAATAAAACAGAACATTTGAGTCCAGTTGGGTTACTTTAGCTGCTTTCCATTCCATCACCAGTTTGGGCTGATATTTCCATGGATTTCATTGATGGATTGCCCGAATCTTGTGGCAAGTCTGTGTTGTTTGTTGTGGTGGACTGATTTTTGAAATATGCTCATTTTATTCCTATGGCACACCCATACACGACACTTATAGTAGCTACTATTTTTTTTGAGTAGATTGTGCATTTACATGGCCTTCCAGAATCGGTGGTATATGATAAAGATGTGGTTTTTACAAGCAATTTTTGGAAAGAGCTTTTTCGCTTAAGTGGCACTAAGATCGCCTTTTCCTCAACCTATCACCCTCAGTCGGATGGACAAACTGAGGTTATGAATCGAACTATTGAAATGTACCTACGTTGTATGGTAGGCGATACACCAAAAAGTGGGTTCAATGGCTTCCATGGGCAGAATACTGTTACAACACATCCTTCCATACATCTCTTCTTACTTCTCCATTTAAAGTTGTATATGGTCGAAACCCACCTTGCTTGCTCTCTTATGAAGCTGGTACAACTCGAGTAGCTACTGGGGATCGATTGATAGATATCATATGCTGAGTGACATCCATCTTCGTCTCCAACAAGCTCAACAACAGATGAAAGCAATTTATGATCAAGGCCACCGTCCTCTAGAATTTGAACTTGGTACAATGGTATGGCTGAAGTTATATCCTCGTCGCCAGCGTTCCCTTGCAGGCAAACTCAAACATAAATTAGGTCCTCGGTTTTATGGTCCTTTCAAGGTAATTCGTAAGATTGGTCCAGTTGCTTATCAATTAGAATTACCCTCGGGTTGTAAGATCCACAATGTGTTCCACATCTCATTGTTAAAAGAGTTTAAAGGCCTACCTCCTGCAACTATTCCATCTCTACCCACGAGAGAGAATGGTCACATAATTCCTACTCCCCATAGCATCCTTCGTTCTCGTCTCAATCGTGGCATATGAGAGGTTTTAGTTCAATGGAGTGGAATGCCTCCATCTGATGCTACTTGGGAAACAATTCCTAATTTCCAAGCTTCTTATCCAGATTTGAGCTTAAGGACAAGCTCTTTCTCTAGGAAAGGAGTAATGTTAGAGACACATTCATTGGCAAAAGTTATGCAATGCGTGGTCAACAAAACACAGATAGCAACATCATAAATGGCAACAATAATTTTATAGTTGTTATTAATTAAGATATTATTTTGATTGTAATGTTCTGAATTAAGGCCTTAAGTAAAGGATCCAATTAAGGAGTTATTCCTACTACGTAATCATGTAACCTCTTTATAAGGATAACATGTTTATGAATAAAATAAGTAGAATTTCATTACAAATCATCAGAGGACACAGCTCCCTCTAACGAGCTTTCTTTAATACAATCCAATTGTTCTTCAATTCACCATAGGTCGTTCAAGGAAAGGCCGCAACACCAGTTTTAGAAACTTAGACAGCTTTGGAGAAGATTACCCTGTCCACCGACCCGTGACACGATCCTACAGCAGAACCCATAATATAGACCCAGAAAATTTTATGCAGGAAAGGACACAATCTGGGCTTGAATTGATTTACAGTTACACTTATTGTATGAGAGATGCGAAGCTGACTTGATTCTCTTGACAGTCTTCTTTTATCTATTTCATTTCTCATGCCAAAACAATTCCCATGCCTTCAAAAAGAGATGTACTGTTTCATGATGCAAACCGCTTGTATGTAAAGGTGTCAAATTGATTTAAACATCTTTTAACCTTGGTTGCTTTAAAGTTACCTATCAGAAGGCCCCTCGTATCCTTTGACCCGTTACCTATAACAATTTTGACCAATTCCATCTTAGCCATTTATTTATATCTTAGTCATTTATTTATACGAGATTTATATAAATGAATGGCTATAGCAATTTTATCTCATTTCATCTTAGCCATTTATTTATATGAGACCTATATAAATAAATGATTAAAAAGGGCTGAGATAAGGGTAATGAGACAAAAGATCACGTCCTATCATAAGCGTGCTTTCAATATACAAGTCTTTTCGTTTTGTGAGTGTAACGAGTCATTCGAGAGTTATTAAATATACGTAACTTTTTTTTGATATTTTACAAAAAGACAGTTTTATGATTCAAACTCGTGATTGTTTAGTTACCAAAGAATAATTTAACTAATTGTTCTAATTCTCGTTGTCCATGTTTATAATAAATGTATGAAAAATAATATATATATTTTAATACTTTAAATGATATTAAAAATTTTAATATAAATAAAATCCTTTCATTGTAATCATGAATTATTATTAAATTTTATTTAAATAAAAATATTATATATTTAACATTAAATAATAAATTTATCTAATTTTTTTAAAAATGATAACACGTTACCAATTGTCAATGTCTTATCAGAGATGTTCCCGGAAACTGACAGCGGACAATTGCCATGTAACAAACTGACAACTGCTCTTTGGATGCCTTTTTCTTTTTGCCAATTCTGCCACTGCGACCAAACTCACCCCCCAAAATCCCTCCAAGTGTCATAGTCCCATTTCTGTGTCAACGGATACAACACTTTTTTTTTTCTTAAATATCAACTCTCACTCCACTAATATTATTTTTATTTATTTTTAATTACAATGTTAGTTTAAAATTATGAATAAATAAAAATTAGAAAAAGCAACAAGTAACGATTAAATGTAATAGTCAAATAATAATAATAATATAAAAAGTAAGTAGTAATTTTTGAAGAACGAAAAATAAAATAAAAATTTAATATAATAACCAATTTGAAATATATAACAATTAGATTTTTTTTAAAATGATAAATTAAATTTTTTTAAAAAAAGTTTGAGTGGGGTTGGATTTTTGTATTTGAGTGAGTGCGTGAGGCTATATCTACATATTTATATATATATTATATGTATGTGGTGATGCCGATCACGTCAAAGACCAATAAACAAATGCCACGCGAACAGTCGCTAGACTCGTTCCTCCAACAAAACCAACTAGATCACAACCTAACCGCCATAACCATGGACGATCTTCTAAAAAACATATACTCTCCACCCTCTGATCCCGTTAACAGTAACAAGTCGGTGGACGATGTCTGGAAGGATATCGTGGAGGGTGGCGAACAAAGGCGGGGCGACGGAGAAATGGAGGGGATGACGCTGGAGGATTTCTTGACCAAGGCAGGGGCAGTTAGGGAGGAGGATGTTAGAGCTGTGGCCGCCGCTTACAGTCATCCAGTCGTTAATGGTAATATTAATGGTAATAATGACAATAATATGAATAATGATAATAATTGTCATGGAGGAGGAGTAAGAGTAGGAGTAGGGGGAGGGGGAGGGCAGTACCCGAATAATAATCATGGAAATGGAATGATAGTAGTGGAAGGAGGTGCGGGGAGGGGGAGAGGGAAGAGAAGGGCAGCGGCGGCGCTGGAGGAGGCTCCGGTGGATAAGGCCACCCAGCAGAAGCAGAGGCGTATGATAAAGAATCGTGAATCTGCCGCCAGGTCCAGAGAACGCAAACAGGTGTCTCTCCATTACTGATTTCTCATGATTTGCTGCTGTTTGAATCTTTAATTAATTTGGTGATTCAGATTAACGACTTTTCAAATGTTTTGTTTGTTTCTTAAAAAATCATGATTTTGTTTGTCAGTTAAAAAGGAGATTTTGACTTTTGATCAAATTTTAGGGCTGGAGTTTATAAAGAAGAAATTAGAACTAAGGGTAGGTCAAGGAATTGCTCATGCATGTTGCAACAAGAAGTGAAATCATTAGGACAAACAAAACTACTAGTAGGTTAGTTGGAATCAAACCTAATTCTAAGAATCACTCTTAAACAGAAATCTTTACACTTCCCACACAACCCTCTGCTAAACTCACTCCTTTTCCTAGCAACGAAACTAAATCTGATCGCTTGAATGGATCAATACTATAATTGTTTTTTTAAAAAAAAGATGAAAACAGATTTTTAAGACCTTTCCATATTTATTAGTGATCTCTTGGATAAGAGTAATTTCTTTTTCAAAGTTCCTCTTGCTTTCTCCTCAGAAACTACTTTAACTTTGGAAGATAGTAGGGCATAAAAAGGCATTGATTAATAATGAAAATCATGAATAAGGGTAAGATTTAGATATTCAGATAGTTGAAAGGGTAGCCTTCTTTCATTCAATAGAATGGTTTGAGTTGATCAATTAGCAACTTCTGTACCAGTTTCCTTCTACTGAAAGTCAGAATGATCTCGAACCAATAACATCTCGTGAGGATGAATAATTTTGAACCATGGGGATCCTTTGAAACCTGGTTTTTAGTAGAGGATGAGCATGAACTGTGGATAGTGAATGGCCCCCCTCTCTTAGGCACATGAGCAAGAGGAAGGTTGAGATAAATTTTTAAACGAAGGCAAATATTTATGTTTTGATCCTTCAGTCCCTGATGGAGTCAGCATGACCGAAAATGAGACCTCTGTCACTTGGCATTTTAGCTTCTAGGATGGGAAGAACATGCAGAGAGTGATAAAGGGAAGAAAACATAAAGTCCTATTAATACTTGGCTATAAAGTGGTTAGTGGTCTAAGCTCAGTTTATGTAGGTCTATTGTGTTTATTACGTTATGGGTGGGTGACGACCGCGTTTAAGGTAATTATTGATTTTTGGAGGTTGAATCAAAAAGTGCTTTGCTTATTCAAACTGTTTTTGATGAAAGCTGTGTATCATTCCAGTCGGCTTTGGTTCCTGAATAAAAATTTATTTCTTCTGATGTGCAGGCCTACACAATTGAGCTGGAAGCTTTGGTGTTGCAACTTGAGGAGGAAAATGCACGACTACGAAGAGAAGAGGTAAAAGAATATTGGTCTATAGGCAAACTCTTCTTGGTGCATAAACAAGATATTCTGGAGCATGAATGGAAAAAGAAGATCAAATAATTGACAGTGAAAACAAGGTCATATGTGGCATATAATTTAAAATGATGTAGGAGTGTATGGTTGATCATGGACAGAACACGGGAGATGTATTTAACACAAGTTCGCTTTTGTTTGGAGTTATGTTGAGGAATGTGGTATATTTAACCGTTTTTTAATGAGCCATTAATGAAATATGCTATAGCTGATGATTATTAAATTTTGTTGCACATCTAATTATTATGAATTTATGATTTCTTCATTGTACTGTTCATGCAAGTTTTATTATTTGTGCCACTGCTCCTTATGCATCTCCTTTAAAAGGCTTATATAATAATCTTGTTATTTGCTCCATTAATCTTATTATTTACTTCATTGCTGATTAGTGCGTACCTTGTTTAACTCCTTTCCTGGCCATACTCTTAGTTGAGTTATGCTGCTTTACACCATATATAACTAGATTCTTTACTTGCTGATAACTACATGGATCAAAAATATCATATTACATTCACATGGCATGCACATTAATGCACTTTACTTAAATAGTAACATGCCACTTCTTCAAACTTCTCTGAATTGTGAAATTTTTTATTGCAGATTGAACAGAATGAAGAGAGATTGAAACAGGTTTGTTAATATCTCTGTTTCTCTGTTTGGTAAATTTGTAATCATGTCTTTCTGAATCGGTGCTTTGCATACAGAAAGGATGTGTTTCTTGTTCCCTTCTAAACAAAATTGGGAGTCAGTTCTCTCTCTTTTTGTTGATCCATAGGTAGGCGGTCCAATATGTTAAAAATGGACGAATTCTGTAAAGAAAATTGGAATGTGAGAAATGCATGTTGAAGCACTTTATTGATTTTGGTTAAACAATGTCCGATAAGATTCTTTCTGACTTTATGTTCTTAACATGAAAGTTACAATCTACCAAGGGAAAACATAGGTTTGTTTTTTTAGGGAAACTAGAGCTTCTCATGCCATGCCTGAGCTTTGGTTTGACTGAGCTCTGCCTCTGAATATCCATTGTGGTTCTCTCTTTTCTGCAGCTCATGGAGAACCTCATTCCGGTCGTGGAGAAGCGAAGACCACACTCCGTTCTTCGGAAGGTACATTCGATGCAGTGGTAGATGTTCTTGATTAGTGATTGTAATAAGAATTTATGTAGGTGTAAAAGAGGAAAAAGGAAAATATATTGACTGCTTATGATATTTAACTGTAGTATGAAATGAAGTTCTTTTGTAAAGGGGAGCCAAAGCTCAGTGCAGGGCTTGAACTCAAATCCAGATGTTATGTTATTATTCGTATAGTGAGAAATAAGAATTATATAGATAACATGTCAAAATGTTCTCTCCATTTAAATTGGCTTTTATATGACAACTGCAGCATTGTCATCGTAGCGTATTATCATACATTTTTGCGTTTGAGTTCCTTACAACTTCATATAATTACAGCTCTGATCACCTTTTTAGAGGGAAAATGAGAAGTGCTTCTTTAATCACAATTAACATTAATGTCACCGATATGACCATGTCGTCGATTACTCGCTCGTATGATTTGAATATACATCCATTTTCGTGCTCTGCTGTTATCCGCTACATTCAAATGGGGATGAGGTCGGATCATATTATTTTCGAATCTTTGAGATTGGCTTTTTTATTTTTCCGCAAACAACCTTTTTATTAATTAAGGGTAAAATTGTATGTTAATGAACATTTAATAGAAATTTTCAGATTTTTAATGAAAATTTTGTTCAAATTTTAAAATAAGTTAAATATAATAATTTTCTAAGAATTAAGTAATAGATTTTAAATTTTTTTAAAAAAACTTGTATATGACTGTAATTGGAATATTGCCCTTTTTAAAGCATTTTTTAAGATTGCTAAAACGGAGTTTCTTCTCGATGACCGGAACGAGAAACTTCTAGACGCCAAATGAATCCAATTTATTCTTACTAACAAGTTTTAAATTAGTTACAGATCATTTTCTATTATCAGAAGATTTTGCAATGATTAAAAATGTTGGATCTTGTCTATTTTGTTGAATTCAGTTTTATTTTTTAAATAACTTTTATGATTAAAAATTAATTAATTAATTTTTATTTAATAATATTTTTTATTAAAATTTAAATTTTATAAATAATAATAATAATTTTACTAATATTTTAAATTTTTATCTAATTTTATAATGGTTTAATTCTAGTTAATTTTTTAAATCTTAATCTTCAGGTTTAATTTTCTGTTCAATTTTTAAAACATTGACATAAAATTTTAAATTTTAAATATAATGAATTTAATAAAATAAATCTCTTAAAATTTATAAATATAACAATTAAATTTGTGTTGGAATAAATTCTCAATATTTATGAATTTTATAATAAAGTCAAACTATATAAACTATAAAGCAAATATATTTATTAACTCATTAAGCTCTTTTATACGTGTTATGAAAAATAGAAAACAGTTGCGTATCGGAGGAAAGCCAGCAAGTCATGCATAAAGTAAATAACAATAAAAAGTGAAAAAGGAAAGGAGAAGAAGAAGAAGGACAAATCTGGAATGAGAAACCCTAAGGCCGAAGCCAAACAGACGAAGAAGAAGAAGAGAACTACACGAACCAAACACCCCCAAACCCTTCATTTTCTCTCCTTAAGCTACTTCTTCTTCTTGTAGGCCAAAACTACGAATGTTTGCTGGTTCTCTGATTCTTCTCAACGACATGCACTTCCGCGATTTGATTTGGAAGTAATAAAGGAAAGAAAAAGAAGAAGAATACAATCACAATGGCGTCTAAAGGGCCTAGGTCTAGGCTCGATCACGATTCTAGGACTCGCCGTCAAAAGGTGATATTTCTCTTTTTTACATTTCTTTAGGTATTGTAGTGCAGTAAGGGAGGCAGTCATTTTCTTTGGTTTGAATGGTTTTGAGCTAATGGGTTGGTTAGCGTCAATCTGCTTAGTTAGTTTTATTATTTGTCGGCGTAAAGTTGGGGTTTTTAGTTGGAGAAAGCTTGTTTCTTGTTTTTTTTTTCTCCTTTTTGATCTTTTTGTTCATTGTATGGGGTGACAGGATCGCTTGAATTCTTCATTGTACTTGGATTTCTGCATTTGGTTTATGGATACTTGTGATCTTTCGTTTCTTTCTCTTGGTTTTGGGACATAGGGTTACTAATTTATTGATCAAGAAAAAAACCAAGACTCAGCAGGCAGAGATGGCGGTGCATGTGTTTAAACTGTTTTTGAAATTCTTTGGGTTTGTGGAATATAGTTGATGGAAGTTACTTGGGTTATTTGCAATTCTGTGAACTAATATATCTACCTCTTGTGTTTATGAAGAAGCTATTCTTGTTGTTTGCTTTTCTTTTTCATGCACATCTTCTGAATTAAAACTTGTTCCTGCTAGTATATATACTGTCATTTAATTGATATGGCATACCACTCACATGAGAGGAAGAAATAATTTGCTATTTGGGTTCCCGAATATGTTCATTATTATTCTTCATTGTGATATTATGGTTCAATTTTCTCTTGCTTGTATTGGATTCGATTGTCTTGATAGGGTGAAATACAGCAAAATTATTTTTCTAGGACTAAATTCAATGAGTAGAAAGGATTTCTTACGCTGTAGGTTTTGTGTTGTTAACTAATGCTAGAAGATGCCGCTTCACTCTAGAAGTTTAAAATATGCTAGTGGCTGAGTCTCTGATTAGTTGGTTCCAGCCTTTTCTCTCATTTTTATCTTTCATTTTATGATTTAAATCCAATTGTAGGCACTTGAAGCTCCAAGGGAGCCCCGTCGTCCTAAAACGCATTGGGATCATGTTTTGGAAGAGATGATTTGGTTGTCAAAGGTAATTGACAAGTTGAGGTCTTCAAGATTTGATTGTTTTGGTCGTTACTTTGAAGGGAATAAGCGTTATCTGCATATTTTGTGAGTTCTTGTTCGTAATCAAGCTGGTTGTCTGCAGGATTTTGAGTCTGAGAGGAAGTGGAAATTGGCTCTGGCGAAAAAGGTTGCATTGAGAGCCAGCAAGGGCATGGTAGATCAGGTCACCAGGGGTGAAAGGAAAATGAAGGTTCTCCTTTTCTTGGACCTATTTCGCTGGAAATTATAATAGGTTACCTGTGAAAGGGATTGCAGTAATTGAAGAATGGACTGACATTGGCCATGGATTTTAGAAATCAACAAGTAGAATATGAATTTCACTATCAGCATTTATCTATATGATTGTTAACGTGAGCTTTTCACGGTGCTTAGGAAGAGGAACAACGTTTGCGAAAAGTTGCACTTAACATTTCTAAGGATGTGAAGAAGTTCTGGACTAAAATAGAAAAGCTGGCAAGTATCCTTTATTGCTTCATTTTGTCGGAGATTTTATTGCTTGTGCGAGGGTTTGAAACTGTATACTTGTTTCTCCAGGTACTTTATAAGCACCAGATGGAGCTCGATGAGAAAAAGAAAAAGGCACTTGATAAGCAGCTCGAGTTTCTTTTAGGACAAACTGAGAGGTGATTCTAGGTTGTCTCCCTTTAATATAATGGAGCTTGGTCCATGTATTTCTTTGGTTTATTGGTAATTGATTGTTCTTGGGTTACATTTAGGTACTCTACAATGTTAGCAGAGAATCTGGTGGATAAGCCATATTTGCCACATCCTGTGCTGAATCAAACGGGTATCTCTGAGAGGGAAAGTGACGAAAAAGATAGTGATGGGCCTTCCAAGTCTAGTGATGGTAAGCAGAGGCTTATTTATATATATCTTTTAGTATCGTTACTAAGATGATGCTTGGTAGGAAGTAATGGACAGTACAAGGTAACTGCTTTTAATGGAATCATCCATTTTTTTACTTTGATTAGACAAAAAATGTCTGAAGTTACCTACTAGTGCGGTTATCAAAGATGGTGCAATGTATAATTTGAAAAACAGGTTGGTTAAGTAACTTAATAGTTAAATCATTAGTCCAATTATAGTATATAAACAGAAACTTAATGATTTGTTGGAGAAAGATCACTAAATTATCTTTTCATTAATTCAAATTAAAAGTGATTCATGATGGTAACAGTAGAAGACTGGATCCGACAATAACAGAATTATGTGTTTTTATTTAATTTCAAACAGAATATTAAAACTGGTTCATAATGGTGTCAATAGAAGATCAGATACGATAATAATAGAATAATGCCAAACAACTCTGAACAACATTTAATTTCAAAATTTTAAATTGATTGTTGCAATATAATGCTATAATTTAATGTTAGTCCAAGTGATATCTGTAATCTAATTAATAATTATTATATGAATAAATAAATCAAACTTAATAGTTAAGTCTATATTTAATTACAATTTGTTCAAACCACAATGGAATAAGATCACATCTTGTGATTCACTGTTTGCTCTTCTCTTAGATTTTTTATTTTACACATCATCCAAAATATCCTTAATTGGTTTTGCAGAAACATGTAAATCTTCTTATCCATATTGCTTTCTTTGTCATTCCAGAGCCTCAATTGTATGCTGCTGAAAATGATGAGGACTTTGATGTGCAATCAGAGGATGAATCTGTGAGTTTCAATTTTTCTCTATGCATTTTTGTATTATTTTGAATGCTACAAAACCCTACATAAGGAGTGACCTAGAAAATGTACTCACAACTTACAAAAGCTGTGTAATTCAAAAATTGCGATTATTGTTAGAGCATCATGTCCCTGGAAACAATTAGATGAGTGTTACTTTGTCGTGTACATTTTCTGTTTGATCTTGGAAACACAAATAATGGGGGATATTGGGTTCGATTGTAAGCTACTTCTATCTGATATGGAATTAACTATAAATTTTGGAATACATCAACACAAGTACATGAAAAAAGCTACTTCTATAATTAAACTGTGATCAATTTTTGTTTTCCAAAGAAAATACACCGAAGTCTTTGGTTGGATGGCCTTCTGCAGCCTCAAATACTTGGCAAAATTCCATCAGGAGCAGTGATGAGTCGTCATATCTTCATATTCATTGACCTAGAAAGATCTTTATTGTTTATGAGATAATCTTATGTAACTTTTTAAGGATCACATCTTTTTGAGAAACTATTCGAGTTGAAATGAGATTTATCAAAATTTAAAAATAGTTAAAGATCTATTTCTAAAATACAAGTTGGGATAACCTCTTTTTCAGTCTCTGTCTTATCCTGCTTTCATGTCTCAATTCTTCTATGAAATGATTTTATTCTTCAAAATTCCAATCAAGTTCATCCTGTTAACTTTTACCAAATTTAGAAAACAGCATTTTGTCTTTTCAGCCACCCATCATGTATTTTTGTTGTAATTATCTTAGTTTCCTTTTACTAAATATGTTCCTCAGTTGTTCAGTTGTAAGTAGATGAATTGAGTTCTGTAACAGAATTAACTGGAAAGACTTGGTTCTAATGATAAAAAACAGAACTCTCTAATGGAGTTAACTGAGAAGGCTTCATTACTATGCCTTGGATAGTCGACTTCAGTAAAAAGAAAGGTCAGAGGATTAAAATAGTTCACTTCTATAAGTGTTACTAAAATCTGACTATTCCATAAGGAATATAACATTTGAGAGAGAGAGAATGATTGGATTGGGGTAGATGTAGATTGAGAAATTCATTGTCCCTATTTTGTTTGTTATTTTGATGATTTGAACTATGAATTCTGATTTGCAATTATTTATGTTGGTGTTATTAAGCTACATTGATCCAATTTTTCCGTGAATTCTGTGAAACCTATGATCTTGTTTTCTCCATGCATTTTTACTGCCATGAGATTATAATTGACATTTGGTGATCTTGTTCTAGGAAGATGATGAGCACACTATTGAGGAAGATGAGGCTCTTATAACTGAAGAAGAGAGACAAGAAGAATTGGCAGCTTTGCAGAATGAAATTGATCTCCCACTTGAGGAATTGCTTAAACGTTATTCGGCAAAGGAAGGTGAGTTGATTTCACTCTTTCCGAGTTTTGGGACATGGAGTTTGCTTTACAAGTTTGTTCTGGAATTGATTTTGTTGACTATGTGTGATGCTGCATGAGGAATAAAATTTTGAAATATTGTGTTTATGGATTTCTTTTTCAATAGTCCATTTCTTTGGTTACCTGTCTCTTCTATGTTTCGGGTCGAATAATGAAAGCATTTTTGTTTTCTGCAGTGTTATTCTTTTAATTATTCTTTTTGTTGATGCCTAATATTGCAGTTAGTGGAGGTAGTGATTCAGAGAAGTCTGAAACCAGAGCCACTGCCTCTACAGTGGAGCAAACCTTTGGTGAGACTAAGAAACTCTGATTGACTGATATTATATTAAACTTAACAAATCTCAGGATTATTAAAGATGAAACTTCTGCAGAAAAGGGGAATGATCATTCTGATGTTAAAGATGGTGACATGAAAAGCACACTTGTTGGTGGTCGTCGTTGTGTAAGTTGTATGTGTTTATGGTTTCCAGTTTTTTATTATTAAGTCAGTTCAATGGGCTCAACATAATATCTATTTGCTTACTGTAGGCCGAAAATAATGGAGCCTTGTCCAAATCAGAACATTTAGTTGAATTTGTAAGTTGTGAAAGCAGAGATCGACCAGAAAATTTTGGGAAGCCAATAAAACAGCATAATATGCCTTATGACTTCAATGAAGAACAGGTAAAGACTGTGCACGTCATTGAGTGTGTGCATATGCACCTATACGTACAAATGTGTTTTCTCTTTGCTTAAAAAT
>JAOQMR010000212.1:1633754-1657931 GCA_027563865.1 Erythroxylum pelleterianum | reverse complement strand
CGGGAAGTCCCGGTGACAAAAAAGTTTTGTTTTCCGCACCTGGTACATGTGATGTACCTCCCGGGATTTTCCTACACAGGCAACCCGTGCGGGCTAAAATCTGTCATCCTTTAATATACATGAAGTGGATTAAGAAATAAAGTAGTACATATGATAAAACTGCTTTTAGGTGATCTAAATATTGCAAAATAATGTTTATTCACAATTTCCGAATGTAAATGGAAACAAGTTATTGTATAAATTAATTAAAAGAAATGTTCTCATTTCGTTTAAATTCGATTTATACACAAATTTTCGCTTTAAAATTAGTATTAAATTACTAAATTTAATCAAGAATGGGGAATTAATTCAAATTTCTAGAAATGGTAGATATCAAAAATTTATATGAACCCCAAGTGTTAGCAATTTTATATGAATCCAAAGTAGAACTCAAAACTAATTTTTAGTGAACCCAAATAAGTCAAACTCATACCTAACCAAATATAATTTAACCCGTGAATAGCGAGCCCAAGCACACAAATGCAACAAGTAACCTTCAAAAGGTAACAAAGTAGGTGGTTCATTCAAGCGAACAATGCATGTGAATTGAGATTTCCTTGAAATGAGCACATGAATGGCAAGAATGGCAAGAACAAAACGGACACGAAACCAGACAAAGATACTATAGTCCAAAGGCTTAATCTATCATCAAAACCAACCTACTTCAAGTTTGACACTTCACCTAAACAATTAACAACCCAGAACTGCCAACCAGAAATTTATGAACTTAAATCTGGTCAACCTGCGTCATTCAGAACACTCATCCATGTTCTTCACCCAAGTAACTCGCCTTCCAGAACTGCAACAGAAAATTTATGCAGTTCTTTTGTGTTTCAAAAATAAAACAACCAGTGGTTATTATTCTCAAATAATACCCCACAGAATAGAAAATCAATGGCAAGCACAATCCATAAACTGCATCTGACAGGTTACTCGGTCTCCCAGCATAACAAACAACGCTATGACGCTCAGGACGCATTCAAGGTGAAAACTAGAATCCTGGAGAGGAGAACAATACGGAAAAGATAGCCATAACAGAGAAAGACAACGGACGGCAGTTTCAAGACTCATTGGGAGCTTTCAAACAACCTCTCAAACATTTATTCAGATGGAAACCTTCCATATCTTCCAGCAGTACGCCAGTAGAAGATGAGAGTGGCTTATATTCGTTTAAATTGCAGATAGCTTGTTGTGGCCCAAAAGACATTTTTAAAGTTAAAACTGAGTGTCCAATTAGCAATAAAGATACCCAATCATTTATCCAAAAGATCGAACCCTGCCAAAAAGTTGACCACATTAATAGATAGCAGACTACAATATAGAAACTGGCATGCATAAGGTGAAAAATATTTACCCGTAAATCTCCCGTATAATTACTGAGATACTGAAAACACAGTTAACCAAAATGGCCAATCACATTTAAGACTTGTATTTCCAAATAGTTGAAGGAAATCTCTGGTGGAACCCTGAACATGGTTCTCCGAATGCCCAAATCAAGACCAAAACCACCTTCACTGATTGCATTGCTAGATAATTCAATGACATAATGGCCAGTAATCATGGTTTTGCAAATTCCATGCACAAGTGACAAGAAACCCAGCATCAAAATGGCACTCAAAGAGATTAAGACCCAAGTTGAATGTGTATGTCAAGCAAGCACAAGATCCATCAGAAGCAAAACATCGTAGTCAGCAGTTTAGGAACACAAAAACAGTTGAATACTATGCCAAGTTTTGCACTCGGTAACCGATCTACTAGATTGATCCAGAGAGACAATAATGAAGATTACACAACTTCTTTAACAAACTTGCAGACATCCCATCCAGTGAGAGCAAGGATTCCAGTTCCTCAGCTGCAAAATAAACAGATATATAAATAACTATCATGTCAAAAGTGTGAAATATAAGAACTCCAACACTACATAGCATACCTAATTAGGAGCCGATCTATCCAGAACGAAAACCCCCTGCACCTCGACGTTCATAAGGTCCAGAACGATCACGACTATATCGATCAGCTCCTGAAGTTCCACGACCACCAGCATCCCTACTACGACTACCAAATCGATCTCCATTTCTGTCCGGACCATAACGACTACCCCCGCCCCCACCTCCGCCACCACTGCTACCATACCTTTCATCTCTTCCACCATACCTGCCACCTCTTCCCCCTTCACTAGGGCACTCCCTAGCAAAATGTCCAGGTTTACCACACTTGAAGCAATCTCCGCCACCACCACCACCACTAGATCTTCCACCGCCAAAATCACGACTCCTATCACGGTCATGGCCTCGATCACGACCGCGGTCACTGTTGCCATCCCTACCAGAGCCTTGATGTGGCTGGGCTTTATCAACAGTAATTGTGCGTCCATCTAAGTCCATGCCATTCATTGCTTCAATAGCATCATCCATTGCTTTCTCATCATCAAAAGTGACAAACCCAAACCCGCGAGACCGTCCAGAAAATTTGTCAACCACAACCTATACAAATAAAGGGTTCCATTAACCTAATCAACAATATTGGAGCTCACCATTCAAACCATCCTCAGTATGCTTACGGAAGCATGAAATCCCTCCTATCTTAATGTACATCAATCACCAAAGACGATGCAAGTTAGTCATGCACACTTAGTCAACAAAAAGACAAGGGTCGACAATCAAAGATATAAATCAGAAATATCCCAATAAGTACCCTTAAAACTGGCTTACAACTAACAAGAACTGTAGCAACTACAACATAAAGAGTGTATACACAAACCAACTAAAATAGATTCGAATCAACAGTAGGGAAATTAAGAATCAAAATCGACTTGACCATGATTCTCACCTTAGCTTCAAGAAGATGCCCAAACTTTTCAAATGCCTCTTTCAAACCTCTATCGGAAGTAGACCACGACAGGCCACCAATAAAACATCGGTACTCTACCTCTTCTGGCATTTTCTAAACTGCATATTTTCGCTATAAAATTAGTAAAAATCAAAAGATCCAGCAATCTATAACATAACACACTTTGCGAAATCCCCTTATTCAACAGATCACGACCACACAAATCCTAGGTACACTAAATCAGAACGAAAGGAACAAGAACCAACCCAACATCACAAATCTCACATAACCATCGAAAATACAGTTGAATTTGAAAGAATCATAATCAGGAAACGAATCACAAGCCAGCTATTTCTAGATTTTAGGAATAAAAATTAGTTCAATAATTGAAATAGCGCAAACAAAGAAAAGATCCGATCGGTTTGATTTAGTGCATACCAGAGATTTTAATAACTTCAGGCGAGAGAAGCTCAAGGGTTTTGAAGTTCTCTTTGTGTCGAACAAACCCTAAAACAGGGAGTGACTAGTGAGTGCGAGATAGAGATACTCGGCTCAGCTGTTTGGTTGCGTGTAAACGCAGTCAAGCTGTGTCCAATTAAACATAATTTTATCTATATAGGCTAGTTTTTCCTAAATTGTAATATATTTAATAATGAATTTCATTTATTTATGTTTTTTAAAAGTTCATTATAAATAAAATTAATTATACGCACAATAAAAATATAATTATATTAATATTAATTAATATTAATATTAATCTTTCTTTTTTCAAATATTTTATTATATTATTTGTATAATTATAAATACATTTTTCTATTAAAAGAAAAAGGAATTCTGTCTCTAATAGCATATTTGAGATCTTACTTATTAGTTTTCTTTTGGTGCCTTAAAATTCTTATAGAGGTATATTCTATAGTATCATTATTGGTATCTTGTTATCCCTGTAACCTTCTAGATAATAATACATTAAAAAGATTTATGTAAATTGAAATTTTCATAAAATAATGTATAAATAAGAGAAATTAAAATTTTAATTTAATTTAAATAATTAGAAAATTTTGTAGAAATTTAATAATTTATTTTTCAGTATTCTTATTAAAATTAATAAATAAAGAAAGTTTTTGAACTAATATTCATCTATTTTTTTATAAAAACTCTTTTAAATAATTATCACTTCCAAACAATCATATTTAAATAATACAAGCTTGAAATTTACACAAGAAGTTAAATATAACTACAAAAATATCAACCATTCAACAAAAGTTTTACTAATGTACAAGATTTGAGGAGATTCGGTAGAATGCAATTTTATTTAAAAATATATAAATAAATACATATGTTTAATAATAAATAATTATTTAGTGTGTTATTTTTACTTATTTATTCTTTAATATGTATCACTCTTTTATTATCATATTTGCATGTAGGTCTATCGAAAACAGTTTCTCTATTATGTAAGATTAAGGGTGAGTACTATCAGACCTTTCTAAACTTCGGTTTATTGTGAAATTTTAGATTGGATATGACGAAGACAGTAAATAAATAAAAATAGATATAAAAAAATATGTTCTTACTTTTTAAATCAAATTTAAAAGTTTAGAAATATTGACAACAAAAGTAAGCCAAGCCCAAAATATATAAATAACATCCAAAAACACTTTTCTGTTAACATTAAACATGTTGATCGGATCAAAGCCTCTAAAAAGAACTTAAAAGAAAAACCCTAATACAATTCGGAAATGTTACATGGAAACGCGAATCTTTATACCTAAAGCTTTATAATCAGGAGAAATAATGAATAGGAATAAAACTGTAGAAGCGAAGTAACAGTAAAGTTGACAAATACAGAGGTGTAATGCTTGGAGAGAAGGGAATAGAGGTTTGTTTGTGTTCTTCTTGAGAAAGTAAAAATGAGGGGCGGAAGAGGTTGGTTATGGTGGTCAGAAAGGGTTCGTGGCGGTCGGAGAGGAATAATAATGGAGAAATATTGGGTTGGGCGGTTTAGGGTTCTGAAAATTTTGAAATTGCCGAAGATCGTCTTTGGATTGGTTGGAGTTGAAGTTTTCAGCGAATGTTTACCAAAGTGTGGGTAGGCTTTATGTCTGTAGTGGTCTCTGAAGAGGGTGTGGTGTTTTCTGGGAAGGGGTTTAAAGGTAGGCATAGAGAGGGAGAGTCCTTTAGATATGCTTAGTACTCTTGAAACTCCTTCTGTTGCAATATGGATATACTTTTTATGATGTCTCATGTTTCATTCAATTGGTTGGTTGGCTGGCTGGCTGGCTGGCATGAAGAAGAGAAGCAATCATCAGATGCAGAAGAAGCAACCTATTGATCCATGCCTTTGTTTATATCTATCATGCAAATAGGGCTTCTGGGGTACTTTCTTTTATCACCACTTCTTAAATCTATTCTTCATGCATATGGAAACTCTGTTTGCCTCCCGGACGTTTGTAGTCATTATTCTTTGAAATCTATTCAAGTGTGGACAACACAGTTCTTTAAGTTTAATCTTCATTTATTTCAGTAGCTCCAAACTTTAAATTCATGAATGCAGGAGTGTGTAGCATTTGATCACAAATGTTGGTACAGCTGCATATCACTGCTTTTGCTTTGGTCAGTTGAAGACTGCATCTTAAAGATAATATTCAAACATGAAACGTATCTGAACTTCCTGAGGTTTCTAAGATGGTTTTTTGGGTCATTTTTTAAGTGAGTGCATCATTTCTTTTCGTGTCTTTAATTTTTGTGGATTAAAGATTTGCATGATTCTTTCTACAATTTACTCTGTCACAACAAATGTTTTTCTTGGTGAATCCCACCAAATCAAGTTCTTGTTAATTGAGTGGTTTCCAACTTCAGAATCTGTCCTGTTGTAGGCTTCTATTGAATATTATCCAAATTTTTTAACATTCCTTTGGGGATGGAAGTGAGGTTGCTGTAAAAAAGAAGCTCCGGATTGACATGTTCCCTAATTATCTTGTTGTCAGCACAAAATAAAAGCATCATCATGGTGATTATCAACACTTTATCTATGGACTTAATCACCTTCACGCAAAATTTTTCTAATTCATGTTGGCTTATTTGATGTTCTGCTGCTTCTCTCCTGTTAGTAGTGTTGGCAATTTTATAAGTGTGCAGAAATTATAGTTGATACTTACGATTTCGAATTTAAGAGTTTTTTAAGTTCAAAATATGAGCAACTGACTTCGTGAAAGGCAGAGTATTGTTTTAATCAAATAGGAACCGGAATGGTTAACTAAGCAACACAATGACGTAAGATCATAGTCAGATCCATTCACCATGCCTACAGTTTTTTGAGCTTGTTTATAACTTCAGAATATTTGCTCAAGTAGAGGAGCTTAATATGGAGGCATTTTGGTAGTTAAGAAAAAGAATATGAAATAGAAATTCTTTGATTTCTTCCAAAATCAGATAATTATTCATCTCGTTGTGTTCCGGAAGAAAAAACTGCAAAATCTGATCTGGGAAACTGTTAATTAATTAATTACTGGTTAAAATTTTTGTCAAAATCTTATATATGCAAACCAAAGGATACACTCATTAAGAAATCTGGCCTTGTACTGTTAATATAGTGACAACCATACCTGTCTCACTGATTCTTAGTCTGGCCTTAAATATCTAGTTGCCTTTGGATAGCCTGGTCTTATGCTATTTTGCCATTCATTTATAATCATTAAAGTCAATTAACTGTTGCAGATTTAGGAAATAGTTACTATGGATTATTTTACCTATTTGTTGGAAGATAGAAGGACCATAAGTATACTAAGTTAAGAGTGAACCTCTAATATTATGGACCAAACTATTCTCTATGGAACTGTATATAAGGCTGCAATAAAATTTTAGTTCCAAGTCCTTGGGTTTTGTTTGGCAAACAAACATTTATGTTTGATTTCTTATATTAATAAGTTACCTCAAACCTAGTCTTGAGATCTACATATCAAGAAATCCTTGCATACAAGATTGAGAAATGAAACAACTTGTTTGGGAATGCATTTCAGCTAAATAAATGGACTAGAGTACGTATTGTTGATAAGTTAGTACATAGGTTTTCTAGGTCCCATATTACAAAGATGAAATATATCTTGCTTCAAGGAAGATTATGGACTCATCTTTGTCCTCCACCCTTTGCTTTTCCATATGTTCTGTAGATATTTTTGCGGGAGCTGGATTTTGGTTGTCCTGCTTAAGTTGGATATCCAGGACTGAGAAAAGCCCTATCATATTTCCACAACTTTTTAAGTTGCGTATGCCTTGCTCTAAATGTTTGGTTAGTCTTAGTGATGGCAGAGGCCTTTGTATACTGCAATTTCTCTGATGAAAATTTGTCCATTTAATTACCTTTCTTTTCCTATTTATATTCGTGCTTTTTTACATTCTGCTAATAAATCAAATATGAGGGCGTATCTGCAGATGTGATGATTGTTCCTTATCAAAATGGGGAAATTTCTGTCTATTAAGAAATACTGCTTATTGTCCATCTTAAAACCATTTAATTCTAACAAGCACTGTAACTTTGTTAGAGGTAAGTTCAATGTACCTTGTGGGACTATAATCAAAATTTGGTTATTATGGCGATCCCACTGATACATACCAAATGTGAACCCTTCATAACCTGAAATCCTTAGCTGTTTAATTCTGTGCATGCCTCATTGATCCTAATTAGAAAGAACCTTTAGGTGTTCATTCATAAAATATCTATTAATGAATGACTGTATATTAGACGTTTCATTATTGTAATTAACAAGTGGCAAAAAAGAACTGTCGTCTTCTATCTCTCCTCCTACTTTTGCCAGGTGCATATGAATCCAAACTTACTTTAAGGAGCTTTTCTTAGGCGTTTCAGCTCAATTCTTGCCGGCTAAACCTCCTTACGTTTAACGTCATACTGTAACTGAAATAGAAACTATTTCATCATGAAACACCTTCCTGCTTGTATCCGATACCTTGCTGTTTGCAGCTTGAAAATGCTTGAAAGAGGTTTATCTTCTGGTTTCTTTACTTTGGGCTAAAAGTATGTGCAATTGTATTTCCTTGAATTCACACAGCTTTTTAGTATGAATTTGTATCTTATGTGATTTCCAACATTTGACCAATCTCTCAAAATCTCTGCAGATGTTTCAGTCTTGGTTGTCTTTTGGTCTAGTTGTTAGGTAAGAATAGTGTCACTCTGAATATTCCTGATATATGGTATTTTGGAAGTCCTCAAATTCTACTTTCAAAGGAAGCTTAGTATAGATGATGGAATAATCAACTTGATGAGTTGATAAAACTTGTTTGCTTTTAGATTATTGCCTGTTGAATTGTGGCAGGTGAATTATCTTTGGGTTACAACTTCATGCCAGGAGAGCTGTGCGGATCAATGCAGGTTCATGACAATCAGCACCCACAACTATATCAATGTGCTTCTGTGGGTCAAAGAACAATTCATGATGGTTTACCTTCAGATGTGTCGATCACAGAAGAACTGAACCCATCTGGTATCTTCTTATCACAAAAATTATGATGAGAATTATGGCTTGTATCGATTGTGAAATGAATTATGCTGATAATTTTGATGGTCATACAGCAGCTGAACGGGAATCAGGATCAACATGGCAGCGTGTGAGATGGACTGAGGAAATGGTGAAACTTTTGATTACTGCTCTTTCATACATTGGAGATGAAGGAACCTCAGATTGTATTGGTTTTGGGAGAAGAAAGTCTTCACTCCTTCAAAAGATTGGGAAGTGGAAATGTGTGTCAAGAGTCATGGTCGAAAGGGGCTATCATGCTTCACCTCAGCAATGTGAGGACAAATTTAATGACTTGAACAAAAGGTATAAGAAACTCAATGAACTACTTGGGAGGGGCACTTGCTGCAAAGTTGTACAGAAGCCAGAGCTTTTATATGTGATGGATATTCCTGAGAAGGCAAAGGAGGAAGCAAGGAAAATTTTGAGCTCAAAGCATCTATTTTACGAAGAGATGTGCTCATATCATAACAGGAATCGGTTGTTTCTTCCACATGATCCTGATTTGTATCGATCGTTGCAGTTAATTCTGTGGGGTTCACTCGAGTTTGGTAAACATTCATCAAGGCAAAGAGATCGTGACACTGTCCTTCAAGCTCAAGATTCTGCAGCTGAGGATCATTGTGAGGGATCTGAGGCCTCAACAAAGAGGTTAAGAGAAAATGAAACTGAAGATGTTGATGCTGGTAGTTCCTTGAAACATTTGGACGGTAGTAGCAAATCAGATGCTCAACAAAAAGACCATCTTGATCTGGATAATGTTGCTTCTGAGGCTAGTAAGACACCTGAATTGCTGGAACGACGTATGGAATTTCTCGCTCTTAAGTTAGAAGAACGAAAGTTAGAGATACAGGCTCAGAGGCTCAAGTTGGAGAGGCAGCACCTCCAAAGGAAGACAATAAACTGGAAGCAAGACAGGGAGATACAGAAGATGAGGCTGGAAAATGAGCGTATGAAGCTTGAGAATGAGTATATGGCACTAGAAAAGCACAAGGAACTGACTGCTAGTTACAAGTAGATGGTTCCCTCTCTTCTTCACAGCAACGTCTTTCCGGAGTCCATGCCGCGGTCTTCTTTTGTGACCCGGTCTCCTCATCCATCTAATATCCAGTTACCCTTGTTGGTTTGACAATCTGGAGCAGAACATAGGACGTATAAGTGGTAGCGTTGACTGATGTTTTTACGTTTTATTCTGTCAACTGCGGTTCCAATGGCAGATTGCCTGTGACTGATGTAGCTTTGTTTCCCTGTACAAGGCAGTTCAGTGACATCACAATCTAGTTGTCTTTAAATTTATCCACCTTGTTTTTGTGTTTGGTTTTGCATTTTATCCTTTTGAACACTTGATCATCGTCCTAACTATAGGTTCAGAATTTCCTTTATCCTACCATTCTCTGGTTGAAGATATCTTTGGCACTGGCTTTAACTACAGCTTCTGCTTGATAATTAGCATTAACAATGAGCTGGGTAGGGTTTGGATTTGATCAGGCTTTAAAATTTTCTGGAGTTTGGACTTTTTTGGGCTTTCGATTAGGCCTTTAACTAAGATTAAGAAGAAAAAAAAATATTTTTTCAACTTGATTTTCATAATTCATAAAATAGAAAATCTTAATATGTTTGGAGATAAAAATGATTATTATATATTATGTCTATTTATATAATAGTATTAAAACTTTAAAATAATTTTATTGTTAAATTAAACTTTTATTTTATGATTTATTTCGATTATTTTGATAATCACTTTTCATGAAAATATTTTTCATAATTTTTCCTTTTTCATATGTGATTTTTTCAATATATTAAAATTAATTAAGAATATTCATGTAAATAAAAAATAATGAAATAATTAAAATGTCTAAATAAAAAGTCTTTTGTGTATATTTATTATTAGATATATAATTTAATTTAGTCATATCGAATTGTTATTTATTAAGATAAAAATTAAACACTATAAATAAATAAAATAAAATAAAATAAGATATAGATATAGATATGAGATTATAATTATGAGCCCAAATGACTATAGAAATGGTAAAATGGTACCATCAAGCTCAGCTTAAGGGTTTAGGGTTTTAGACGTCTGAAGAAGAAGAAGAAGAAGACGAAGGAGCAGGAGGAGGAGAATGTGGTATCTATGCGTGTTTTATCACAGATTGTTGGATTATAGGAAACCTGAAGTTGAGTCGCTTGCAGAGCTATGTGGAGGCCTTCAAATCTCAACAGTTGAATGGAAG
Organism: Erythroxylum pelleterianum; assembly: GCA_027563865.1. Classification (NCBI taxonomy): domain Eukaryota; kingdom Viridiplantae; phylum Streptophyta; class Magnoliopsida; order Malpighiales; family Erythroxylaceae; genus Erythroxylum; species Erythroxylum pelleterianum. Next base: position 1,647,298 of record JAOQMR010000212.1, on the reverse strand, counting down.
CTTCCTCAAGACCATCATTCGGATTCTCCTTTCCATTTCGTCAATCTTCCCTCCGAAGATGTCGCCCGCAGCATTGCCAATCGCAGTTTGTTCCCTTTTGATTTTCCATTTTGCGTCAGTTTCACCCATTAACGTGCTAAAGAAACAATCTTTGATGCAGGTATACTTGTGAAGGGGATGTATGAGCTGTGGGGACAAGGAAATAGCTACGAGGAGCTTGAAGAATCTATAAAGAACTATCCTGAAGATCGAAAGCTGCCCTATTTGACTTGTGAAAGTACTTTCAAGATCACTGTTGACAGTTTTGGAAAAGTAACCAGTTTCCAAGAACAAAATGATCGCATTAAGGGCCTTGCTTATATACCTTTCAAGGTGGGTTTAACTTGTTATATGTGAGTTGCTTTGAGTTTCGATTTACTTTTTGTTTTACCCTTGAGGATGCTGTATATGCTTTGTTTGACTGAAGATTTGATAGCTTTCACATACATGGAAATGTCTGAGACATTTTCTTCTTCTATTGAGATTTGCCAGTTTCTAATTTACTATTGGTCTGAGGGCTTTTTTCTCTACTATTTCTCTAGGTAAAATCATTCCTAATTCTATGTAGTGCTTCCTATCATAATTCTTAATCGATGCTAATTCAGTCTGATGCAGGGTCGAGTTGATTTAAAAAATCCAGAGAACAAGTTCTGGCTTATGGAGACTGATGACCATGGAGCTAACAATGGATTGCCGCCAATTGTTAAACGAACAGTCTTTTTCGGTAGGGAAATTGGTGGTGCTGACAGGAAGCTTATACCAACTTATCAGCTAAAAAGTCGAATGTATCTGGGTCCAACAGCCATGGATGCAGAGATGGCGTTTTTAATGGCTAACCAAGCATTAGTTACCTCAGGAAAACTCGTCTATGACCCTTTTGTTGGCACTGGAAGCATTCTTATCGCCGCAGCTCACTTTGGAGCTATGACAATGGTCTTTTCTCATGCTCTTATGTCTAATGCTGATCTGTTTGCATCTCATTCTTCAGTAATTTATTTGAACTCCCTACATGAGTTGATATCAGCATAAGTAAATTATTCAGGGTGCTGACATAGACATTCGCGTGGTACGTGACGGACGTGGACCTGATTGTAATGTTTGGAGCAATTTCAAGCAGGTGACATACTATTGAGCAGTTCCCTTTTTTAACTTTGGCTCAAAACAATTTTAAAGTACTGCTCTAAGCATCTATAGTACTTGAGCTGCATTAAACCTTTACTTGATTTCTTTTGTCCTTTCAGTAGATTGATTTAGAATTCCAGGTTTGCGTATAGAAGCAGCAAGAAACTATACTTATCTACTGATACATTTTTGCAGTATGGAATATCAATGCCAGTTGGTCTTTTGAGGGCGGATAATAATCTTCCTCCTTGGCGTCCTGGTTTAAAAGAGGTAGTGTTTTGACAATGTTGTTTTTCTCATCCAAGAATGTACTAGGAATTAGAGGTTGATGATCGGAGTGAGTTTCAGTCAATTGCATGCTTATAACTTATCTTCTTTCACCAGATTTGGCAGCATCCAGGTTTTGTTTGGAATTATTGACCTTAGTCTCCCAATATTTCTCCGTTCTTCATATTCTTTTAATACTATGTTTTGAATTTGCTTAGGTTTTTGATGCAATAATTTGCGATCCTCCTTATGGGGTTCGTGCTGGGGGCCGGAAGTCTGGTGGCCGGAAATTGCTGAAAGGTGCTGTGGCCCCTTATACTGTTCCTGATGACAAGAGAACTGACCATATACCCTCCACAGCACCTTATAGCTTAGCTGAATGTGTTCATGATTTACTTGATCTTTCTGCTAAGATGCTTATAGCTGGCGGCAGGCTTGTTTACTTTTACCCTGTCCTAAGAGATGATGATATTGTAGAAGATATGTTCCCAGAGCACCCATGTTTCAAGCTTGTTGCTAAGTCTGAGCAGATCCTAAGCTCACGATACAGCCGTGTATTGTTAACCATGGTGAAGACAGGTCCATATACCGATGAAATTGCTGAGCTAGCCAGGATAAGGCATTTGGAGTTTAAAGAGAACCATTTGAAATGGCTAGAAGATGGTAACCTTCACTCTTCTGTTTTTAGTCCATCTGATCCTCAGTTAAGTACAGGTTCAAAATCATGGAAAGATATAAAGCAAAAATACAGGGGCAAATATGTATGATCTTGACCACATTTTAAGAGGTTTAGATAATATCATTATGCCTGAGGATCGCAGATTGTCACTTCATGGATTCTTCCATGCACAGGGAGATGGAAATTTGTTGTTGCTGATGATTAATTAGATTTGTTTAACAGTACATTTAAATATCTTTCTGCTTGTTGGTCTTTACTGGTTGATTGTTTTCTGGCAAGATTGTTATCGCCGGAACAACCGCCGGTTTGACTGAAAAAACCTGCAAATTCAAGGGTGTTAGACATTCGAAGGTGCTAAGGTTCTACCTCTCTAGGTGGTGGAAATTCTCAAGTGTTGCTTTTAGATGTCTCTAGGTATTAGAAATTCTCAAGTGTTGCTTTTAGATGAGCAATGGCTCAAATTTAAAACTCAAATTTAGGTAGGTATGTAATAGTTCATTACCATGTTGATTATGACAATTATTTTGGTAGTTTTTAATTTTTATGACTATAAGACTATTATGGTTAATTGTCAAAATTATTTTATACAACAATAAATAGATTATAATATGCAGTGATAATTTAAGTGACATTGGTCATAATAATATTCAAAGCCATTAAAATGATGACTCTAAATTATTGTTTTACACTTTTACTATTTAATGCAATGGGTTTAATTACCAATGCTTTAATTTTAAGTTTGTTAGAATTTTAAATTGAATTCGAGCCTATAAAATTAATGTGTTAAAAATCGAAATGGGAGATAAACTAATAAGAAAAGATATTTAATTTAAACGTTTAACTAATATTAGATTATCTTAACATTGGTTAAGATCGAATAAAATTAAAAAAAAAACTTAAAAATGATTGACGAAGATTATGTTTACTTCGAAAATTTTAAAGTTTAATTAAAAATAGTACTAAATGAATATTAATTAGTTTATTTTAATTTATAAAAAAATAATTAGTTTACAAAAATTATCGATAAATTAATAATCTGGTTGATTTTTAACAACAAAATTATTAAATTAAATTGAACCAAAAAGTTAAAAATTAAACTGAAAAAATGGTTAAATGGGCTGAACTAGTACTTTTTTTTGTTTCTCAGGAGGTGTCCTAGGCGGGTCCCAACTATGTGAAGATACCTTTAAGTTATCCACACCTAGACTAATTCTCGTTCGAGCCGAATAGGTCCCTTGCGGGATTCAAAGCTCTAGTCCCAAGTTTTAAACGGCTGCATACATGAAGGCGGTTCGAATCCGCGACTTCACTTAAGCCAAGAGAGCCCCTTATCAACTCACTTATACCCTAGGATTAACTGGTACGACTTTTTGTACGATTTTAAAAACATTGGATAAAACACTAGATGTGAAAGTCTTAAACATTACCTTTTTTAATCCTAATTTACCACTTACCACCAACCTTCTTGCAAGTCATTTAGTTTCTACATTCAAAGTAAACTAACTTACTACCGTACATGTTGGTATAAAAGTTTTAATAAGAACTATACTATAATAAATAAATACATGAACATGAGCTTGCAATTAGAAAAATCATGAAATGATGAGACCAAAGAATGTGAGAAGATATTAGAAGTAGGAATATGAATGGAAGGACACAAATTTTCTTTTTTCTTCTTTTTTACATTATACAAATTAAGTGTTTGGAACTAAACCACAAGAAATTAAAGAATTTACCTATTCCAAATCATCAATAATAACCTTGTATGTATCCTCCTCCCATATGATAAGGATTTTGTTGAAGTATCTTTGCAAAACCAACTTGTCCTTGCATCCCATCTCTTGCATATTGTTGCCACATTAGTTGTTCCTCCATCAATAACTTCTGCTTCTTTTCCAAGTCTGAAATTTGCACATATGGTGGTGGAGCAATGGCGACTGAAGCAGCAAAAGGGTCTCCATTTGCTGTGGTTGTGGCGTCACCATCTTTGGTGGTCGGAGGTGCCGGCAATGCCAACATTGCTGGCCTTCCGGCAGACCCTAAAGCAACACTACTAGCACTTCCACTTGCTGCATAAGCTGAAGAAGACATTGCATGCATCATTGTTCCTTGCTGATACATCCCATCAAGCATTAACATATCAAAACCACCAGGAAGGTTTGTTTTCTGATTAGATAAATGGCTTGCTGTTTGAACTAAAGCTGTTTCCCAATCTCCTTCATCTTTGAATGCTTCCCATGCAGGGGGGGCATTTGGAGCAACTGGTACACCTCCATCAAATAATGCCAGTGCCAATCTGTTTGATTGACCTTCTGTGGAAATATCTTCTCCTAAGTTCAACAAGTCAGCCTCTCGTGGACCACCCTTGTTTTGTTCCTCCTGCTTGGACTCTTCCTTCTCTTCTTCCTGGAAGAAATCTTCAGGTGGTGGTAATGCCTTCATCGCGTACATATCTTCTTCAATCACTTCTGGTTCTTGGACCTCAGCAGTTTCACTCTCAGGTTCAACAATGGTGGTGGCCTTATTTTGTGCTAATGAAGTCTTTTCTCTCAGGAAATCATCCATCACGTCAAGCTTCTTCTGTGTTATTTTCTCAACTTCTGGATACTCCGAAGAGCGAGCAACCCCAACAGTCTTGCACCAACCATAGAAATCATCAAGCTCATCTAGTTGCTTTGAAACACGACAGAATATCTCATAAACCTTAACAGATTCAGCGATCTGTAGCTCCATGAAACGATCAACCAATACACCAAGTATCCGACTTATGTCATAATTCAACTGAAAACTCTCTTTCACTATTGGATAAAGAGCAACAATCACGACTCTGTTGTACTTTGCTCCACCTGTTCAGTTCCACCAGAACAAAACATGACAGAAACAAAATCCAATAGAATATTGAAGGAGAAACTGAGTGAGAGCAGATTGAAGGGTACTTGCAGAAAAAGAACGAACCTGTGGGACGACAGGATAAGAAGCGTTCAAGTAGTTGCAGCAAATGTTGCATCCTGGAAAATACTAGTTCTGTTCTCATTTCATGAACTGGAGTAATAGATTTAGTCTTTCCATGGTTACTAGTCTCTCCTCTTCCTCCTCCTCCTTCAACAACACTCCGACGATCGTCTTCAAACCCAAGAACACAGCGCTTCCCTCGACGACTTTGCATCCTGAACTCGAGCCTCTCATCGAGATACAGTGCATAAGTACGCACAAACGCGGAGAAGTCCCAAGAATCAGACCTGGAAGTGTCACGAAAATCAGACAAGTTGAGAAGACGAGTCCCTCGTCTAGTTGCAAAGAAGATCTCTTCCCCGTAAGCAGGATCTCCATCGGCGAGGAGGCGTTGAACCAACATGAGTGTCTTCAAAGCCACTGTCCAGTTCTTGGTCCTGTTAAGGCGTCTGGAGATGAAACTTACGCATGCACTCACGTAGGCACGAGAATAAGATGTTAAACTCAGTATTTCTCGAATGTGTTTCTCATCCGCTGGATATTCTTCGTGCCTAGTTGCCTTAACAATGGCTACCTCCAGATCAGAGAGTGAGTCGCTGTTGTTCACTTTAGCTAGGCCTATGCTGGTTTGGTCCTTCACCGCTCCTATTGCCCTTTTGAACTTGCTTGGAGCCATCTTCGAGTTTTGAGTTCACAACTGATTATATCTATATATCCAGAATTTGATCTGACAAGAAAGACCAAGTTATATTCGCAGACATCATTTTCTAAAATCAAAATATTTTAATAAAATAAATATTAAAAATTAATTATGAAAAATTTTAATATTAAATGTCAAATTTTAGAAACATATAATTTTTTTCCTATAAGATTACATATTTAAATAACAAAAACAAACTCTTTGAAAAAATATAAAGAAAAAGTAACGTACTTTATGATCCTTCCTAGATTCTTGCAAAGGGGACGGGATTTTCTGTCCAATATTATAGTGTCTTATTTTGTCCCATAAATCTTAGCCATTAATTTCTGCGAGTTTCGTGTTCATTTATGCGGGATCAATATAAATAAATAGCTGAGACTTGTGTGACAAAATAAGACACTATAATATTGAACAGAAGATCCGGACTTTCTTCAAAATGAAAAGTCTTATGAACCAGATACGTTAGCTTTTATTCATATGTTCTAAAAGCGACATGCATTTTTATTATTTAAAATTTTGTATGATTTGACATTTCTTTAAAAATGTCTTATAAATTTTTTATTAATTTTCTCTTAAATAAATTAACATAAAATATACATGAGACATTTATTTTGTATAAAATAATTAATACGAATTATAAGCATTATGGAATTAGGAATCAAAACCATTTTATAAATATTAAATAATAAAAATTTTAAAATGACCCAAACTATAAAAAGTGCCTCTTTTACTCTTTTTTAGTAAACTAATACAATTTTCATACAATTTCTATGCAAATATATGTTAAATTCCTCAAATAGTACAAATATATATATATATATATGATCAAGGAAAAGAGATAAAATTCGCATCGGTTAAATTAGAAATTTATTTACTCTTGCGGGAAAAAAAATAATTTTTTATAACGTAATTATCAATAAAAAGTTCATCAAATAAAACAAAAATATATTTACTTTTGCGAGCAGGAAGAAATTAATAATCTTATCTCGTATTACGGTAATTATAAAAGAGAATTTACTTTAAGTTAATTAAAGATTGTTTACTCCTGCAGAAAAAAATTAATAATCTAATAAAAATTTCATAAGATAAATTAGCAATATGCTAGTTTTTATTGACAAAAATGAACAATAATATCATACAATCTTACCTAACTCTCATGCACCCAAGTCTTGTGCAAGAAAAGGAAATGCTTATGAAGGGGATTGAACTCCAAACTTTAAGGAGAACCTTCCCCTGAAAAAAAAGAAGGGATTGAACTCCAACCTTTGAGGAGAACCTGCCCTGAAAAGAAGAAGAAGGAGAAGAAGGAGAAGACTTTCTTTAAATCTGACTTTTTTCTTCTCTTCTCTCTTCTTCTCTATCTTTTTGTTTCCTTTCTTATTTCACTTATCTCAACCCATCAACCATCCATTGTTGCATGAAATTTGTGGAGTTTCAATGGGAGGTAAGAGGCCACTTGGTTTGTGTTAATAAGAGACAATATCTCTATTTTTATACATAAAATAAATAATCACTAAATTCACAAATTTGTCAAAATCAACATGCTCTATTTTTCTATTTTAGCATTTTACCTTGTTTATCTTCATCATATTATTTAGATAATCACTTATTTTATTATTTTATTTTAATACTTGAATATTTTTATTTATTTATTTTATTTTTTCATGTGAATTATTTGAAAACACTTTACTAGTTAGGATAATGTTGCGTACTGATGAATCTCTATGTATTAGAGAGATTTTTTCAATATTGTTATTTTTGTTGTTATAGTAATAAATATCAACATAAAAAAGATATCTATTATTAGTAATATTAATTTCTCTCAGAGCATTTGAATTTATACAATAAGTTTTAGGCTAATTGGATAAAAATTGAGCTTTAGGGAGCTGATGGTTTTTGTTGTTGTTGTTGCTAAAATTAGTTTTTTAAATAGGAATTTGAAATTTTTTTAGACTAATAATTCAAGGTTATTTTGTGGAAAATAATTTTAAAGAGGTAATTCTCATTTCTATTAATATTACAAAACTAAAATTAACCTTTTTTATAAAAATAATGTTAGATTTAGGATTTTAAACTTTGTCACACCTTTTTATTTTTCTCATAAAAAGAGAAAATGTACCAGAAAAAGAAAAAAGTATATAAAAATTGAATAAATTTTATTTTTATTGAAAATAAAAAAGATAATTTGGTAAAATTGTATTAAAATTAAAAAACAGTATATAAAAATTTGAGTTAAAGATTTAAAATTGAATTATAAATTCAAGATTAATTTGGTGAAATATTCTCTTAATTTTAAATTTAAACCTATAATTTAAAATTTATTTGATTTTATTTAATTTAATAATCTTTATTAAAAATATATCAATTAATTAATTAATCAATTTTAATAAAATAATTATTTTATAAATTAAAATCAATATATTAATAATTAAATATATCTCATTTTAATTAGGGATATTTGGCTTTATACTATTCATCATCAGGGTTTAGCAATGTAGGAAAGCCCTAAGAACTCTGTTCCTCTTCTTCACATCCTTTGCGTTTGGTTAGCTTTCTTTAGATCATTACACTGCGAAATGCCTCCTAATTATTCTTCTTGGTCTCGTCTTCTCCTCTTCGCTTCCCTCAGAAAACCCCAAATTTCCCGGAAAATTTCAAGCTTTCCACATTTTCCCCCACTCCAAACAAGTCCGTTCTTCCATACGTTAAAAGCCACCCACTTCTCCACCGCCTCCGACGTTCCCTCCGGCCGTATAGTCCAAGACCTCTTGGCTGAGCTGGAGCGCGAGAAACAAAGTGAAAGGGAGGCCAGAAAGCGAGCGGGAAAAGACACCAAGGATATTGATCTTGAGGACGAGGAGGATTACTTGGGTGTCGGCCCATTGATCGATAAGTTAGAGAAGGAGAAGCTCAAGAACATTAGCCCTGAGTTGTTGAATCAACATGAGGAACCCACGGATTCTGATAGTGACGACGACGATGAAAGGTGGTCATCTGATGCTTTGAATAGAAAGGCTGAGCAATTTGAGAAGAAGTTCAATCGCCACAAGGAACTGCTTAAGAATTTTACTGATGCTGGTAAATGATTACGAAAGAAAAATGAATATACATGTTTTGGATTTATCAACTGTTGAGTGTATTATTTTCTGTTCCTTTTTTTCTTAAACGGTGCTCAGAGACTCTTGATGATGCTTACAAATGGATGAATCGAATCAACAAGTTTGAAGAGAAGCATTTCCGGATTAGGCCTGAATACAGGGTCATCGGTGAGTTGATGAATCGACTAAAAGTAGCACAAGGAAAGGAAAAGTTTTTACTTCAACAAAAATTAAATAGAGCAATGAGGTTGATGAAGTGGAAGGAAGCTTCTGAACCCAATAACCCGGAAAATTATGGAGTTATTTGGCAGGCAGAATCAACCCCTGATGATGATCTCCTAGCAGGTGCTGGATTTGAGAAACAAAAGCAAATTATGCAAGGTGGTGGGCCTGATGATGGTGAGGAAGAGGAGTTTGATGACATGAAGGAGAGGGATGAAATGCTGCTAGAAAAGCTTGATTTTATTGACAAGAAACTTGAAGAGAAACTCGCTGAGTTGGATCATACGTTTGGAAGGAAGGGCAAGGCCCTGGAGGAGGAAATCAGAGATCTTGCAGAAGAGAGAAATGAATTGACAGAAAAGAAAAGAAGACCGATGTACAGGAAAGTAAGTACTTGTGATCTTCTTCTTGGTGCACACTTCTTTTGTTCCTTTCCATGTGAATTTGATTCTATGATTGCTGGCTTGTGAACAAGTTTATGAATCTTTTTCGGTCGAATAGTATATAGATTTTGACCAGTGCATATGTAAACCCGACAAGTATATCTCACATACAATTCTGTGTTAGTATCAGTATCTATACACAATGAGCGCTGGATCCATCTCAAATTTCTCTTCAATAATTTTTCTACATTTAACACGAATTAATAAGCAAGTCTGAACTTGGGTGGTTGCTGTAACGGATGTTGCGTGCCTTAAAGTACGCATGCACTATTACGCACTCTCATTCTTATCATCGCTGACAGGGTTTTGATGTGAAGATGATTGGCGTTAATAAAACTACAAAAGTTACCAAGGTATCAACCCTATTAGTTTATATTGTTATTTATAAGTTGTGAGTACTCTTCCACATTTTCTTAACAAACTTATCGCGTAATACAGGGAGGGAGAAACTTTAGGTATTCAGCATTGATAGCCTGTGGAAATTATCAAGGTGTTGTTGGTTTTGCCAAAGCAAAAGGGTCATCATTCCCTATAGCCCTTCAGAAGGTATTTTTCTGTTGGGATTAGAACTTTATTATCCATGATTTTATTTGGACGGCGCGCTTTATATTCGCAAGTTCTTAGACCTGGCTTTGCAGTCAGAAAATGTATGGCTGCTAGGGTTTGAAACAATCAATCGAAACCATACCAATAACAAAGAAGTTGGGCATAATTTGTTTCAGGGGTCAAGGTGCATTCTTCATTATTTAGCTGTCGTCCTCTAAATTATGAGCCATAGCTTGTTTCAATGATAATGTGGGAGGTTGATTATATTACACAAGGCCTGTAGCAGCATAATGCTGTCTTCCTTTTCATTTTCTTTGATCTTTTCATCGTTGTCCAACAGCTTAAGCATGTTATCTTGTCTCGTGAGACTATAAGTTTACTGGTCGTGTATTTGTTCGCCAATTTTAGTCTTGTATCATGTATAAACTCAATGCTATTCTAAACTGTGCACTTATATTTAACTTTTTCTCTGGTAAATAGGCATACGAGAAATGCTTTCAGGATCTACACTATATAGAACGGCACGAGGATCACACTATTGCCCATGCCGTACAAACAACGTACAAGAAAACCAAAGTATTATATCTTCTCTATGATTTTCCTTTTCTCATTCATGTGTTTTTTGTCTCATTCGGGTCTGTAAATTATTTAGGTGTATCTCTGGCCAGCTTCAACCACAACCGGCATGAAAGCTGGAAGGGTTGTCCAGACTATTTTGAATTTAGCTGGTTTAAAAAATGTAAAATCCAAGGTATTGTGCTGTTAAACTGAACCCAAAACACTAGTGTAGTTCCCCTAGTCTTTGATTTTCTATTCATAGTTTCAAACTTTTGCTAGGTGGTTGGCTCAAGGAATGAGCATAACACAGTCAAAGCACTTTTTAAAGCTCTGAATGCAGTAAGTAACCAAATCCTCTACATAAATCTATTGTCGTCTCCCTACTTGTGTTGAACATCTTTGCTGCTATATTTTGACAGATTGAAACTCCCAAAGATATACAAGAAAAGTTCGGCAGGACGGTGGTTGAGACATCCTTGCTCGGATAGGGCCGTAAATGGCACATGGAGTTTGAGCCTTCATTGACATGATAAGAATATAAATTTTGTAACATTCTTTAATGTTTTCTTGTACTTTTTAGTGGCAATCAGTTAGGCATTTATAGTCTTTTGTTTTCTTCACTTGGTTTCAAAATTCACTCCCTGGTTCAAGTTCAACTAAATCTGATGAAAGATGGATGGCTCTCCTCATCACATTGGCAATGCTAATGTATATGACTCCAGAGATCTGATTATGAAAAGAATAAGATAAAATTGCATTTCCATTTTTTGTACACTCTTATTCAAGATGTTGAGAAGAAAAAAAAAATGTTCATTTGATGAATGCATAAGACTTGACAGTGCAGTACATATGCTGGATATGCTAACAGTGTGTGATTCACAGTAGAACATATTCTGGATAATGCAATGTTATAATCTGCCTCTGCAGTTCAATCCAGTGGGCAGGCAGGAATCCGAACCCAAGCCAGAGCTTGAGCCGGAGTTTAGCTTGATTGAATCCATAAATGCATCACGACTCATTAATTTCAGTTTGATTAGATCTAATTTGGGTAAATATTCAATCTAGTTTAGTATTGTTTTTTTTTTTTTTGTAATTGGTAGAATTAAAAAAAAGTCAAATTTTGTAGGGCTTGAATATCCAAACTTTGGATTAAACTTTTTTATATGCCTAATTGAGTAGACGTTCCCAATTAAAGTTATGTTTAGTTAGAGGTAAAGTTTTTAATGAAATGAAATTAAGGTTATGTTTGATTGGACGTAAGTTTTTTAATGGAATGAAATGTGAATTAATGTAATATTAGAAAATTGTTCTTAAAAAGGAATAGAAGGGTTCATAATATAATATAGAAAAAAAATAGAAAATGTAAATTAATGTAATATTAGATGTGCTGACTGGCTCGTCACTTAGGTTGAACATTTTGCTGTTGGTGTAACCTATTTTGATATTGTACCTATCGGGTGCTAGCGGATCCTTTTTGAGGATTTGTCGAAGATCTGTTTTTTCAGACTTGTTTTGTAATCTGCTCCGACAGTTTCCCCTTGTTTAAAAAAAATGTTACTTGAGAGGGATGGAAGGGTTCATGATATAATATAGAGAAAATATAAAAAATTAAAAATTTTCTTTTGGCAAAAAAAGAACTATATTAGATATTTATTTAAAAAAAATATTTAAGTCATAAAATGATTTATTAAATTGTAATTTAAGTATTTTATTTTTGGAAATTGTTTATTATATTTATTTATTTTACCATTAGATCAAAGGTTTATATATATATATATATATGCTTTGATACCATCTTGAGCAGCGCGCGCGGTGTATCTGAAGATATTTAGTCAAATCCAGGAGGAGTTCCAGGTGGTCCATAGAATTCTTCATTTTCTTGTAATTCCAAGAGTGTAAAATCTATGATGGTCTTGGTCTCATATCGAGTGTTTCGGATCAGTTCTAATATCTGAATTTGCTTGTTCATGAAATACATAATAGCTTTATAATCTGGTCTTCTTATTATCATATCTTTATTATTTTCTAACTCTGCTGCATATTGTAATTTTAATTCATTTATCAAACTATTAATACTATCTTTTGAACTTAAATCTAATCGAACAAGATGTTCACCATAAGCTTCTGCATTCATTGGAGGATGTAGAAAATTTCCCAAATTCATTCAAATCAATCACAAACTTGTTTAGAGTAATGGGTCCAACACGCTTCCTTACCTATTTCAGTTTTGACCAAAATATCACCGAGTATCCCTCGAAGCTTTTACCGAGCGTTTCAGCCCCAACCTTAATCAGAGAATTAAGGTAACTCTTCTGAAGTTCCTTCAGCAATACTCAGCACAGCCTTGTTTCGTTTCCTACCTCAAGGCGTAATGAAATAGTTAACAAAGTGTTTGGATTTTTTCTCTATTTGAGGTTGTGAAGAAAAGAATGAATTTAAGAAAGAGAACTTTTATTTATGATTCATAAAAGAAGGTTACATGAAGAAGAAGGGTTGTGGATTGATGATCCGATGCCCCTGTCTTTCTCCTTTTTATAGTAGAAGATGTTTACTATTTATACAAGACACGTTTTGTATAACGACAATTAGATATTTTACATGGGTCCTACAAAATAGTAAAGTAAACAGTAATGTTACATAATTGAAATATACACATAGCAATATCTGCTAGCTTTATCCGAATCTTTCTTTTTAGCTGGAGCTTGTATAACCGTCCTTTGGTTAATGGTGTCTTTAGTCACTTTCATCTTTTGGAGCAGAAGATTGCGCCGTTATTTTTGTGCAAGCTGGACACTTATCTCTTTGATGTCCTCGAAAATGACAAATCTTTTGTTGGGCAGCTGGACTGGATTTGATGATTCCTGACTCTAGGAGCTTCATCTTTGTCAGTAAATAATTGTATGCCGCTATTGGGGTTG
>JAOQMR010000212.1:1616941-1629073 GCA_027563865.1 Erythroxylum pelleterianum | reverse complement strand
AGGTGGTTTAACAGTTCAATACAACAAACTTATTTAAAGAAGTCCTTGGAAAATGTTGTTTTAGCCATCATACTCTCTCCAAATGAGAAGTGAATCTAGTTTACTGCTACAGGTGGTTTAACAGTTCAATACAACAAACTTATTTAAAGAAGTCCTTGGAAAATGTTGTTTTAGCCATCATACTCTCCAAATGAGAAGTGAATCCAGTTTATCTTGGTATTTCATGTTTTCTCCTCCTTTTTGTTCACATCACCAACTTTGATGTATAATTTTAGTTGCAATATTACAACCAGATATACTCTTTAGCAGCTTGCATTCTAGATTTTTCATCCTCTTATTGTGGTTCTTTTTGGATTCTGATTAAGACTGTCTCTGATCATTGGTTCTTTTATCTATTCGTGACAGTGCTATGATGAAAGAATAGCTAGAAGCGAAAAAAGAAACTTCTGAGATTACTGATGGATCAATCAGAACAAACACAGCAGCAGCAAGATCAGCAGCCTGTAATGGGGGTTGTAACTGGAGCAGGGCAGGTGGGGTATGGTACTGCTGCTTATCAAACAGCTGGAATGTTAGCTTCTGGAACTCCGGTGGTAACTGTTCCATCCTCAACTCAGCCTGCTACTACTTTCTCCATTTCTCCTCACCAGATCACCTACCAACAGGCCCAGCACTTCCATCATCAACAGCAGCAGCAGCAACAGCAGCAACTTCAAATTTTCTGGGGCAATCAAATGCAAGAAATTGAGCAGACGGGTGACTTTAAGAACCACAGCCTTCCTCTGGCTCGGATCAAAAAGATAATGAAAGCAGATGAAGATGTCCGGATGATTTCCGCTGAGGCTCCTGTTATATTTGCTAAGGCATGTGAAATGTTCATCTTGGAGCTAACTTTACGCTCATGGATCCATACTGAAGAAAACAAAAGGAGGACGCTACAAAAGAACGATATTGCAGCTGCCATATCAAGGACTGATGTTTTTGACTTCTTGGTTGATATAATACCAAGAGATGAGTTAAAAGAGGAAGGACTAGGAGTTACAAAAGCAAGTATTCCTGTTATGGGTTCCCCTGCGGATATGCCATATTATTATGTTCCTCCTCAGCATCCTCCTGGAACTTCAGGTATGATCATGGGAAAACCAGTTGATCAAGCTGCAGGTTATGGAACCCAGCAGCCTCGACCCCCGGTGGCATTCATGCCATGGCCCCATACTCAACCGCAGCAGCAACAAAATCATCATCAACGACAACATCAACAAAGTGAAAACTGATCTTTGACAGTTGGATGTTGTGACAGTTCAAGATATGATTGTCAGTGGCATTGGCATCTTGTATCCTTGTCAAATAGTAGTGAGGTTAGCTGAATGCAAACTAAAGTAGTGTACTGCTAGTGAGCATGGGGTAGCTGAGTAACTTGTGGGGGTGTTCATGCTCGTAATCTGCAAAATGGCTGGAAGATGATGCAATATTTACAGGTTTAAGCGTAATAGATGCAATATTTACAAGTTTAAGCAGAAGATTATGAGAGAATTACAATGGTTGATTGTACATTTGTTCATATATTTGTCACAGTTGGTGTGTATCCGAAGAGTAACAAGAATCGATTGCAGGTTTTCTCAATATATGGTTGGCAAATTAGTGACCAACTTGTTCATAACTTATGCTTGAATGGTATCAATCTTTACAGGTGCTTTGTTTACTCGGGTGTACGAGTGAAAAGTAGTAGAGGAAAAGGTTTTTATTTGGTGAAGATTAAGATCATACGTTCAAACTCTCAGAACTTAGAAGAAGCAGTGTATTATGATACAGAACTCGAAGAAAGTAGGCATGTCCTTGGGCTAATTGTGATAGATCATTTGTACAGTTTTACTTAAACAAAGCATTAATCATTTCATCCTATGAGTTCATGTGATTCAAGTAGTGTCCTTGTATGATAACAACACAAATAGGTTGCAAGCGATAATCAAGCACTTAACGAAGAGTATGCTTCAGACAATTCACTTTGCTGATCCAGTTCGACCCCAAAATCAACGGTAAAGTTTGAATTCGTCTCTTGGTGAAAATGTGAAATAGTTTTCCGTCCATTGGACAAACACCTTTATTTTTCAAACCTAAAAGAAGGAAAAACAAGAATAGGGAAGTTTATAAACTTACATTTTCTTGTAAAAGGAGTTCAGATTGGGAGAACTTGAGAATAGAAACTCAAGGTCACAAGAAAAAAAGGAAAATAATGGCAGCTTGTTTCAGCTAGTTTAAGATACAGCCTTCCCTCATAACCCCAAAGTCTGCATTGCAGACTCACGAGGACTCAACTGGGGTGTCTGGTTGTGCTCCCCATTCAGTCCACGATCCATCATAGACTGCAACGTCAGGCTTCCCTAGTCGATGAAGACCCTGCAAAAACATGCATATAACCTTTGTTTTTCTTTCCAGTATTCAATGATACGTATAGCTTGGATTGCATGTTACAAAATGGGAATCCCCACCTTCAAACATTTTTTTTGGTTCAGAAGAAGAGAAAACATCCTTTCATTTCTCAAATCAGTTAGAAATAAGCTCGGTATAAAGTATATAGTTATTATGCTGAATATAAGTAAAGATAGTTACCAGAGCAAGAATGCAAGCAGTCACACCAGTCCCACACGAAGCGACAATGGGGCTTTCCAAAGAGATGCCTGTCGAAGAAGATCAGGTTAGGCTAACTTCCAACACAACACAAAATAAATATTAACCTACCTGTATGTAACATAGTCAATGATGATCAAATCAGAAAAGATAAATCATGAATGTTTTGATCATCAGTATAAATTCCAACCTAGTAGCGAATGCTCAGAAAACAAACTCAGTACAGTTAGCAGACCTGTTTCACTGTCCATTTCCTATATGTTCATTCCCAACCGCAATAAGCTAGTCAATGGAAACAAGATGAAATTGACCAAAGTAGGTAGAAAAAATGTACTTGGAATGAAAATATAGCGTAAAGAAACACTTGTCCTCTATCAATGAAGGACAGATTCTACAGCCATTATCAAAAAGCAAGAGTCTTTGCTGCACATGATTCATTGCTTAATGACGAAAAGTCAGCAAATTGACATGAAGTTAACTTGGAAAATGTAGCACAAAATTAAATCATTTGTAAGTGATTGATAAAAAAAGCATTTCACACCAGCTAGGCAGTGAATCTCATGATTTTACATAAAAATTACAAGAGCATTATCACGTATATCGTTTTACCGCCAGAGACAATCATTTATCTTGCTTACCCATCAAGTTTCTTTTTAACTTCTTTTCATCTTTCCACTTCTTTCACTATATCACGCTGCTACGGCATTATGTACAACAATTTCATATAGCAGCAAACCAAAATTTATCAGAAATGGAAGATGTATACATCAGAAATCCAGGCTAATTGACAAAAGAATGGCCAATAATATTATTAGAGAAGAAAGGATCAATGGATAAAATTGTCTTGAAGCCTCTACCCAGTGATCACCCACCCACAAACAACATTTGACACGTATACAATATGCACGATACCAATTACATTGAAATTGAACATGCGATAATCATGCTTTCAACCCAAGTAGCCATATAGTGATTTAAAGGAAAAAGAATTATTTTGATTGATCAAGAAATGACCAACGAATTGAGCAAAAGAAAAGGAATTGGAAACAATAGCAAAAAGAATATGTAAATAAAAACGAGTATAATGCACTATTGTCCCTACCTTCTTGATCAAATCGTTTTTTGAGCTCATCCTCTGGTAAGAGTGTCTGTGAAGCATCTAACATCTACAAAGATCAAGAAGGAAAAATGGAATTCCCCAAACAGAAAAACAGTGAGCCTCTTACAACCTTGAATCAGAGCACTGCATAAGGCTCCATAACAAGAACAGACAAATTTGATCTCTACCTGGGGAAAAGGAATGCACTTGCTGCCAGGGACATGACCACTTCTTATTCCCTTTCGAGGTTCTGCAGCAGCACCGTCAAACCTGCAAGAAATGAAAATCTCCATTGCTTCCAATTTCAAGTTAGACAAGCAAGAGAAGTTATAATGTGACATCGATTCCCAGTTTGCAATCTGCAAATTCAGCAAATATGTAAACAAGAACTTCTCCAATCAGAAGTCTACTTTGATCTGACAAGTCTTATTAACCTAACTACGGTGTTAATTATATCCAAATAAATATTCCTCAGACAATTCCATCACGAAAAAAACAAATATTTGATAGATGTATATATAATTTATGCCTAAGCAATATCCATCCAGATCTTCTGTAGCACATATTGGTTAACTGACTACATCATTGAGCCATAGAGACAAATTGGTTGGATTCTGTCCATGGATCCTTTCCCATTCTAAGTTCCTTATCATCCAAAATGTTTTAGGAACGTTGACTCCCATTCAATTTAGTTTCTATCTAGCCTTACACATTTTTCCCCATCCACTGACCGACTTTCTATGGCATCCTATGCACCTAGTAACTACAATGTATGCATCTAAAAAACCTCAATCAACATCCCTGTACTTCCCTAAACGTTGTGCAATCTTCACATATGATGAAACAAACATCCCATTTAATCTTTAGCTGCTGGACACATTCCTTACTGTATCATATTTGATGTTATGTTAGATCCATCACAAAATCATAGCACCTTATGGCTTTCTTGATAAAAGATTGATGTCAAAGAAAATAGCTGACCAAGTCATTATCCCTGATTTTTCTTTTAAATTGCTGTCTGCCAACTTGGATATGATAGTGGGATCTCAGTTTCATTAAATATAGCCACATTCTATTATCAGCCTCTACCTTGATATTTCCTTTGCAATGATAATATGCATGACTTGACCTTACTAGGTACGCTCAATCACTGAGTTTCATTCCCCATGCCCCTTTAATGATTAAATGAAGTTCATCCGTGGCAATACAAGATTGAATCCAATAAAATTATATATCCTGCAAGACACTTTCCCTTCATGTACTACAACCGAATAGCACTCATAAATGTTCATCCCAAAAATGCAGGCAAAGATTTTTGGAGACATGCCAAAAAGGTGAAATCTTACTTCTGATGATGATTACATCACTCAAACATGATGATGAACAAAAATTACCTTGGTTTTGAGCGGGCATCTATGTGCTGATGAGTTCTGTTTTTAATATTATTTTTGACCTGGAAAATGTCATAGACTACATGATACAAATTGAACTGTAATAAAATAACAGAAATAAGAGAAACATCTATTTTTCAAATAATTTGCATCATAAAAATGATCATGGAAGGATCCATCACCTCATCATATGGGAGATAAGTACACTATTATACTTATTACAAATTTGACAAATTTAAAATATTATCAATATGATAATCACGTTTAAACAATTAAGAAGGTACGGCATCAACTTTAACATAAATTTAGATGTATGCAAAATCCAAAATGTTCTTTCACAATTAACATTCAAGTGCGGGTAAGTATTTGTTAATAGAATACGCAAGAAAATTGATTTGTAAAATTCAAACTTAGGATTCCAGGAGAGCAAGTAAAATCAATTCCAATTTGAGAAATGGAAAACAAGTTCTAAGAAGACTCCATAAATCAGCTCAATAACAATGAAGCTGGACACTATCACTTATATCCAAGCCAACTATAAATTCAGGATGCCAAACTGTTAATATTTACTTATGTGATAACCCCACTAGATTATGTATTTGATACTTGAGGAAAAAGCCAATATAAGGAAATCTATAATGGTTGTTCAGTTGTGGAAAGATAGGTAGAAATTTTAGAAAAAAATTATCCAAGAAAACAAAAAGAGTTTGTGGTACAAATAACATATTTTTCCCATTCAGAAAAGTTGACTTTATTAGGTTTTTAAATTTATACCAACTATGAGAACCTTCTGTATTTACCTTTATATTAAGTGAATATATTTTCCTTTTTCATTCAATAAAGCACAAATGTCCATTCTTTCTTTGTTTGACCACCTACCTCATCTTATCTTCTTTCAATCATCACTTCTGATGACTTCTCTCGATGTCTTAATACTTCATATCTCTTCAAACATGTTTTTATTTAAATATTTCTTCACTATTTCTATAGTAGAAAATAGAATATCAAAAACCATTTTATGTTTACTGGAAACAACCTATCCAGAAAAGAGTCGTGATGTGCACATGAAAAGGAAAAGGAACTATTACTGCCAGTGGGAATTGATTAAATGGTCAGGCAGTGTGATTTTTCAACATAAAGATGCAAAATAAACCCAACTATGTAAATATACTTGTAGACATAACTAGATCATCTAAGAGATGAAACATGCATCTAATAAAACAAGTTCAATAAGCCACTAGCTAACCTGCTCTAGTGTCCAGACAAGGTGTGGCTGAAACTTTGTCTTAAATGTGATTGGCCCAACCTGTGGTAAAGGAACATGAGAATAGAACTGTTGATAACAGGATTACAAATTAGAAAGTGCTGCAAAATTAAGATTAATGCATCATGTGGTCCAGTGCTAAAATCAATGGTCTAATCGCATAAGGTTAAAACTGTTATTCAGATATCAATGTCACAATTTCACTACACAACTAAGAAAAATACTACCTAAGAGAGATTATGATTAAGCAAACAACAAATAAGATGTATAGATCCATGTGAATAAACAGCAACTTGGCAACAGATATATCAGGCGTTGCATTGCATGCACGTGGACTATTACTATCTGCTGAAGAAGATTCAGACACAGGGATGAGAAGAGAACACATAAAGTGAACAAGGATGTTGATAACTGCTAAATTTTGCAATATCATGTGACATCCTAATGCCTCTTCGTTAATGGAAAAAGAAAAGGCAGATTTTTTTTAAATAGACAAATAGAACTCACTGCTTGTCCTTGAAATATTTTTTCAATTGCCTCACTTGCAGCACTAGCTTTTAAGATAGTGTCACTTGAAGCACTAGACTCGACATCATATCCCAAAGCTCTCCATCTTGGCAGGCCTCCATCCAACACCCACACTTTGTCATGGCCATAGACCCGGAACATCCTTCTCAGGAATAGTAAACAATTAATTAAGTGGCCTAATAATGCAGGAGCATATTCTAATCCAATAATTTATTTTTCTTCTTTTTAGGTTAGACTTCCTTTTCAATAAGGTATCATTTGATTTATCTATAATAAATAAGATATTTTGTACCACTTGTTCCTCCTATTTTAAGATAGGATTTCTAGTTACACTACTATAAATACGGTCTTCCCGAAGAAATACAGCAGCCTTTTTATTGGTTTTATCAAAGAAGGTTTGGTTTATAAGCCCTAACTGTTCCGGCCACAATCTACCCTACATCTAGTCTACTGTGTTGAAAAGTAGTTGCCCAAACTCCCTATATCACTTAACCAAGTTCAATTCAGCAAAAATCAATTGTAACCAACTTACCACCAGACACGAGCCGCACTAAAAATTCCCTTCCCATCATACACGACCACCCCATCTTTATTTTCAATGCCAAGAGCTGAAACAGCAGCTGCAAAGGCTTCTTCCGATGGTAACATGTGAGGCAACTGTTACATATCATTTCATTAAAATATTAACAAACAAAAAAGTAAGAAGTGAAAAAAAAGAACTTGTTGCACATAAAACAAGTGACAATGATGCATCATACATTTGTATTTCGATCTGATATCCCATCAATATCGAAAAAAAGAGCTCCAGGAATGTGAGCAACCTATTACAAGGAGAAGGAAGGATTAATTATAACTTTCAAATGAATCACATATGAATTGATAAAGATATATGTCATAAAACTGAATTAGGGAGCAAATCTGCTTCATCCTGGAAAATAATTGAAAAGTTAAACCATATAAATTCAAGATGTTTTAGATAAACATTTCAACTACGAGACACAATAAACCAGTTTTACACCTGATACTCTTGAATTGGATTCCTCTGCTCATCTGGCATGTACCACGATGCATCCAACACCTGAATGGCAAAAGAGATGACTCAAACAAATACATCTAGGCCATAAAATAAGTATGATGTATGACATCAAATTAGACTTCCAACATAGTGTAAGAGCATATTCTTAATTATTATTTGATAGGGTCGTTTTGATCAGTGAGGCAGTGCATTTTGCAGTTGTAGCTAAACAATGTGTTTAAATTAGTGATTCTTGTAAAGGAAGTCTATGTGCATATGCAAACTAACTTTTGAGTAACTATGTAATTGATTAAACTAACAACTGTTATAATCTTCAGTTACTCATGTGGAGGTGAATAATACATATAAAGTTCTCCCTTCTCATGTTATCTCTCTCTCTCTCTCTCTCTTTCTGCATTGATAGATTATTGTGAGTTCTCTGTAATTACCTTATCAATAAGAATTAGAGCAGTCGATTCTTGATGATTTATTGATGGAACTATGGCAGAGTTCGACCATGAACTATGGAAGTTGGAGGAATCCTCGAATTGGACCTCCAAGGATATGGTGTGGAAAACTCTAACTACGCATGAACAATCAGTTGTAGAATTGCAAAACTTTAAGTTGATGTATGAATCTATATATCGTGTATAAATTCCTCAAAGACCAGGGACTCATTACTTGATGTTCTGCAATGGCAGACAATAACAGAGATTTTAAATGATGGCTTAAGCAGTAAAAAAGGTTATCTCAAGCTTTTATATAGTCTGATACGCACCTGACACTCACTCATACTATCAGCGAATATGGAAGATCAGAAGAGCAGAATGTTTGCTTCTTCTTTTTTTTTACATAGGCTAGATTCAAGGAAAGAACAACTTGTTATCCAAGTTTTGGAAGGGAAGGTTCCTAAATTTGCAAATTGCTATTTGTATTTGTTTGAGGTTCCGGAGGTACAATATGTTGTGCATAAGAAACAATCAGCATGTCTTTCAGGTTGCAGCCAAATTCAAACAGCGAACGATGAAAGAAATAAATCAACTGAAAGATCATTAAAGGGCAAAGAATTACCTTCATGTCAGGCTTCTTGAGATTTGCATAAAGCCAATCGACAGAAACAACAGGGCCATTGGTAGATAAAGATTCTGTGGAAAAACTTACTTTCCTCCCAAATACTGAAGAAGCCATGAATCGAGGAAGCGAACCAGATGTCTTATGTGGAGAACAGACAGAGTAAGCTTGCAAGTGAAATGATCTCTTCCAATATCAACATGAAAAGCAGTAAATTAAAATTAGACAGAAGATGTTAAGGTTGGTCATTCTAGTGGCACAGTTTCCAAATTGTTAAAGTTGACCTATAAATTGTAGAACCTCGCATGTAAACTGGCGTATTAGCTTTCACGAAATGTATGGAAGTCCATTATATACTATAATCACGAGTAGAAAACATACAAGAATATGTTTCTGAATGGTCAATAACTGCAAGAAAAGAGACTATTAAGATGTCCCAACTTCACTTAACTATAAATTCAACACGAGCAACTCAAACCCGACGAAAGAGAAAAGTTCGTGATCATCTAATTGAAGGGCAAGCTTCTTACCAAACAACAAAATCCATTTTTCAAAATTTCAACTTGTTACTCCAAAACTTATCACCAGATTCAAAACCCATTCACCAGAATTCTCCAGTTTAACAAATGGACCAAACCAACAAAACAGCAATGATAAGATCACAAAATGACACATAGACGAGAAAAAAAAAAACAAAAAACCAAACAAGGAATCAACTATCCAAGAAAAGTAGAAAACCCAGAAAAGGGCTTGACTAAAGGAGGGCAACTTGGGCACTCACCTTGAAGATAGAGGTAAAGACTGGTGCTTTATGTGATAATGAGGAAGGCGATTGAAACAAGCGGCGACCCAATAAGGCTCTGGTGAAAATGGTTGATGCCATCTACTCAAAAGACCATAGAAATAGATAAAACGATCTATTTAGGTTTGTTTTGTCAGAGAATTAAGCCAAAAGGGAAAATCAAAAAAAAGCTCCGGTAATTTATCTGATTATTGATTGACGACATCAGCTCACTCCTACTTACTACTACCAATGATTGGTGCTTTTGCAAATAAATAAATTAAGCTGTTTAATCTTTGATTTGATCAACTTGAGCTCTTTGGGTGCAAATTATCCCCAACACTCTAAAACACACTTCACCAGTAGTGCATCTTACTTAGCCTTTATTTGAATGCTTAGTTACACAAGGGAATGGAAAGGAAAGGAAATCTTACATTTCCCTCCCTTTCCCACAAAATTGCAAAATAAGAAGCAAAATGACCCAAATTTCCCTTCCATTCCTCTCAATTCTCTCCCTTATTTTTGTCCAAACAATGAAAAGGAAGAGAAATACAATTTCTTTTCCTTTCTCTTCTCTTACTTTCCCTCCATTCAAACAAAGGCTTAATGGCTAAAGCTCAGACTTTTGAAGCGAGATCTACTTTGGGAGGTATTAATAAAGAAATCAGAATAAAAAAATAAGAATAAAAATAAAAGGTAAAAATTAGAATAGGAAAGAAATTTCTTGTTATACAGTGTTTGATAGACAAGCATTATAATAAGAATATTATAGAAGTTAATATTTATATCAGTATTTGATATTGGGTATTAAGAATGATAATGAATTTTGTTTACTTATGTTTAATTATTATGTGATTAATTTTGTAAATAATTTAATTAATAATGCAATGTAGAATATATTCTGGATAATGCAATGTTATAATCTACCTTCATAGTTCAATCCAGTGGGCAGGCGATTTATTGTAACGTAGGAATCCGAATCCAAGCCCGAGCTTGAGCTGGAGTTTAGCTTGATTGAATCCATAAATGCATCATGACTCATTAATTTCAGTTTGATTAGATCTATTTCAGTAATATTCAATCTAGTTTAGTTTTTTTTTGTAATTGGTAGAATTAAAAAAAACTCAAAATTTGTAGGGCTTGAATATTCAAACTTAGGATTAAACTTTTTCATATGCCTAATTGAGTAGACGTCATAGTCCTGATTAAGGTTATGTTTGATTAAATGTAAAGTTTTTTATGGAATGAAATCAAGGTTATGTTTGATTGGACATGAGGTTTTTAATTGAATGAAATGATTTATAATGAAATGAAATGTGAATTAATGTAATATTAGAAAATTGTTCTTTGAGAGGGATGGAAGGGTTCGTAATGTAATATAGTGAAATATTGTTTAAAAAAGAGTTCATAATGTAATATAGTGAAATTTTGTTTATCATTTTTCATTCCATCCTAAACTCCCCAAAACAGATGTAACTTATTTTTACTATTTAGGATGGAATGAGACGTAATGTGAAACCCTTCTTTTCCATCTTATTCCATTTCATTTTATTATAAACTCTCCTTTCAAACGATGGAATAATTTTATTTTTCATTTCTGTAAGGGCCCAGATTACACCCTAGCAAAAATATTACCTGTCTATGAAGGTATATGTGATATGATTGAAAAATTGCATATGTCTTAAATCTATGGTCCATCAAACCATGATTAGTAACTTGAAATTAATTGTTACTATTAAAAAATTGATATATTAAAATGTACATTTGGGCTAGGAAAATTATCAAGTGGCAAAACAAATTGGTACATGGAAATTAGGGTGACTAAGCCTATACATTTAGTGACATTTGACATAAGTAAATAAGAGACAAATGGCAGTATAATTAAATGACATTTGGCAACACTGATTAAATGACAAGTGTCTTGGCAGGATTGTGACATTTGGCAGCTTAAAAAGTGGATAAATGAGATGCATGCAATGGAGACATATGCCATGTTGTGAGAGTGACATCTAGCATCAAATGAATCCAGCTAAGGCAGAAGTGTTTCTTGTTGGAACCCGTTACCGGATGTCCAACCTCTTCTGAAAAACCAAATAAAACCAGAGCATTTCCACTCTTGCTCTGATACCATATCTGTTGGATCCCGTTTCCGGAATCCAACTACCTAATCCGAAACCCTCATACTTATATATGATTATAAACTCAATTAAAGTCCTCCGAGTAAATCGTGTAAGATTCATCTTATTTTTTGTCAATAAAATTGATTTACTTAGGGCCTAAAAAGAATCCAATTCCTAAGCTAAAATGAAACTCCAGGACTTTAAAGTAACATAAGCTCAAGAATTTACCAAAAAG
>JAOQMR010000212.1:1574013-1586566 GCA_027563865.1 Erythroxylum pelleterianum | reverse complement strand
GCTTAACGTTCAAGAAATAGTGCAAGGATCTCATCAAGTTCTATTGCTTTTTATGTTTTGGAATTTCCATTAAAACTTATGTATGTTATTTTAATTTATTGTCTTTTTTTTAATTCACTCTTAGATTTGTAATAGCTATCAATTTATAACCTCTGTTTACTCGTTTCTTTTATATTAAATTCAGTATGTATGTATGTATGAATGTAGCATGAAAATCTAAAAGAAAAACAAATAGTCCATTCATATTAAATAAGCCTTTTTTTTAAATTAGGCGGGTAAACGGGTACCCGATTGGAGTCAAACCCCCAACGAGTACAGATACGAGTGTATGGGGAAAATCCCCGACGGAGATGGGAGTGGGGGGAGGTTCATGGGGCGAATACGGGGATAGCATACCTGCCCCATACCTGTCCCGTTGCCATCCCTACCCCTTGTCCACCAGCTGCTCCATTCCTTCTTGTTTTTGCATGGGTCACGCCTTTCCCTTATGTTTCCTAGTGGCTTTTACATTCTTCCCTCCTTTTGTGTAACGTGAGTTCCCCTTTAGTCAAATGAGTGGAGAGTCATCTTTTGTTTTGGTTGTCACGTTCCTTGTCCCACCTTGGTGTATGCATTCCAGCTGTCTTGACCTCCCCCTCCTATTGATGTATTGCGTTATGCTTCTATTGTGGTAACAATAGGGTCTTTCCTCTTTATTTCCACGTTAGTCTCCTTAGCCGACAGCCCCCATTTGCGTTAATCCTCCTGCTTTTGCTGTCAAGTTAATGTTTTTTTTTTGTAAAGTTGAGAGCCCCACTAGCTGTCTTCGTTATTTGCTCTCCAACCACTAGCTGCTTCACTTTTGTTTCTTGGAGCTGTCCTCCTTTCTTTAATTGTTGTTATAGTCTTTGCAACAAAAATTAAGAGCATTTTTTATAAATTAAACAGGTCAATTATAAAATGCAAATTTAAGTGATCAAGTAATTTAACAGAAAAAATATTAATAAAATCTAATAATTAATCCATAGAAGAAGGGAAAATGTCATTAATTTTAATGAGAAAATGCATCCAACAGAGACTTATAAATTATTACCACGCAGTGTTGAATGTTAAAATTAATATTACGAATATCGTACCAAACTTGATATCTGATTAAGTTCTAATACGGTTAATACAGGATATCGTTTCGAGTAATTTTTTAAATTTATGAAATAGTTCTAAAATTTTTTAAAAATTACACAATAGTGTATTATCCTATGCAATAGTTGTACTGTATATTTTTAATTTTGTCTCTAAAAAGCATAATAATAAATAATACTCACAACTTTAATTTAATTTATAAAATTAATTTAATAATTATTAATTAATAAAATTAATTTTAAAATATATATTTAAAATATATAAATTTCAAATAAATTTTGATTTAATAATTAAAAATGTATAAAATATTAAACTTAATTTAAATAAAATTAATTTTTTAACTTTTATTTAATTTATAATTATTATTAGTAATAAAAATATTTATTATTATTTTAAAAATAAAATTAAAAATTTACAATAATTATAAAAGTTCAAGTAAATAAAATAACTAATTAAAAAAATTTAAAAAGAAAAGTGAGGAAGTTTAGGTAGGTGGGAGGGAGGGAGGTTTTAAAATTTTTTAAAAAATTTGCAAAAAAGTTTCCTATTTTTTAAAATTTTCAATACTAGTTGATATTTGACCAATATTTTAAATACCGGTCAGTACTGACCTGTACCATCCAAAATGAGCTGGTATCGATCTGTATTTAAATTTGGTATGATCGATTTTTTATTTCGTACCTTAATTTGGTACAATATGTACTAGCGTATCAGCCGGTACCAAACGATGTTCAAATCTAAATGATTCTGTAGAGTTTTAACGTGAAGTGGATTGAAAAGAAACATATTGGTCTGATGTTGTATTGGCCATGGTACAACGCTTCTTCTCAATTGTTAATAATTAATTATATTTTAAAAAAATAAATATGCGAACTACGCGAGACTTACTTTTTAGTTTTTACCTCAGCTCTCACGTAGACTCCGATGCCGTCGTATTCAAACTAATTGAGTTTCACCGGCTAATATAGTAATATTACAAACAATGTTAAATCCTAAGGTCACCTGTTCTGTCCAATCTATTGCATAATCAAAGGCGGAAATTACGAATCGGTAATAGAAAATAAATTTACACTCCTACGGTGGGAACCAGCTCAAATTCATCCTCTTCTTTTTGGACCCACTCGCCTTGTCTGCACTCATTAACACTATCATATGCTCTTTACCGTTCGGGAAGGTTCGTGGAAGCTTCACAGTCGACCAAAAAAAGCTTTACAAAGACTCTTCAAGTCAATGGATTGCCTTCAATAATGCATAAAAGCTTACGAATGGCCATTTTCTATTATTAGATAGCTTCCACCCTCTTCCTTCAACAATAATGGCTTCTTCTTCTTCTTTGGCCTCTCACCCATCGAATTACGACGTCTTCTTGAACTTCAGGGGTGACGACACTCGTCGCAATTTCACCAGCCATCTCTACGCTGCTTTGCTCCGAAAGGATCTCCAAACCTTCTTTGACGACGATGATCTGAAAAGAGGAGATGAAATTGTTCGGTCACTTCCCCAAGCAATCCAAAATTCCACTGTTGCTGTCCTTGTTTTCTCAAAGGACTATGCGTCTTCGAGTTGGTGTCTTGATGAGCTTGCAGAGATCATCGCATGTCACCGTTCCCAGGGACAAATTGTTATACCTGTCTTTTACGAGGTAAATCCATCGCATTTCAGAAGAATATTAGATGATGTTAAAGCAGCTTTTGTTAAACACGAGCAAAATCCCGATAAAGCACATAAGATTCCAAGGTGGAGGGATGCCTTGATCACAGCTTCGAATCTATGTGGGTTTCATTCTGACCAATTCAGGTATGTTTTAGGTTTTATGATCGATCCAAGTAAAGGGTTCCTTTGCGTTTCACTCATTTAAATTGTGTTTCGTAATTTACAGGAATGATCATATGCTTATTAACAAAATTGTTGAAGACATTTTAGAAAAACTGAACCGAACCAGGGCATGTGTTGATTTTGAGCACTTAGTTGGAATGGACTCGCGTGTCAAGGAAATAAAAGAAACATTTATTATTAACCCATTGGAGATTAGTATTTTGGGATGGGCGGTATTGGTAAAACTACTACGGCTGAAGTAATATATCATGAGATGTCTCGTCAATTCCGAAATTGTTGCTTTTTACACAATGTGAGACAAAATTCAGAAATTGGCGGTATCAAGAAATTACAGGAAGAATTCGTTTCAAAAGTATTAGGTGAAAAAGATTCAGTACAATACACATTTAGTGTTGGTCGTGGATCATTTCCTATAGAAAGACTTAGTCGCAAGAAGATGTTAGTTGTTCTTGATGATGTTGATGATCCAATGCAACTAGAGTCTTTGATTGGCACTCCATGTTGGTTCGGTTTAGGAAGTATAATTCTCATTACTAGTAGAAATAAGCAAATATTTAAAGGGATCACTGAATGTATATATGAAGTTAAACCATTAAATTATGATAAATCCCTCCAACTTTTCAGCAAGAGTGCCTTCAAGCAAAATTATCCAAGAGAAGACTATGTGTCCTTGTCAAACTCAATTGTGGAATATACACGAGGCAATCCTTTGGCTTTGAAAGTTTTAGGTTCTAGCCTAATCGGGAAAAAACAAAAGGAGTGGAGAAGTGCATTGAATCAATTGTCAAAAGATTCAAATAAGGATATTCAAAATGTGCTACAAATTAGTTACGACAACTTAAGTAGAGCTGAGAAGGATGTCTTTCTTGACATTGCATGTTTCTTCAAATCTGCTAGCATGGATGTTGTGAAGAAAGTACTTAAAAGTTGTGACATTGATGTGGATATTATAATTAGTGTTCTCGAAGACAAATGCCTTGTAAGTACTTCCGAGCGTGATATATTAGAAATGCATGATTTGTTGCAAAAAATGGGAAAAGAAATCGTTTTTCAAGAATCTAAATATCCTAATCAACGCAGTAGATTATGGGATCCTGAAGATATTTATGAGGTATTTTTGAGAAATAAGGTAAGATATTCAAATTTTACTTTTTTATTATTAATAATCTTTTATATTTCTTCAAAATTATTGTCATAACAACTTGTATATATATTTTGGGTGTCTTTGTTAGGATGCTATTGTGGAAAGTATCATTTTAGACTCATCTAAAATAAGAGAGATGGATCTAAATCCACAAGTGTTCATGAAGATGCCTAACCTTAAATTTCTCAGTTTATATGGAGATACTAATTTACATCTCTCTCAAGGTCTTGATTATCTTCCTAATACATTAAGATATCTTCGGTGGGATAAGTATCCGTTGAAATCTTTTCCACCTAATTTCCAACCAGAGAATCTTGTGGTGCTTAAATTATCCGACAGCAACATCAATCAGTTATGGAACGTAGCTGAGGTATGAAATTATATATTATTTAAAATTTTAATTTACTATAATAAAAGTTAAATAATAGTTGATTGGATTAATTACTTTTTTGTTATTTTTGTTCATTACAGGAAAATTCCGCCTACGGAACTTGGAGTATAATTGTTAATAGTTTTTGGAGATTGGTCAGGTTGACGTACCTAAGTTTAGTAAATAACCAAAGCATAACTCATCTTCCAAACAGTAGAAGTGTACTTCTAGAAGCTCTTGAAATTCTCGATCTTTCCGGTTGCTCGAATTTGAATACATTTCCAGAAATTTCAAGAAACATAAAGAAGCTACACTTAGATGGGACTGCTATAAAACATGTACCTTCATCATCAATTGAACTCCTAAGTAAATTAGAGTGCTTACGGATGAACGGTTGTAGAGAGCTTGAAAGCTTTCCATGGAACTTTTGTAGGTTAACATCTCTCAAAGAACTTCATCTGCTTAGATGCTCACGCTTTAAGGAGCTTCCTAAAATCTTGGCACCTATGGATAATCTGAATTATCTTTACTTGAATAGGACAGCTGTAGCGAAATTGCCAAAATCTTTTGTCAAGCTCACAGGGCTCAAGCATTTAGGGCTAAGTAATTGCCGGAAGTTTACTTTTCCTGCAAAAAGTTTCGACGGTTTAACGAGTCTGTCCTTTTTAGAAGACCACCATGACTTGGATTTCTCGTCAGTAAAAATAACCATTTGGGATCATTACCGTGAGGAAAGGAGGTATTGGTCTTTGATAGAATCTCTAGATTTGAGTGGAAATGATTTTGAAGAAATGCCTACCATGGAGCACCTTCGACGATTGAACCATCTTGCTATAAACAACTGCGAAAGGCTTCTATCCTTACCACCACTTCCAGAAAGTGTCTCCATGTTACGCGCCCATAGTTGTAGCTCGCTAAAAGAAATACGTACCCTTGAAAAACTGCCCCTTGACCCACAAGCACATGCCTACGGCTTCGATTTAAGGAATTGCTTCATGTTGCATGAAGATAAATGCCAAGCAGCCGTAAATACACTATTGAGGAATTATACAATTCCAAGACCGCGAGTTGCTCCATGGGTACGTAACTCTTTCTCGTTCTCTTTCTATCTTTCTTTATCTTGGGTTCGTATAATCACTAATTTGAACAGAAATTTATGCTGTTTAGGCGTCTTTTCAAATGATCTATCCAGGCAGTAGAATACCAAAGTGGGTCAAGTATCAAAGCATCGGTGATTCCATTAAAATCCACATTCCTTCTCGTTGGTTTAATCATCTTTTCAAGGGATTTGCTTTCTATCTGTGCCATGATAATATTAATGTGGGGTATGATGATGGACGATCTTGCGATCTTAGCTATGCTTGCTATTTTGGAGACAGTCACCATTTCTCCTCCTCTGAAACAATATATGGTGCACTTGACAGAGCAGATGAAGAACATATGTTAGTCTTCATCTGTGAAGAGCTTCGTACATGGATATGTAGACATGATAACTTCAAAGAGGACGTAGCCTTTTTTAAGTTCAGCATGAATAACAATATAATAAAAAAGTGTGGGATCATTCCACTGTACACCGGAAGATCAGATCAGGATGAATTTTGTCACCAAGATGTATGTATTTTCTTTCTAACTTTCTTTTCATGTCATTATTTCCAGCTTATGTCATTCTCATACCTCTGAATCATTTGTTTATGTTTCTGGCAACTATGAAAAAACTTTATTCAATTTATCTTTTAACTTTCTAGTTTTCACATTTTGCATCTATTTGCTTAAAAAGGCTCAAAAACATAATCAAAAGACAGTCCAAAACAAGCATATCAGCTTTAAACAGCCATAACTTTTGATTCAGATAAAGAGTTATGATACATATTATTTAACAATAGGAGCTGTTTCTGAGCCTGACGACATGTGAAACTATGATTTAATCTTATCTTTTCAAGTAGAAGCCTTTGTTTTCCTTTATCGTGTTATGTTGTTGTGATTTAGTATAATAATAATTGCTTTGCCTTACATATTAATGATGTAAGATCTTTAAGATGGATGTGCATATCAAGACAAGAGAGATTGCTTATGAGATGTGAAGAAAATCAATCATTTAGGTTTCGTGCAAATTTTTCTTTCAAAGTATCTTCTCCAACTCTCATATCTAAAATAGCAAAATGCTGATTCGATCACTTGAGCAAATCCAGGTTAGTTCTTTTTCTCGTTACCGATCAATCATACACTAAGACAACAGAGAATGACTAACGTAGAGTAGAGAGAAGTTTTAGAGCGAGAGAGATTTTAAAAACAGAGACGAACAGAGTAATTTCAAGAACTCAACTAATCGTTGAGATTTCCTCCGATTGTTATTGATTATCAATCTAGACAATGTACATTCTCAAATCAGTTTGAATTACAGTATTTATAATACTCAATTCCTAACTATCAATTAACCAGCTAATCTTGATCTTCTGTGATAGCTTCCTTGTACGTCAATGCATGGTTTGCATGTCCGAGCTAATCCAACGTCTGTCTGAATTTCTGAGACATCTCCAGCATACTCCTCCTTGGATCAGAGGTTCAGCTTCTGAATTCCAACCATTTTCCTCAATTGCTCAAAGCGCGAAACATTGAACCCTTTTGTAAACGAATCCGCAATCTGCTCATCTGTATGAATGTATTGAAGCTTCAACTCTCCTTCCTGTTGAATATCTCTTAGATAATAATATCTAAGTTTAAAGTGCTTGAATTTGCCATGGAAAACCGAATTCAATGAGATTGAAATTGCGGCTTTATTATCAATGTTAACCACAGTAGCTTCTCCCAATTGAACTTGTAAATCCGCCAACAATTTTCTCACCCAAATCACTTGGTTAGCTGCTGCTGTTGTCGCCACTAGTTCGGCTTTAGCTGTCGAGAGTGCCACCAATTCTTGCTTCTTCGACGTTCATGAAAAACACGCTGAGCCTAACGTTAAACAATATCCGGTGGTGCTTTTCATGTCTTCAGTTGCTCCACCCCAATCGCTATCAACATAGCACTTGAGCTTGCACTTTCCAGACTTCTCATATAGCAACCCGTAATTAGACGTTCCCTTCAAATACCTCAGAATTCTTTTTACCGCCATCACATGTTGCTTTCCTGGATTGCTCAAGTATCTGGAAAGCACGCTTACAGAATACAACACATCTGGCCTTGTAGCTGTGATGTACATTAAGCATCCGATCATACTTCGATAGTTCTTCCTATCAACTTCATCGTTTTCCTCCTCCTTTACTAATTTCTCCTTTGGACAGATTGGGGTTTAAACTGGTTTACATTGAATACATCCCGAATATACTTCTTTTGACATACGGTAATGCACCCTTCTCGTTGACATACCTCCATGCCTAAGAAATATTTCATATCTCTGAGATCTGTCATTTCGAAGGTTTCATTGAATCGCTTCTTCAGGTGATTTATCTGCTTCTCAGAACTCCCAGTAAGCAGCAAATCATCTACGTAAATTGCAACTACAGTCACTTCCCCTTCTTCCA
The DNA here is from genome assembly GCA_027563865.1 of Erythroxylum pelleterianum. Taxonomy (NCBI): domain Eukaryota; kingdom Viridiplantae; phylum Streptophyta; class Magnoliopsida; order Malpighiales; family Erythroxylaceae; genus Erythroxylum; species Erythroxylum pelleterianum. Next base: position 1,578,579 of record JAOQMR010000212.1, on the reverse strand, counting down.
TCTGCACATACATCATCGGCTCGCTGTAGCTTCTGTTGAATTGAATTCCTAAAAGGAATTCGTCAATTCTCGCATACCAGCACCGAGGAGCTTGCTGCAGCCCATAAAGGGGTTTGTTCAGCTTATAAACTATCTCCTCCTTTCCTTTGATTACGAAGCCCTCCGGTTGCTGGACATAGATTTCTTCTTGAAGGATGCCGTTGAGGAAGGCAGACTTCACGTCCATTTGATGCACCTTCCACTCCCTTTCAGCTGCCAGCGCAAACAACAAACGGATCGTCTCTATTCGGGCCACTGGAGCAAACGTCTCCCCGAAGTCGATCCCCTCCATTTGCGCATACCCTTTTACAACAAGCCTCGCCTTTAGTTTGTTTATAGAGTCATTCGGATTGAGCTTCATTTTGAATACCCAATTTAAATCTATGGCTCTCTTGTTCGGTGGTTTATCAACCAAACTCCATGTTTGATTTTTGTCTATCATCGACATTTCCTCTTCCATGGCTTTTTACCCATTTTGGATTCCTCAACGCCTCTTGGGTTCGGGTCTGCTCCAGAACCGCTTCATTGCTTCTCTCATATATTTCCGCTAGGCTTCTCATTCCTCTTACCGGTACATGATCGAAGTCGTCATCACTTTCTTCTTCGAAAATGGGCTCACCTTCGCAAGTCCATTCTTCTTGATCACGTGGTTAATCCTATTCCGCAACATCTCCGGGTTCTGCCTCCACTTATTCTTCATGGTGGTCCGGGTTGTCTGACGTTGTCGGAGTGTTTAAAGGCGACAACGTGATCTGTCTTCTGGCTCCGTCTGCCTCCCCGACTCTGGGCTAGCTCCATCATTCGTCTTCAAAGAAGTGTACTTCCCGACTAACCTTTATTTTCTTCTGGTCTGGAAAATACACTCTGTACACCTTACTGACCTCCGAGTATCCCACGAAAATCGCCGACTCAATTTTCCCGTCTAGCTTGTTTCTCTTGGCTTGAGGAATGAGGACGCTACACAACGATCCGAATACCTTCAAATTGCTCATCTTTGGCTTGAAGCCATACCATAGTTCATGCGGTGTTTTGTTCTCGAGTGTTCGAGAATACACTCTGTTCAGCAGGAAATAGGCAGTGGTTGCTGCCTCCGCCCAAAACTCCTTCGGTAGGCGCTTCTCCTCCAGCATGCACCTCGTCATCTCCACCACGTTTCGATTCCTTCTCTCCACTACGCCATTCTGCTGAGGAGTGTAGGGCGTGGTGAGTTGGTGCTTAATCCCTGCTGATTTACATATCAAACTAAACTCGTTAGATAAAAATTCTGAACCGTTATCTATCCTCACCGACTTGATGTTTAGGTTCGACTGATTCTCAATGTAGACTTTGAACTCCTTAAACACCTTAGCTACTTCTCCCTTGCTCTTCAGACAGTAGATCCAGGCGTATCTGGAGTAGTCGTCAATAATCAACAGAAAATATCTGCTTCCACTCATGGAAACCACCGGCATGGGACCGCAGACATCCATGTGCAATAGCTCCCACTCTTTCTTTAGCTCTCCAATTTGCCTTCTGGAATGGCGCCCTAGCTTGCTTCCCCATCATGCAGAATTTGGATGGCTGATGCACGTACGGTATTGTTGGTAACCCTTCGACCATATTCTTCCTTCTCATTTCATCTAGTCCCTTCATATGATAATGCCCGAGTCTCCGATGCCAGAGATCTGGTTCAGTTGAGTCTCCCACTAGCGCCTCTTGGTGCAACTCCTCGGGCTTCATTGAGAAACTCTTGTTCCTCATACGAGTACATAGAATTTCTTGTCCATGATTATCAAAAACCTTACATGTATTCGATTCAAAGTGCACAGTCATACCTTTCTCGATCAATTGTGCTACACTCAGGAGGTTGTGCTGAATTTTTGGAACAAATAACACATCCGAGATGATCTTGATTCCCTTCTTGGTTACAAGCTCCACTTCTCCTTTCCCTTCCACCCGAATGTTGTCCCCATTTCCAAGCTTTACCCTAGCTCTCACTTCTGTATTTAGAGTCTTGAATAACCTTGGATCCGGAGACATATAGCTGGTGCATCTACTATCGATCAGCCAGTCTGAAGGGAAATTCTTGATCTGATTTCCAATTGCTACAAATAGTTGTTCTTCTTCCTCTTCAGTCACCTGCACGTTGGTTGCCTCCTGTGGTGGTTCTTTCTTACAAATTGCCTCCATATGTCCTTTCTGATGACACCTTCGGCATTCTACATCGGGCCTTTTCCAGCATCTGACGGTAAGATGATTTGTCTTGCCGCAATGTGGACAGGGATTGTAATTGTTAGTCTTATCTCCTCGTGTGTTCTTGCTCCCATGCTTCTGGCGTGTTTGAGAGCTTCTTGAATTCGAACCTCCTTTCTTCTTCTTCTTCTTGGACTTTTCTTGAGTCTCTGTTTTCGCAAAGACTCTATATGCACCTTCAGTGGCTTCAGTCTTTCTCATCAAGAATCTTTGTTCTTGAGTTTGCAAGCCGTTTACTACTTCCGCAAGCCTCAATTGGCCAATATCCTTCGAATTGTCTAATGAAACAATTGTTGCTTCGTATTTTTCAGGAACCGATACAAGCAGCTTTTGTACTAGCCGTTGATCCTTGAATTCGGCTCCTAAGAGCCTGATTTGGTCGGCCAACTGAATCAAACGATCACAGTAATTCTGAATCATTTCTTCTTCTTTCATTTGAATTCTGTCGAATTCCCTCAGAAGGTTCAAGACCTTCATGTTCTTTACCTTTTCATCACCCTCGTATTCTTGCTTCAAGAAATCCCATATTTCTTTTGCAGAAGCAAATCCCATAATTCTAGTAAAGATCGAGGGTGATACGGACTAGTACAGGCAAGATTTGGCTCGGGCTTTCTTTGTCACTCTCTCCCTTAGCCACCGTAGCTGAGCGATCGGAGCATCATCTCTGGTATTTCAACCGCATAATCGTCATTGATTGGTTCCCACAAATCCTGACCTTGCAGGTAAGCCTCCATCTTGATCGCCCATATTTGATATCCTTCGCCATTGAATATCGCAGGTTGTAGACTAAGCGTTGAGCTCTCAGCCATCTCCGAGTGTTCCACGCTTGCCGTCACACTTCGTCTGAGAAAGAGTTAACTTCCGAGCAAGTTCCTCACCTATACCTCCACAGATCCCTTAAGTTCTAGCACTGATACCACTTTGTCGTTACCGATCAATCATACACGAAGACAACCGAGAATGACTAACGTAGAGTAGAGAGAAGTTTTAGAGCGAGAGAGATTTTAAAAACAGAGACGAGCAGAGTAATTTCAAGAACTCAACTAATCGTTGAGATTTCCTCCGATTGTTATTGATTATCAATCTAGACAATGTACATTCTCAAATCAGTTTGAATTACAGTATTTATAATACTCAATTCCTAACTGTCAATTAACCTACTAATCTTGATTTTTTGTGATCGCTTCCTTGTATGTCGATGCATAATTTGCATCGTCTGTCTGAACTTTTGAGATTCCTTAAACCCAACGGATGAAAAAGTACCCGTCCTTGTTGCCTATATTTATTTAATAGTAATTTTAGTGATAGTATTTTAATTTAATATTATTTACATGTTAGTTTTATAATTATTAAATCTTTTAATTATATTTAAAATTTACGAATTACTCCATACTAGATTTTTATTAACATCTTTAATAACAAACATATTGAGTTCTCTTTATTGCCACGGCTTCTTACTGCATATTAGTGTCATGTATTAGGTCATCCGACTCAGATTAGCGAGAAACATTCGGCGAAACTATTTCTTGCACATATTGTATCTGCAAGGGATTAAGAAACTATGAACACACATCACACTATATCATCTCCGTTTGGTGCTCAAGAGATGTTTTTGTTATAGGAAGCATCAATATTTTCAAAAGATCCAGGAATCAATCTATGCTTACCAAGTCAAAGTTCCAAAATATGAACTAGCATGATATTATTAAAATTATTCTTAATATGGCAGGGACACACCTGAAGTTGGATATGTTATAGAAGGTTATAATAATCAAACAAATCATATGGAGAACGATGCTGTTGTTGCACATGCTTTCCAGGAAGAACTTCCGTGGTTGCTTATGCCGAATAAGCTGGGTTCCATGATGCTGCTCAAGATTTGGTTCTTAAACAGCAATGACTTCTGGTGGAGAATGCCATGATTCTGGTAATGTTTTGAGCTTGATTCATTGCCTATAGTGGGCTACTTCTATTTCTCTGGGCGGATTTGATAGTTTTTATGGTTTCTCATATCATGAGAGTGGTCAGAAAGTCTTGGATGATGATGATAGTTGCCAAAAGGAATCAGATCATTGTAATGGCGATGAGATACTAAATATAATTCATCCTGCTGAAGAAAAGCTAGAGATGGAAGAGTTGAGATGTACTTTAGATAAAACAGATGAGTCTGCTCTTGCTGGTGAAGTGTGCAAAAGGCTAAATCAGATGTTTCCAGTTACTGTAAGTATTGCTCAGGAGATGATGTTGCAACTATTTCTAGGAAATGAGTGAATTCAAACTTCAGGTGGTTGAGAT
>JAOQMR010000212.1:1532599-1554706 GCA_027563865.1 Erythroxylum pelleterianum | reverse complement strand
TAGATAATAATATCATCAATATAGACAAAAGTAAATTCGTCTAATCCTTCCAAATTTTTATCCATGAATCTTTGATAAATACTAGGGGCTTGTTTTAATCCAAATGGTAATACATTTCATTGATAAAATTTTTGAGGTGGACAACTTATAAATGATATGTATGCCTCGTTGGAGGTGGTCGAATTGGTGGAATGGAGTGGAGGGGTATGGGGCATGGGGCATAAGACCAAAACGTTCTATGTTCAATTTCTCGTACCTACGTTTTTTCGATTGAGCCTCTCATACAAGATTTGTCTAGTATGGAGTGCCCTGTTGATGTAATTTATAGGCTATTGCGTTAATCCGAAGATTTACCCACTGTATATCCAAAGAACAATGAGTGTGGGTTCCTCCATTAAAAAAAAAACATGTACAAAATACCAAAATAATATAATTTGGAAAACCAAGATATTGATTATACTTTTTTCATAAATTATTTTTATTATTAAATATATTTAAAAATGTTTGTCTAAATTAAATACAAGATGTAAAATAATACAAAGTGAAATTTAGAAATAAAATTAAAGCTCATTCAAACATAAAGTTAAACTTAAATATTAAATTTTATTAACAAATACTAATCAAAATTAGATAAATTAATAACTATAGCATTAATTACACCATTCAATGAATTCTTTTTTTTAATACTGAAATTTCTTTTTTTAACTTTTATAAATTATTTTAATTGAATATAATTAATTTTATATTCGAAATTTTTTTCAAATTTTAATTTATATAAAAAATGATATTATTTTTTATTTTTATTTTAAAAAATAAAAATTCAGACCATGCCGAGCTGAGCTTTGGGTTACCTTAGTCGGACTGAGCCGAGTCAGATTTCAGGCTACCTTGAGCCCTATGAGGCTTAGGCTGGAGTTCAGACAAAGCTTTCGGGCGAGCCCATTCAAATTAGGTCCATTTTCATCCCTAATCAGACAAACCCTATTGCCATCCCTATTCAACGTCATGAATGATAAAGAAAGCTTGTCCATTGTAATTGAGCTCATGAGCGTCTAACTAAACAGTAGTAATTCCGCGAATTATGGTAGTCGCCATTCAAACAACAGTCCTTTTCTTCCCACCGAGTTGAGTGACTATTGGTGAATTTGGATTGGAGGCTCCGTCCCATTTTCTGACCAACCAACCTAACACATGGAGTTGTGTTTATCTCGTTATTGTCGCCCCCAACAACACCTCATCGCAGCATCGTCAATATTAATACAATACCCACCCCCGCCACTACGGCCACCTTAGGTCTGAGTTGTAGCATAGACCTGGGTGTGTAAAAATCTCACCTTTAATGGCAAGCACAGCTTTTACTAATACTCTACTTTCTTCTTCTTATTCTTCTCTTAGCTCCCGTTCAACTTCGCCCTCTCATGGTTTCTGCAACGATGCTTTCCTTCCATCTCGCATTACACTTCCTAATCAGAGATCTTATTTCGCTTCTACCCTTTTGAAGAACAAGGAAATTTTCAACTTTTTCACTACCCGTTGTTCTCTTGATGCTGCTTCTGCTAAAGACCCACATGAAGAGAAGACACCCATTGAGCTGAGTAAGTAATTTGAATGCCTATTTCTACCATTTTACATTCTACTATATCTTATTTTATTTGTGGGTTTTGCGGTTTTTAGGATATGCGGCTTATCCTACTGTGATGGATATCAACCAGATTCGTGAGATTTTGCCTCATAGGTTAGTGTCTTATAGCGTGAGTTAGTACTTAATCTCAGATATTTGCTTCTTACTCCGAGTCAAAGTGTTTGAATCCAAAAACTGGTGATAACGTTCCTGTTGGGATTCCTTTTCTTGATACTTTGTTGTTTAGGTTTCCATTTCTCTTAGTAGACCGAGTGATTGAGTACACTCCCGGGGTTTCAGCTGTTGCCATTAAGAATGTGACTATAAATGACAATTTCTTTCCAGGTCATTTTCCTGAGAGGCCAATCATGCCTGGTGTTCTCATGGTTGAGGTAATTTCAAGTGCAGTTCTAGTTGGCCTTTTCCATTGCATCTATAGTTGATTTGCTATTAAAAGAGTATTGCTCTCTTGACTTGTATTATTTTGTTGAAATGAGACAGTCTAGGCTAGTCATTAATTCTTTGACATGAGCTGATTATGGATTCATGCTGATGAGTGTTTCTGTCTGGGGATTCTTGTTTTCCTCAACCAATTAGAGGTAGTGATGTTTCTATTCTTCTCTTAGTAGCACTTATTGTGAAAGAGATACACGATGTTTATTGCAAAATCTTTGTAGCAAAACTTGTCAAAATATGTAATTATCCCAGTAAGTGCCAAACTGAGAATTCAGCTCTTTCAAGTGCTGTAAATCTCCTTTTCATAGCTTATCGTGGGCAGAAACTGTCAAGACATTCTTTCGTGTAAACCCGTGCTCTTTACAGTCATGACTACAAAAAGCTTGGGATCGACCATGGTGCATTTCAGGAATATAGCAAAACTAGGATATAATTCCATAACAATACTTTTACGTTTTCCTCTGCCAGCTAATGTCTGATAAAGGTCAAAATTGGGTTATTTACTCTTTTCCTCACCTTCTAGGATCATAAGAAAGTTTACATTTCATAGTGATGTTGATTATACTTGCATGAAGCTGTAGAGAAATTTTGTAGAACTCTTTTTCCCCTTTCTACTGTTAGAAGACTGGTGGAAGCTGTAGCTATTTGTAGGGCACTTAATCATCTTTCCTGTTAATTAACAAAACTAGATTCCGTCTGAAACGGAGACTAGGGGTAGTGTTTATATCTAGGACAGGCAAAGCTTTTCCTGTTACTGCAGTGCTGGATGAGATGGGGCAGCGTGTATAACTAGATCTCTTTCTCTCTATCTCGTTCTCATCCTTTTTAAAAATTTATCAAAGTTATTAATTAATTCTGTAGTTTATCTGAATATGCTAGAAATATTTGTCTAACACATTTCTGTGACAACATGCATAACTGTAAATATATTCAAATATGCACTTTTTTAACGGGGTTCTCAAATAGTAAAGCAATGATCATTGACTAGTTATGTAAGAAACTTCTAATGGTATTGAACTTCAGAGTAAGTCTAGTTCTGTTTGTAGAGAAGCAGTTTCACACGAGTTAACGGACATATCCATGTAATCTAAACTCTTTGAAATTCGCATTTGGTAGGCAATACTGTATTTTAGTTTGAAACACACATATAACCCTTCCACTGAGATGAAAAATGGAAGCCATTAAAGTGAAGCATATAACATTATGTTATCCACAATTTGTCCTTATCCTGTAGTTTACATGTATAAAGTTATTTCTTAACGATGTTAGAAATGGAGTAGTTTTCTTGGGTGTCTTAATTCTATTGCTACTATTAGGTTTGTTGTGACCTATCCTTTGTTTAACCAATAGCTTAAATGAAGTTTGAACAATTTCACTCTTGATTTTTCTTTTCTTATGGTTCGAAAGTTTATTGGTTTACCAAAAATGTCATTTTCCGCTATGATGAATAAACATTTCGTAATCTTTGTTCTTGGAGCCTTACTCTATTTACAAATAGATGTAAGAATGCACCACATGCATTTTGTTTTCTTAATATCTCCTCAAATTAGCATGATTCCTTCGAAGGGTACCTTTTTGTTTTCTCCATTTTTTTTTATGTTTTTAGTTGTACTCTTTGATAGGATCTCAAAAATTTAGTTAGTACAAGTACCATTGAAAACCCCATTTCAACTTGATTCTTGTGCATCAATAGGTGTATCAAAGTAAATGATACATAGGTTAAGTCTTAACTAACTGACCTTACCACCCATTGGAAGAAACATAAATGCATTTGAGTTTCCAATCTGACGTTGGATCAATATGGTTTTCGAGACTTGATAGCTCCAAGGATGGATATAATGTTTGTTGGAAATTCACAAGTGCAGGAATCCCACGTCGAAAAGAAACATAAAGATGAATTGAGCTATATATAAAGATAGGGCTCATAACTTATATAGTCTTAAGGTTTTGGGTTAAGATATTGGATATGGGCTCACTTGGATCCAGTTTAATTTCTCCACAGGTTCCCTCAAACTCTTCGTTTGTATCAGAGTTAGGTTGGCGAAGTACAATGAATAGAGATTCGTATTCTGATTGTATATGGGCCTATTTGAATCCAATCCAATTTTTTCCCGGGCCCTCTTAAAACCCTTCAATTTTGTGCAGATGCAAACTGAGTGCTACCTTTTTTATGGTTTTGTTGTTTGTATAGAATTGTTTTAGTTGTTTTTCCCATAGTTAATGTCAGTAAATTAGATGTGAAATGGATTTGTAGAAGTTTCGGTAATCTAACTGCTAACGGCTAGTCCTTATGAATTCCATTAACATATTCGATGTGAATGTTATGATTTTCCATAGGTTTTATTTAGGGACTGATAGATGACTCTCTGTTTGGAGATTTTGGTTGCAGTTTGTTGACAATTTGCTCTGAAATCTGTCATATTCTTCATTGTTCTCATAAAATAAGTCAACCTCGCTCGTATAGATTCATACGTTAACATCTTCTTGCATAAGTTAAATGCTTTCCATTTCAGTTGTTTAAGCACTTACTTGCACTGGTTATGATTCAAAACAAGGCAATGGCACAAGTTGGTGGCTTAGTCATCTTGCAACCGGAAGTCGGAGGCTCTCGGGATAATTTCTTCTTTGCTGGGATTGACAAAGTCAGATTCAGGAAACCAGTGATTGCTGGAGACACCTTAGTTATGAGAATGACACTCATCAAGTTGCAGAAGCGATTCGGAATTGCTAAGATGGAAGGGAAAGCTTATGTTGGAGGGGAAGTAGTTTGCGAAGGAGAGTTTATGATGGCTACTGGCAGTTAATAAGTTAGTAACTCTGTTTTTCCATTGTTCTTCCATCTCCATTGAAGCCTCTCTTTTTCATGTCACTGAACTCATTGTTCTCATTTAAAGATGTTGGCAAACTTTTTTTTTTTTCAATATCAAGATAATAACATAATTACTTCTGATTGATCTTTCATTACTCTTAATCCTTCAAGACAAAAACAAAACGAGTTATGTTGGAGGGAAGTGATTAGATCGATCACTACATTTACAATCCAAGAGCAGCAAGAGGAGTTTTGCCTTGGCCAGCCTCAAAGTAAAAGATCAACATAGCGAGCATGGCAAGCCTAGCATGCTTAATCTCTGCAACTTTAAGTCTCTCAAGCTTCTCAACATCAGGAATGTACACACCATCCTTGAGAGTCCCTGCAAATCCTAAGGGGTCAAAGAACTTGCCACCGGGATAGCCCTGCTCGCCAGTGGCGTTTGCAAAGTTCTCCGCAGTTCGAGACCACGGTGTTGCCCACTCGACCGATTGCGAATCTGGGTCGAAGAAATCAACCCACCTCTTGCTCTCAACCCATCCCATGAGAATGAGTTGTGTGCCCAAGAGAGAGCCGAATGAGAATGGCGCAATGGCACCTGGGTCTGCACCAGCCTCGAACCATGGTATGCCACTCCATGCTTGTCCCACGAAAATACCAACAACCGCAGCCATTGCCCACCGACCATGTATGAGCTCCGCTTCCCTATACCATTTCAGGAATGCCGGGTCTTTCCCTAGGCCTAATGGGTCAAAACCATAGTCACCTGGAAGCCTGTGTGTCCGACGAAATGTCTGTGTCAGATCAATAGTATAGTGAAAAAAGTACTAGAGAAGGAACTTAAAACTAACTTACGAGCCATCAAGCCACTCAGGATCAAGGAAATTGCCACCGCCCTTAACGGCGGGAATCCAAGATTTTTTAGGCGTAGCAGCGGCAGCAACCACCACCATCTTCTTAGTACCGGCGGTTACACTGTTTTCATCTCTATTTGCTCCAATACCCAGGAGGGATTTGCTTTTATGTCCTCCACACAAGAAGGATGATCCCAATCCGTTTAACAAAGCACCAGATGTCACAGCCATGGCTAATGCTTAACAAGATCACAAAGATGGAGTGATGGTCTTTGCTCCAATTCAATTGGATGGTCTTAACGATCGTTACAAGAAGCCATGTTGGATAATGAAATCAAAAGACGAAATCTAAGTGGCCAACGGGGATTTGGGGTCCATCCACATCTCCACGCCGAAGTTGACCATGTAACCTTTATATTCTCTAGCAAGATTGTGGTCGTTATTCATTCTTTCTCCTTTTTTTAAGGATTCTAAATTATATTTTGTAAAATAATATATAAATTTTGTAACAATTTTTGTTTAAAATATATTTTAAATAGAAAAAATTCTCTTTTAAAATTTTTAATAAAATAAAGTATTTATTATTTTAAAATAATTGTATAATCTCAAATTAAAACTTTACTTGTAAAAACCTAATTAAGATTTAAGAGAATTAAAAGGTTAAAAATAATAATTATGAACTAATTAATAATTTATTTATAATTTTATAAAAATTTTACTTATTAACGTGACATTTAACTTTCATTTTCTTTATGAGATTTTGCACTCTTATAATTTAGACTGATATTTCATAAAATGTCACAACAATTCATATCTCTTATTTTAATAATCATATTATAAATTGTGTTTTAAGAGGAAAAAAAGCATAAGAGTCATGTTATATCAATGCTTTAAAATTCGAAATGAAAGTTAAAACGGTGAGATAAGAAATTTAAGGTTTAAAAAATTTAATCGGTATTAAACTGTCAGAAAACTAGTTAAAGATTAAACAAAATTAAAGAGTTTAAAATATGATTAAAAGAGATTGTCGTTACCTATAAAATAATTAAAATTTAATTAAAAAGATTATTAAATAAAAATAATCTATTTATTTTTATCTATAAAAATTTATTAAAATTTAAAAATTAACCGATTAATTAATAAACTTATTAGTTTTTAAAAATAAGAGTTATTAAAGTAAATTGTATCCCAATCAATATTGCAAATACGGTACCAGATTTAATATCTGATTAGGTTCTGGTACGGTATTATACCGGTATTGGTCAATACCGGATACCGTTTCAAGTAATTTTTAAAATTTATGAAATAGTCCCTGAATTTTTTTTAAATTACAAAACAATCAATTGTCATGTGGGGGGAACGGGGAGAAGGGGAGAAATGGGATTGAAATTTTTAAAGAATTTTGCAACTTTATCCTTATATTTTAAAAAATTTTCGGTACTGACCGGTATGTGGCCAGTCTTATGAGGGGGAGGTAGAAGCGGGAGTGAAATTAAAAAAAAAACAAAAAATTTGCAACCTAGTGCCTATATTTTTAAAATTTTTCGATACTAACTAGTATATGACTCGTATTATAAATACCAATCGGTACCGATCGATACTAGACGAAACAAGCTAGTATTAACCGATATTTACATCTGGTACATAAGTACCCCTATTTCGTATCGTTCTTTGACCGGTACGGTACGTACCACTCGGTACCGATTAGTACAAAACAAAATTCCAATATCTGATCTCAATATTAGAAACTAAACTAAAAAATATTAGATAGTATTAAATAGCCAAATTAAATGAGTTATTTAATTATTGTATTACATCAATAAAAAAATTACAATAAATAAAGAAGAAATTTCCATGACCCAATAAAACTTTACGGCTAAATAGTCTCAAAACCAACATAGAAACTGGGAAAAGAAAGGTATAGAAAGCGGTTGTGTTGCCAATCCCTTTCTAGTCCAGCTGTAACGTATCTCATATGAAAAGGCATCGAATAAAACTAAAAAAGTATAATTTGGTGGACCCGCCTCATAAAGATGTTTGTTTTCATCATCATAAACAACTGGAGGATAAAACAATCCCATCACGCCAGCCAAGCAGCCGAAAGAACGCTTTCTTATACACGCGTCTTTTTGTTTATACGAAAATAATATTATTTTATATTATTTGATAATTTAACATTAAATAAATAAATTTTAAAAAGTATTAAACCGTCGTAAGTCTTGTCAAATATTAAATAAAGATTTAAGAATTTAAAATGTAGTTGAAAAAAATTATTTCATTTTTAGTTTAATAAAAATAAAATATTAAATAAAATTAATTAATTTACTTTAATTGATAAAAATCGATTGATTAATTAATAACTGATCCATTTTTAATAACAAAGGAATTGAAAATTTTAAAATTAAACCAAAAATTGGTCAATTCAAAATTTTTTATTTGTTAAATTATCAGAATCGATTTGATTTTTTAATTATAGATTAAAATATTTCAACTTTCAACTTTAACAAAAATAATCCGATGTTAAACTTTTGTTAATGTAAATAATGTGGAGAATCACTTCGGATTAATATTCTTGTTAGAAGGCTATCACACATAGCGACGTCAATGGGTCGGCCCGGGCTACTCCTGGCCTGTGGCCCAACTAGTCACGGGCAGGTCGGGTCAACCCAGCCCACCATATATATATATTTTAAGAATAACGTAAAAAACGACGTCGTTTTTTAAATAATGGGTTGAGTCGGATCGGCCAGTGACTCTGTCTAGTCAACTATAATCAGCCTATGGCTCACCCCTTAATCGATTAACCCGAGCCAAAATCGAATCAGGACAAGGCAAGATCTCTTTGACATTTCTAATCACACGTTGTATTTTTGTTATGTATGAATTTATTATTTAGGACTCGTTTGGATACTAACCAATCAGTTGTTTTTTCAACTAATTGGCGGTTGTTAGCTGTTTAACTTTCCAAACAGCTAACAACAACATTTGGAGAGCAACTTTTTAATAAGCTTGTTGAAGCTAACCAACTGAAAGCTAAAATGAAATGTAGTATAATCCAACTATACCTTTTCTTAAATGTATCCACTAGCGGCAGCTAAAGAAAAAAAAACATCAAACACTTCAACTCTTGCTTAAATAAGGACATTTTTCTCCACTTTTCTTCTTCCACTCATCTGTGATACCAGTTAGCTTTCAATTCTTCCATGTGTGTAATTGCGTAATATTTTGATGTTTAAATTGTATTCTTAATTAACTTGTAATTAAGTACTACGCGCATTATATTTTTGTTAGTTTTAATAGACAACACTTTCTAGTAAATAAGATAACCTAGTTGAGGTTCCTACATACCTACGTTTTAGGAACATTATTTGTTCTTATAATTGTTTTATACAATTATAGGTTAGAAATAAAATGTTGATCTTAAACGAAAATGAAAATAGAGAGAGTCGCATAAATTTCTTATAGATGATGAAACAGTACAGGTGAACATGATTCCTCAAAAATCTAAATTCTTATAAGAATATTCAACGAAATACAAAGATATATAATATTTATACCCTTGTAATTTTTTTAAGTCATGTCCTCATTAGACATTTAACACATAAACAATTAATATTAAACAGCTAATTTTACCAAACACTTCTAATAAACAGTTATGCAATCCGCTGATCAAATCAGTTGATATAATCAGCTATCAGCTAACAGTTGATGTAATTAACCAATTGCCAAACAGGACCTTAATAAATTAAAACTATTAAAAATTTTAAGATAATTATATGTCCTTTTATAAATTTTAAGTAGAAAAAGACATATTCATTAAGACAACATACCTGAATTAATTTTTTTGTTTCAAGGTAAAGTTAAATATGAGAGGAAAAAAAAGGGGTTATGTAAACAATCACTTCTTTAATTTATAAAATTTATACAGTAAAAATTTAATAATAATTATTAAAATTTAGTTTAGGTTCAATTTGTCTCGAACTAAAGTTGATATTTTAATATACTTTTAAACTATGCCGTTTTAAACAATTAACTCAAATTTGGATTACAGATCCAATCTAATCCATTGTAGGTCAAGTCTAATTAAAATTTTTAAAAAGTTGAAATTTAATTCAAAATTTAGTCTGCTAAACTCAAATTCTTTGATTTTGAATATAATCATATTATGGGTGACAATGGTTTCGATCGGGCATGAGCTTGGTCCAAGGCTCAATCAAGTCCAAAATAGTGAAACTCGAGCCCAAAAGTCCAACATCTTCTATTCAAGCACGGGCCTAATCTAAGGCCAGATCGAATCCTACGCAGTCGGGCTCGAGCTTAAGCCTGGTAAGGTTTGGACAACTAGAAGCTCAATTTAACCCATCCTAATCCGAAATTTAAATATCTTTTAAATTAAAAAATATTAAACATCATTATTTTTTAAATAATAATTGTTTTAATAATTATCGAGCCTAGCTTTGGTAACCCTTACCTAGGCTCTGTTCGAGGCTCAATTTTATGGAAGAAAACAATCCAAAACCTAGTTTGAAACTCAATTAAATTGAATTTAGTCGATTAACTTCAAACCGAACCAAGCTTCAATGTCAAGCCTATACCAAATTGAGTGGGAAAAAAATGTCATATCCAAGTGTGGCAAAATTGTCCTATGAAAGGGATCAAATTTTTTATTCCGGTTATAAGATTTAGATTATATTCTATTAAATTTTATTCATATATTTATATAGATCCATGTAAATACGGTGACTAATTCCCAGGCATGCACAGTAACAAAGATGAGATTGCATGCTCTCATTATTACTCTCAGAAAAGGGAAAACTAATCAACAAAATCAAAGCCCTAATTTCACATGACTAATCGGACCCCACTCCTCCAACAATCAAGCTTCGTCACATTTTGACTAATTGATTAGGTCCACACCCTATGCAGTATGGACTCTTTGTTTCTCTAAACACATGCCTTTAAAGGTTCGCTTTTGAAAACTTTAGAACCCTTTTCATATCTTAATCATAGTTGATGATTGTCGTTTACATTTAAAAGCTTTCAAGTTCCTCATTGCCCTTTTCAAATTAAATGCCCACTCTTGACGCCCGTCATTTCTCTCTCTCTTGTTTTAAAATTTGTTTAATAAATATTCAAGAGTCCTTGCTTTTTGTAGGCAATTTTTCAACTTAAACTCTTAAAATTACACAATATAACACTTTAATTACATATTTTAATTAAATACTTTACCTTTTCAAACAACACTCTACTTATATTTATAGGATCAGATCACCTGTTCTCATTACTCTGTTCTTACTCTATTTTATAAAAATCTATCAATTCAATAAATGAGACTCATAAAAATTGGTCGTCTAAGATGAGAAGAGAACAAAGAGAATATGATTGTGGAAAACCGAAGATCTGTTCCCATATTTCTATGGGTATATTGAAAATAATTTTCTACTATTTAGAGATAAAGTTGCGTATTTATAGACTTCTTCAAACTCGATTATCATTATCGAGACTTTCATTA
Organism: Erythroxylum pelleterianum; assembly: GCA_027563865.1. Classification (NCBI taxonomy): domain Eukaryota; kingdom Viridiplantae; phylum Streptophyta; class Magnoliopsida; order Malpighiales; family Erythroxylaceae; genus Erythroxylum; species Erythroxylum pelleterianum. Next base: position 1,543,454 of record JAOQMR010000212.1, on the reverse strand, counting down.
ACTATTGTTGTTGTGCATTTTCAAATTTAAAGGTTACTTTTGTCGTTTTTTCTCCCTCTCTTTTTTTGGTATTTTTTAATAAACATTCAGAAGTCCTTAGGTTTTTTTATTGAAACTCTTAAAATTACACAATGTAACACTCTTATTATGTATTTAATTTATTTCCTTAATTTTTCAAATTTAAAAACCACTCTCCTCATTTCTCTCTTTTCTTGGGTAATTTTTAGTAAACATTCATAATCTTTACTGCATTTTTAATGTAATTTTTTTTAAAATTACACGAAGTAACATATTAATTATGTATTTTAATTAAATATTTAAAATTTTAAAAAATAAACCACAATAATAATAAATATTTAATATTTAAAAATACAATTTAACTCTAAATTCTCAATCTCCCTCAAAAGTTATAAACACTTCGTGTCTATTTGGTTGAGCTTTTAGAGGGTGAATAAGCACTTTTTTTCACCGCAAAAGCTCTTTTTTAGAAAAATAACTGTCTGACTGTAAAATAAAAAAATACTTTTTTAGTAAATATAACTTTTTTGGCAGCTAAAATACATCTTTTTAAGAAGTTTAAATTTGAAGCTTCTAAAAAAAGTACCTTTTCAAGTAGATTTTTCAGATTAATTAATAAGCATATTTTTTAGTTCCTTTTGTCCTTATGTTTTACACATAATTATCACAATACCTACAAATACATTTTCACGTTTATTTTGAGATTTATATAATATTATTTGACTTTTTTATATGTTTTAATATTTATTTTTGATATTAATTTTACTTATGTTATAATCCATATAAAATATTTGGTTAGATGTATTTTTATTTATATTTTATATGGTTTAAAATTATATAATAACTAATATATTATGCTTTGCATATTATTTAATATATTTTAAATATTATTTATATAAGTAAATAATATTTATTACAAAATAAAATATAGTTAAAATTAAAAGCGCTTTTTATTTTTACGTTGTCAAACAGTCTATTATATAAATTAACTGACTTATTAAAAAAGTTCTTCTTAAAAAAGCCCTACTCACAAAAATTCTACTCATATAAATTTTTCCAAGTAGGCGGTTCTTATGATTTCTATAAAGAAAAATTTAATAACAAATGCATTAAATACATTATCAAATTATGTGAAATATTTTATATTTCTTCAAAGTTCAAAGTTTTCCCGCTCTTCATTGCAGATTTGTTCATAATCACTTAACACGTCATTTTCAGTCATCAACATCTATTACACATCCCTTGTCATATCATCACACACTATTACATATGTCAGTCTTATCTCTTATGCATATTTGAAATTCAATCTCCAAATTTTAATTTAATTTTTATTTTTAAAATATATATTCTTAAAACTATTGAATTTTAATAAATGACATTTTTTATATTCATAGATAGATAAAATTTAATAAAATAGGATAAAGATTAATGATTTGATAACTAAATAATATCATAAATAGGTAAGTGATAATTTACAAAATATAATAATTAAAAATAAAATTTTGTACGTAATAATTAAAAAATAGAATTGGTTGATTAGTTCAATCTGACCAATTTTTTAGTTTAAATTTTCAATTTTTTTTCGATTTATTTTAATAATTTTTATAGTTAAAAAATGAATAGTTTATTAAATAATAGGTGTAATAATTTTTATAAATTAAAATAAACAAAATAATTTTTATTTAATATTTTCTTTTTAAATTAAAAATTAAATTTATTGATAAATAAAATAAAAATTTAATTATATTCTATATTCTTTAATTTTATTTAGTTTCTATTTATAATCTGATTTTTTAAAATATTAATTTAATTATCTTATTTATCAATTAACATCAGACTCCCGTCATAATATTCTTTAAATCTCATAAATTTTAAACTTAAAGTTGATGCGAAGAAAAGACATTCTCCACTTTGCACTTGTATTAGTACTAAACTTTGACAGACTGAATTGGGTGTGACCAGAGTGTCTTTTAGTGGGATTACATGTTTTCTTTCCGTTGCACTATGAGCAATTCAAAGGGAATAAGAAGGCAAACTAGCACAAAATGTGAGTGCGCCTAGTATTTGTCTATTTTCCACTTCTCATAGTCTCGGGTCTCATCATTTGGGAAAGGGACGACCTTCTTCTAGTGTCTCCTTTGTTATGTAGCAAATAGCGTAGCAAGTTAAAAATATAAGAATTTATTAATTTTAAAATTAATCTAATTATTTAAATTTTAATAATTAAAATAAATCAGAAAGAAACACCGAACCAAAAATTTGTACATTCAAAATATTTACATTGAACCGATTGAAACGGTATGATTTTTTTTACCATTCATATTAATTATATTTCATTTTATGTGTAATTTGTGCACAATTTATTAATTCTTAGAACTTTTATTTTTAACAAATAAAATTTGAATTTATATATCATATTTTAATAATTCTTTAAGTCTTTTTATTTTACAACAAGGGACTAAAATTTTGGAATACTTGATAAGCCGAGTCAGTAAAATTAACGTAGGCACTAAAGTTGGGTTATAATTGAAAAAATAAAAATTTAAGCATTTTATTGCCACTTTTTAAAGTACGGACTATAATTAAACTTTTGATAAATTGAACATTTTATTGATATTTTTTAAAACTCGAGCTATAATTATAAAATTGAGCAAAGTTTGAGAACTTTTTTTTTGTAATTAACCCTAAAATTTATCAAGAAACTAGGTATATATTATACAAAATTCTTATTTTTAATATTACCTCGCTAGTAAATTGATTTAAGGATTCCATTTTTAATAGTGACGTTGCTTCATTAATCTTTATTTGTTGTTTTAATTTTAACTCATGTATATTAATATTTAGGATTTTTGGCACACTTTATATGTCGAATCAGTAAAATTAACGTAGGTATTAACTTCAGGTTATAATTAAAAAATTAAAAATTTAAACATTTTATTGTCACTTTTTAAAGTTCATACTATAATTGAAAAATTTTAAAAATTGAACATTTTATTGTTACCTTTTAAAATTCGAGCTATGATTATAAAATTAAGCAAAGTTTGAGTTTTTTTATAATTAACCCTTAAATTTATCATAAACTGATTATATATTATACGAAATTCTTATTTTTGATATTAGCTGCTAGTCAACTTTATGCTTCGAGTTCTTATTAAAAATTTAATGTATGGACAAATAAAGGAAGTTAAAATAAAAATTTATACCAAATTAAATCATATTATTTGCAATTATACGCAATTCACATCGACTATAATTAATTTTTAAATCTGACTTTATTAGAAGAATCATTAAATGTGGCGTGCTTGTACTTCTCTCTTTTTTTTAACCCCAAAACAATGCAACCAAATTATTTTCCAAAATTAGGTTATTGATGAGGTCAAATGATTTTTGTATTTTAGTTTTCCAAAATGAGAAATGTGATACATTTTTTATATTACCTTATGTAGATAGTAATTAATTGCATCTATTATGTTAGGCTAATCTTAGTTATTTCCTTAATTCAAATAAATATATAATCAATATAAAAAAGCATGTTTTTAAATAAATTATAATAATTAAAATTATTTTTTTGAATTTAATAATTAAAATTAATTATGAATTTAATTGTTTGTAGTGATATTTATATTTTATGTGATCAAATAAGTAATAACGGTTATTTTTTAGTAGCTCCCTAAGAGATGGTCAACTTGATGGAATGGAGGACATAGGAGCAAAAAGTCCTATATTCAAATCTCCACACCTACACTCTTTTGTTCGAACATGTCGTGCAAGATTTACTTAGTGTAAAGTACATAATTGAAATAATTTACAAACTATTGTGACAATCTGAAGATTTATCTAGTAGTCATCTAAAAGATAGCAACTCTGGATTCTTCTGTTTTTTTAAAGTTATTTTTTAGTAAATTAATTAAATTTAAATAATTAAAAATTGACTAAAATAATACTTTAATAATAAAATTAGTATAAATTTAAATTTGATTTAATTAATTTAAAGGATATTAATTTCAAATTAAACGGTTTTATCATTGCTTTGAAGAAAGGCATAATGTTAACGTGGCCTTTTTCCATTGGTTCGTAACCGAAACTACCAAAAACTATTAATTTCTAGACTCTTCCTATTCCGTATATCATTAATTAATATATTAAAAACGAATAAAAGAGAAAAAAAGGAAAAAATATTATTCGAATTTGCATATCACACGAAACGAAACGCCCGTAACCAGTGATGCACGCCACGTGTCCCGCCTTTACTCATTGCACCGAATATCGTGCCCTGCTCTCACTCTGGCTTCGCCGGCTCACATGGTCAATGATACGCCCTTTATCTCTCTAAGAACACACGTCCTTTTAGGCTTTTTCTCTGTCTAAACCTCCCCCACTACTGTGCTCACTCGCTCCCTTATTTATCTAACCCCACCACTCCACTACACAACACAACACCCATTAGCGATTCTCACTCACAAGGCACAGCTTCCATTTCTCTATTACCTCACCATCGCACCTACTACCAGTACCGGAACAACAATGGCGTTGGGTTCGAGTGTCGTCGTTTTGCTGCTCTCTGTGTTGGTGGCTGCGGAAGCTGCGGGTCACCATCACACGGAGGCGCCGGCGCCGGGGGTAGACTGTACGAATCTGGTGTTGAGCATGGCGGACTGTTTGACGTATGTGATGAACGGAAGCACGACTACACAGCCGGAGAAGACTTGCTGCTCTGGGTTGAAAACGGTGCTTGACACTGATGCGGAGTGTCTGTGTGAGGCGTTCAAAAACAGTGCGCAGTTCGGTGTTGCGTTGAATGTCAGTAAAGCTCTGACTCTCCCTGCTGTCTGCAAACTCCATGCGCCTTCTGCTTCTAAGTGTGGATGTATGCCTCTATCTCAAATCCCTTCTTTTTGAGAATCTTCTGCAAATCTAACTTTTCTCTTTCTGATAACCGTTTTTTTACGGTTTTTTTTAAAATAATTTAAAAGAATGTTGATTTGTTTTATTTTCTCTTTCTTTATTTGCAGTGAGTCTGTCTCCTTCTGGTTCACCTGGTACGTCAGATCTCCTCTCCGTTTGTTTCCATGTTATTGACATGAACTGTTTGTTTCGTTCCTTTAATTTGTTAATAATATATGATACCCTGCCCCTTATGGATGGTTTAATCAGTTCGTGGCGTCTCTCTCAAATCTTTGAAGTGTTGAAAAAGTCTCTTGTTCATAGTCTCTCCACTTAATGTTAGAAGTTGAGTCAAAATCCAGCATGCAAATTAATTCGGATTCGGTTCAGATTTGAATTTTGACAATGTCTTTTAAAATTTCCATTGATTACGATGAATCAGTTCAAATTTGATCAGAAATTTTTTTTGACCCAAAGATCAAGTTTGATTGAATTTAGATACAGATTTTAAAAATCTTCAGGTTTGATCTGGCTTGACCCTTCGGATTCATATTTGAAATTCTTTTGAGAATTAATGGGTTTGATTGATCGAATTGAAGCAAATCTAAGTTTTTGTTTGGTGCTCGGACCTTAAGGATCGGCACTGACCGGTCCATCATGGACCCTAATCAAATGTGATTAGAAAGGAGGATCTAACAACACCGCAACACCTCTAAATCTTTAGAACGTGCGAATCAAAATGCGAATAGGGTTCTAGCGGTTCTAACGACCATTTAAACAAAATAGTACCTTGTTTACTAGCATCATATTAGTTGCATTGAATTAAATCATTCTAAATTGTTGAAAGTTGAAGTAATAGAAATATAAAGCAGCTGTTTTTGTTTTTGTTTCTTTTTAATTAGTCCTGAAGATTGGTATTAGAATATACGTAGGTAGAGTTTGTCTCGAGAGTCTCCCTTCCTACAGGTTGGCATTTAAAGTTACACCTATCGTCAACAATATCTTCTGTTGGTGAATTATGGCTCTTAAACTCGTTACCCTTTTTCATTTTTGTAATTTTATTTGGGTTTAAAGTATAAATTTTGGGAAATTGGTGTGACAGGTACAGCCCCCACGTCAACGGCCGGTGGCCCTAGTGCAAGTAGTGATGTCAGCACAGTGGCACCCGCTCCAGCTCCAAAGTCAGGGTCCAGTGGGTTAGCCATCTCAGTCTCTCTAGTTGTAGGGCTCATGGTTGCTACCATCTCTACTACTAGTGCTTTCTGAGTTGTTGGGTTACTCTGTTTCTTTAGATGAGAAGATTATGTGTTTTTTGTGGGGGGGGGGATGAGGAGGTAATGTATGATGTTTTTAGCTTTGAACTTGGCAGCATTTTCCTTTTAAGCTTACATGAAATTATATTTGTGGAGTTGTAGTAGAAGAGTATTTTGGATTGGCTGTTTATGGTTTAATTTAATTGCTTTTTTAGTTTTTATTTCGGTCCATATTTAAGTTAAGACAATTATAAATTACGGGTTATTATATGTTGTTGATTATATGTGGGGCTTGTGGGCTTTCCTGTGTCGACGAGTGATTATGGTTGTCTTGTCTCGGGGACATTCTTTCTCAACACAGGCCTGACCTGAGGTTTGACAGAGTTTGTGCTGTTCTGCTCAGGCTTAACTCCATTGGTTGATCGCACTTCTAGTAAAGTGATGTTTTGTTATTTTGACCGAATCGATTTGAATCGTTGGGGTTTGGTTGACCTAGTCCTTTCTTGAACTTGAGACCAATTTGAACAATTTAGCTCCAGCTGTTCATCAGGGGTAAAATAAAAATTATGTTTTGTTATTTTGACCGAATCGATTTCAATCGTTGGGGTTGGTTGACCTAGTCCTTCCTTGAACTCAGTCCAAGTAGAAGAATTTAACTCCTGATTGTTAATCAGGGGTATAATGGGTGTATATTTACTAAATTGAATTGAAAATTCTAAAAAGTTTAATATTGAATTGATTTTTTAAAAAAGTTATTTTTTAATTTATTGTTTTTTTGTAAAATTATGAAATGTTAAATATATATCTTTGCAAAAATTTAATTGAATGGATGGAATAGAATGATTTATAATGAGATGAAATATAAATGAATGTAATATTAAAAAATTGTTGTGAGGATGGAAGAATTCAAAATGTAACACAGTAAAATGTTGTTTGGATTAAAGATTTATAATGTAATATAGTATAAAATTATTTATTATTTTGTATTTCATTCTAAACTTTTTTGGAGGTTTTTTTTGTTGTTGTTTATGATGTAATGAGATATAATTTGAAACCTTCTTCTTTCATCAATTTCATTTCATTCTATTATAAATTTTCCTCTTAAATGATGGAATAATATTATCTTCCATTTTATTAATAAATCTCCAGCTAAACATAGCTTTAAAGAGTTGAAAATTTAGAGAAGTTTGTTATTTTTTAAACTATATAACGCATTTAAAAATAAAAATTGAAATAAAAAAATATATTTAACATCGTATATTTCTTAAAAGTTGTTGAGAATATTCACATGTTAGTATCCCACGTTGAAGAAAGAAGGAAAAGAAGACTAACATATAAGTCTAGTGGGTATTTCACCTATTGCCAATTGATTTTAGGCTGAAATCTCACTTGGGCTTGTGTGTGATTTAACTTTCTTTTTCGTGTAGGCCTGTAGGTCCATTGCAAATTTAACATGGTATCAAAGACAAAGAAGATCTTGACCTACTATTTACCCCAGAAGAAGGTCCGTTATTTAAGCAACTGGAGAAGGAGTTGAAGTCTGTATAGAGCAAGTGATCCAGTAGTATTGTCTACCCCTAAAACGGGGGCATATTTGACCTCAATCAGAAGTTCAGCCTTGATGTGAATTGTTTACGTACCTCTCCAGATTGCCCAAATAAAACCAGACTCACATGTGAGGGGGAGTGTTAAGAATACCCACATGTGAGTGTCCCACATTAGAGAAAAAATAGAAATAAGACTAACATATAAGTCTAGTGGGCTACTCCATCTATTGTCAATTAGTTTTAGGTTGGAACTTTAATTAAGCTTATGTGTTATTAACACAGCGGAAGTAATTAGGTAGAGATTTTAGGTTAATCTCAGGACCAAATCTAAGCATAAAACTTATGATTTAATAAACAAGAGAAGGCACTCTCTCTCAAAAAAACGTCCTGCAGAAATTTTATTAAAATAATACTCTTTGAGCTGCCTAAAACATATGTTAACCCTCCCTTTTATATAAGAGTCCTAATTCTAGTAGGAAAAGGATTGATTGAAATCCTTTTCTAAAGCTAACTTATTTCTTTTCTTGCTGGACAAGAAAACCTTCCTAACTAGGAAACTTAAAATAAAATAAAACAGAAACAAATCCTAATCGATATAGGAATCATAACAAATCCTTATCCTAATGGATATATGACAACATAACATATCCTTATGGATTCAATCCTTTATTAGTTATCTAACTTTCCTTTTCGTGTGGGTCCGTAAATAAGTTAGTATCAAACACGAGCATCTTTTGTAACAAACTTCTCTAAATTTTCAACTTTTGTATTTTGTATTAAGTTAGTATCAAACATGAGCATCTTTTGTATTTTGTATTAAGTTGATGTATGTGTTGATATCTAAGTAAAGCTTGTTAAAACATTGATTTTTGTTTCCAAATGAGAATGAGAATTGAGAAGTTCATATTGTATGATTATGTTCCTTTTGAGTTTGAGTATGATGCATGGGGTTATCCTTGGTTGAGATATCATCTTGTTGCTAGTGTTAGAAAAATGTGTTGAAGTTGAGAAGAATGTGTGTGATGAATCAATTGGAGTTGAGATTTAATGATGTTTGTAGTTGTTTAATGGATTTGAAGTGACTTTTGTGATGTTGGAGAAGAGTTTGAGATAAGGGAATGTTAGGAGGGATTTAGGAACCCCTGAAGGGGGCTTGGAGGGTGAAAAATTGATGTCTCCCGTAGCTTACACGGCCAGCCCGTGTAAATTTACACGGGTCGTGTAAATCCAGTCCAGGCGCACCATTTTCACCCGCAGCTCACACGGGCAGACCGTGTGATTTCACACGGTCCGTATATTTTGACCCCCTTAACGTCCGAATTTAAATTTTTGGTGTTAATGAAAGTTGTAGCCATAGATGTCTTCTTTCCAACCGTCCAAAAACGAAGTCAATCCGACATCTAGAACGAACGTTATGGCGTTTGCGCCAAAGTATGTTCAATACGAATCAGGATGTGAATATGTTGGAGTTGTTGGGCCATAACTCCTTCTTCTGACCTCCAATTGAGGCGATTCTTGAGGCGTTAGACTTCTAACACATTTTCCTACCTTCCTTTAAAATTTCATGGCCATTGGTTTCGTATTAAGGAAGTTTGATTTAATGGAAGTGAGTGGTCGGGTTGGAGAGCTTAATCGGGCTATGAACATATTTTGGAATTTTAAGCATATCTTGAGCTATAGAGCTTCAATTGAGGTGATTCTTGGTTCTACATAAACTAGAGACCAAGAGCTACCATTTTGAAGAAGTCTATTGTAATTTTTGTGATCTTTGTTATGTGGGCTTGCCTTTGGGGCTTGAGATGTTATGAGAGTGAGGGCTTTTCGATGAGGGTTAAAGAGAATTAGTAACCCGCTTATGTATGTTCTTCGTTTTCGGACCGATTGTTGGGCTTCGAAAACGGGGCCCAACAACATGCATCACACTCAACCTCAAAAAGCTTGTCGAAGTCCGGTAAGGCTAGGATAGGAGTAGTGCTGAGTTTTTCCTTAATCAAAGCAAAACTTTTCTCAGCTTCATCATTCCAGTCAAACTTTCCCTTCTTCTTTCATTATGTGATAGGGGCCATAATTGCACTGAAGTTTCTAATGAACCTCCTGTAGAAAGTAGCTAGCCCATGGAAAGATCGAACCTCACTAACATCCTTAGGGGTAGGCCATTCACGAATTGCCTTCACCTTTTCATCATCCACATGAATTCCTTCGGAACTAACCACATATCCCAAGAATAGTAGCTTGCTAGTCAAGGAACTGCATTTCTTCAAGTTTGGGTAAAGCTTATTATCTTGTAAAACAGACAAGACACTCCTCAAATGTACTAGATGCTCTTCAATTGTTCTGCTATAGACAAGGATATCATCAAAATAAACAACTACGAACTTTCTATTAAAAGGTCTAAGCACCTGGTTCATGAGTCTCATAAAAGTGCTAGGGGCATTGGACAACCCAAAAGGCATGACCAGCCACTCATACAACCCCTCTTTCATTTTAAATGTGGTCTTCCACTCATCCTCAGATCTGATCCGTATTTGGTGATAACCACTTTTCAAGTCATGTTTAGAGAATACCTGAGAACCGCATAGTTGATCAAGCATGTCATTCAATCTAGGAATAGGAAATCGATATCTTACGGTGATTTTGTTGATAGCTCTACTGTCAACACACATTCTCCACGATCCATCCTTTTTGGGTGTCCAAAGTGCAGGAACAACACAAGGACTCATGCTTTCTCGGATCAAGCCCTTTTTCTTCAATTCTTCCACTTGTTCTCTTAGAATATCAGCTTCTTTAGGGTTCATTCTATAATGGGGAAGATTAGGAAGCTTAGCTCTAGGTACTAGATCAATGTGATGTTGAATATCTCTCATAGGAGGCAATTCATTAGGTAATTCGGACTGAACCAGATATTGAAATTCATCCAAAAACGGTTGGACCAGATTTGAATTAGCTCCATTCTTCTCCTCTTTCCCCTCCAATAATTGGTTCTTTACCACCAAGACATGAACCTCTCGGGTCTCCTTAACTTCCTTCTCAAAGTCTTGCCCACTAAGGGTCAACAATGTCTTTCCCTCCTTTCTAGAAGTCTTTGGCCTATCAAAGGCTGCATTTGTGGGTAGCATGGTCACTTTCTTGCCTTTCCATTGGAAGGAGACGGTA
>JAOQMR010000212.1:1518581-1532499 GCA_027563865.1 Erythroxylum pelleterianum | reverse complement strand
TAATACATATTCCAATAGTAAGCATATTTCGTACTAAATGTCGTTAATATTCTAACCCCTACTTTGGGGCGTTACAGTTAATGTTGCTAGCGTTGTTAATGTTGGGGAAAATCCGAAATGGTTTATAAATGTTGGGGACTATTTTGCAATTTTTAAAAAGTTTAGGGACTATTTTATAAATTTTAAAAATACCCCGAAACGGTACCGGTACCGGTACATTTCCATTCCAGAGCTCAATCCGGTACCGATTTCAGTACGGTATTCATAACATTGGCTGAAGCTGAAGCTGAAGCAGAAACAAAACTGATTTTTTTCTTAGGTTGTTAGGGCTGGAAGATGGGCTGAAGCTGAAGCTAAAGCTGAAGCAGAAACAAAACTGGAATTTTTTTTAGGTTGTTAGGGCTGGAAGACGAGCTAAAGCTGAAGCTGAAGCATAAACAAAACTGAAAGAATTTTCTGGGTTGGTAGGGTTAGAAGATGGGTTGGAGCAGAAACAAAACAGGAAAGAAATCCAGGAAAAACTGGATTTTAATGGCTCTGATACTAACTGACACAGCGGAAGTAATTAAGTAGAAATTTTAGGTTAATCTCAGAACCAAATCTAAGCATAAAACTTATGATTTAATAAACAAGAGAAGACACTCTCTCTCAGGAAAACTTCCTGCAGAAACTTTATTAAAATAATACTCTTTGGGCTGCCTAAAACATATGTTAACCCTCCCTTTTATATAGTATATAAGAGTCCTAATTCTAGTAAGAAAAGGATTAATTGAAATCCTTTTATAAAGCTAACTTATTTCTTTTCTTGCTGGACAAGAAAACCTTTCTAACTAGGAAACTTAAAATAAAATAAAACATAAACAAATCCTAATCGATATAGGAATCATAACAAATCCTTATCGTAATGGATATATGACAACATAACATATCCTTATAGATTCAATCCTTTATTAGTTATCTAACTTTCCTTTTCGTGTGGGTCCGTAAGCCGATTACAAATTTAACAGTGTCTTAAATTATTAATTTCTTTGATAAAGAATGTATTAAATTTTTGTACGTTGAGTCGGAGCACTGATCTTCAACGAAGTGGGCTGTACTGTTTTTTCAGTTTGTAAACTAAAAGGTATGAATAATTATTATAAGAATATAAGTAAATTTTTATGTTGATAAAGGATATAAATTCTTTTTTTTGTTCAGTCATAAAAATTATCTTGTACTATATATTAGTCGTTATGATATATATTTTTTATTTAGATATTTCTACATTTTTTTAGTTTAAAAAGAAAACAAGATCTTTTAAATATTTTAGTGAAGATCTTGACAAAATTTAGTAGTTTGGGGTAAAATAATAAATTTAATTTAACAAAATCTTTTAAAATAAATGATTTAAAAACTGGACTAGAAGTTAAACCGATAAAACAAGAAGTTTAAAATTTAAAAGATTTGACTGATATTAATTCATCTAAAAATTAAATAAAATTAAAAAATTTAAGTTTAATTGAGATTGTTAAATAAAAATTAATTGATTTATTTTAGTTTATAAAAATATATTAATTTATGAAAATTAATTGATTAATTAATAAATTGACAAGGGTTATTAAAGTAAATCGAACTGAAAATTGTACAATTCAGGATTTTTATGGGTGAACTGACCGATCAGTTGAGATTTTTAATCAATTTAAAAATATTATAATAAATAAAATTTATTTTAAAATTGAATAAAAGTAATTTACTATAGATATTTTCAAGTATTGTAGTTTTGTAAAGCTAAAATTTTAGATTAAGTAGGAAGTTGTTTTTTTTTTTGAGAAATTTAAGTAGGAAGTTGTTACGTGTGAAGAGTTTGAATTCCAACCAAATCAAAATTGAAAAAGCTTATATATATATGTAGTATACATAAGCAATCTCTCAATTCTAAAAGCTTATTTTATACCCTAGATAGGACGCGTGGTCTTCGTCCTCCATCCTTCTTTTGATTAGATCTGACTTTGCTCTTCTCTGATCTCTTCGTAGTCTTCGCCCCGCAAGGTCAGTTCTCTCTCGATTTGTTATTTTGAATTGAAACTAGATTTGGCTTACGGTTAGTTTTGTTGATGAGATCTTTGTTTTGCCTGATCTATTCTCTTTCCTTGGATCGGATACTTTGCATGCTAAATTCAATTCAATATCTTAGATTGATGCATTCATGTCAGTCGTTTAGTTGTGTGTATGATAGATGGGTGTTCTGCTTGCAGGTTGAATTGGATTTGGTAAGGAGCGTGAATTAAAATGGGAGGTGGGTTTAGGGTTCTTCATCTTGTTAGGCCTTTTCTGGCGTTTCTTCCAGAAGTTCAGAGTGCCGATAGGAAAGTTCCGTTTCGCGAGAAGGTCATATATACTGTGATATCTCTTTTCATCTTCTTGGTGTGCAGTCAACTGCCGCTGTATGGGATTCATTCGACGACCGGAGCAGATCCTTTTTATTGGATGCGAGTCATTCTCGCGTCCAATCGCGGTACTGTTATGGAGCTTGGTATCACACCTATTGTGACGTCTGGCTTGGTCATGCAACTTCTTGCTGGGTCAAAGATCATTGAAGTGGACAATAACGTACGCGAAGACCGTGCTCTGTTGTAAGTAGACCCTATAGCTTTTGTAAAAGTTAAGCTTAGTGGATGATGTAGATCCATCTAGCTGACGAATATTAGGTTGAGATGCGTTTATTGATTTTGGAAGCTATAATTGCCTGGAATTGGGATGCGTTTCTGCCTTCATGCAGTTTCCACTTCCGTTGGCATCTTTTGCAATTTATAAGCTGGTGATTATTCCCTTTTTATTCCAGAAATGGTGCTCAGAAGTTGTTAGGTATCCTGATAGCTGTTGGTGAAGCAGTTGCATATGTGCTCTCTGGCATGTATGGGAGTGTTAGCCAACTTGGAGTAGGCAATGCCATACTTATCATTGTGCAGCTTTTCTTTGCTGGGATCATTGTTATCTGTTTGGATGAACTGCTTCAGAAAGGATACGGCTTGGGCTCTGGAATCTCCCTTTTCATAGCAACCAACATCTGGTGAGCTATTCTTCTGTCTTTGTCTAAAAGAAGATTTCTTTTAACTTGTTGAGTTCTACAAGTTTTTGTTGCGTTAAATAATAGTAGGTAACGTCATATTTTGGGTTTATTGAACATTTTATGTTTGCTTTTCAGTGAAAACATTATTTGGAAGGCATTTAGTCCAACCACCATTAATAGCGGACGAGGTGCTGAATTTGAAGGTGCTGTTATTGCTTTGTTCCATTTGCTGATAACTCGGACAGACAAGGTCCGCGCTCTTCGTGAGGCATTTTATCGGCAAAATCTTCCAAATGTGACAAATCTGCTTGCTACAGTCTTGATCTTCCTCATTGTTATCTATTTCCAAGGATTCCGTGTTGTGTTGCCTGTGAGGTCAAAAAATGCTCGTGGACAGCAGGGTTCATATCCTATCAAGCTTTTCTACACTTCCAACATGCCCATTATTCTGCAATCAGCTCTTGTATCTAACCTCTACTTCATCTCCCAGGTACTGGGTTTATATTTGGAGGTTGAAGTTTGATTGATCTGCTAGTTTTGTATTAACCCCTTTTTTTTCTCCAGTTATTACACAGGAAATATAGTGGAAATTTCTTTGTGGATCTTTTGGGTAAATGGAAGGAGTCAGAATATGGTGGTCAGTCAGCTCCTGTTGGTGGCCTTGCATATTATATTACTGCACCATCAAGGTGATTATGTTAATTTCATTTCTAAAACTGCCACCTCTGTATATCCCTCTCTTACATGAACTGAATTGCGCCGTTACAGATCTAAGATATACGTCAACAAGCCAGTGCTTACATGTGTACTCAGATCCATTATTTTGGTCTATTTAACTGCATCTTTTTGTGATAATTTGCTTCTCTAACTTCAAATACATCTCTCTGTGAGAAGATTTTTTTAACATTTTCCTTTGTTTCATTGCAGTTTGGCTGATATGGCTGCAAATCCATTCCATGCACTTTTCTATCTAGTATTTATGTTGTCAGCATGTGCTCTTTTCTCAAAAACTTGGATTGAAGTTTCTGGCTCCTCTGCCAAAGACGTGGCCAAGCAGCTCAAGGTAAACAACCTCATTATTCATTCATTGTCCGTTTTATGTTTTGAAGAAATTTCAATGTTGTTGGTGGGAATTTTTTTTCATAACAGATCTTATAGCATATTTTCAGCTTTGTTGTGAATATGCTTCTTTATGCTGTTGCTTTTGCTTAGGATTGACTTCTTCAACTAATTGTCAGTGTTTTTACTCCAGCATTATTTGGGTTGTTGGCCTTATACTGTCCATAATATCTTTTCATCTGAAGATCGTGTTTTAAAACCATATAAAGTGCTGTTCTTCTGCTCTTCCTTTTTATCGTCACATTTCATAATAAAAAGGGTAGACTTTCAGCAGTCTATTGGGTATTGTTGTTTTGAGTTTTGTTTCATGGCTTCAAACTGGCCATCATTTTTCTTACATTTATATATTTGTGTCTCTTATTTGAAAAGTTTTTTATCTCATGCGATCAGCATTAGTTTCTCATTATGGTATTAGTTTGTCTCGTCCTATCATCCCTAAATTTGTCTACTCAAGTTTCACTTTACTTTGTAAAGTTAGCTATGAACATACCATGTTATCGGCATACTTTTATTGTGCAGGAACAACAAATGGTTATGCCCGGGCATAGGGAATCCAACTTACAGAAAGAGTTGAATCGCTACATACCAACAGCCGCAGCTTTTGGAGGGATGTGCATTGGTGCGCTGACAGTGTTGGCAGATTTCATGGGTGCAATTGGTTCAGGCACAGGAATCCTTCTTGCAGTCACAATTATATATCAGTATTTTGAGACATTTGAGAAGGAAAGAGCAAGTGAACTTGGCTTCTTTGGTTTCTAAGTGTGTTTTCCAATCAAGGATGGTGGTGCTCAGGAGCTCCCCAACAAATTTGGTGAGCAGAGAGATGTATGTAGGCCATTTATAGACCAAAGTTTTGAGCTAACGATTAAGGGTAGTTCCTTGGAGATAGTTCTAAAATGCAGATATGCATCACCTTAAACTTCAATGTCTTTTTTAATCTACTCTACTTATATTCTAAACACTGTAGTACTGAGTTTCTCGTTTATTAAGACCACAAGTTGCTTCTTAAAATTTCCTGGATATGGCTAGGTCTTGAAATTTTTCTTTGGTGATAGAACTTCTGAGGACTTCTGCTTCTGTTTATATCTGATGTGCATAACAGGAATTTCAGTGCCTCTGCTCGAAAAGCCTTACCTGCTCTGCCACGATTGAAATTTGTTCTCTCTACTGTCATTGGTGTTAGATGAATAGTGTTTGAGGGAGATGAAAATTTTGATCTGCATTCATAATCCTAGGTTGAGAAATTGATGTATGTGTTTGTGTTAAGGCTAATGCGTATGCTATCTTGGGGTAGTTAAAAGAGCAAGATAGATTGCATTTTTTAAGAACCTTTGGAGTTGCTGCTTCATCTTTTGCAGATGAAAATGGTCGGATTGGATCAGAATTTACAGTACATTAGCTCACATTTTATTTATGGACCAGAGCCTAGTCCGAATCCCAAATGGGCTTCAGTAAAGTGAGTGCCCGGGTCTGATTAGAGTTCTTGATTTTATAGGGCATGAACCCACATCTTATTTATAGCCCGGAGCGCCCGAATCTCAAATGGGCTTCAGGCAAGTGGGTGTCTGAGTCTGATTGGGTTCGAGTTGGCCTAAAAAGCCTAAGTCTAACCCGGGTCAGGCTGAGGAGTTAATTTTTACCTGACCGAACTAACCCTAACTTTTAACCAACCCTAACTTTCCAAGCTTTCTTTGTGTTTTTTTGTAGTCGTTAATAGCCTTAAACAACTAGAGATTTCCATTTCTTCAGTAGAGCAGAGCATTAACTAAGAAAGTGACGAAGTTGTGTGACCAAACCACTTACAGCAAGGATTACTGCTTTTCTATGCAGCCAAAATAAAAGGTGAGGATCAACGAAAACCTGATACAAAGGGATTTACCGTCCCGGAACTAACGAGTTTGATCGGTAACATCAAACGATGAAAATCCAGGTACTTCGAGCTAGATTTAAACGATTAGATTGTTAGTTTCCTGTACAATCAGTTATCGGAATCTCATCGAATCACGTAGTAGTTCAACATATGTACTCGTCGTCTACTTACTCGGGTAAAATGCTTTATGAAAATAGCGGAGAGTTGATAGATAACAAAGAACAAGTGTCCTCATGAAAAAAGTTGCAATCCATGCAAAGTCATCCATGTTGCAGTAGCCAAAACATTGTTACATATGCTCAACAGCAATCATGATAAACCTAAAATCTGTTCAAGGGAAGGACTGTGAAAAGCAAACACTAAAAGATCACACTCCTTTTTGTATAACAGAACAACCACACAAAAACAGAGATTCTTGAAGCTGTCTGATGATGGGAATTTCTGACATACAGATCACATATTTGCATTGCAACCCTAAGATACAAATCATGAAATCATATAACATCATCAAAGTAATGACATAAAGATGAATGTGGAACGAAGTCAATCATTGATTATAATAAAGTTAGATCTCAAGTGTCTGACAACTGACCAGTTCAGTTGACGTAGTATTCTTAGTCGCAACAACAGTCCACAAATGTTCATGGAAGCGATTGCCTGATGAAGAAGAAGAAGGAGATTCAATCTCAGCCAGCCGAACTTTGATCTTACAATTGTCATCTTTAGTGATTAAACAGAGCTTTCCGAGTATACCCGCAAGTAAATAGGACGATTCTGAATCAGCAAATTCATGAGCAGGGGTGGATCCAACCACAACTTTCCAGGTATCATCTTGACTGTCATATACTTTAATTCTATCAGTATCATTGGAACTAAATGCATCTAACACGTACAACTCACCATTGACCAGGGCACTCAATTTCGTACCAGGTTTCTTTGAAGGCCAACCTTCACTAAAGCCAACCGGCATTTCAATCCATGAATTCAACTCCGGATCGTAAACCTCTCCTCCGATATCTATGCAAAAGGGCCAGCAATATAAACTCTGAGCCACAAATAACTTTCCTCTGTATGATGTTACTCCTGATGCAATAGGCTTGAATAGATCAGCGAGCGCGGCAGTGGGCAATAATTGAGCTTTCGAGCAAGGCATGCTTTTCATTTGAGACCATAAACCAGTATGAGGATCGAACACTTCAGCGCTTTGCAGTGTGGTTACTGCACCACGACGTCCGGTGATCCCTCCAACAACATAAAGCTTGTTGTTTAGGATGGCTATCTTAGAAAAGGCTCTTCTGTTGGACATCGGTGTGAGCTCAGTCCAAGAGTTCAGTATTGTATCATACTGCCACACGCGACTGATGGCCGAAGATTTAGAAAATCCTCCTAGCACATAGAGGCAACCATTAATAGCTCCAAGAGCACAACCAGAGAAGGGGATAGGATCAAAGGCATCCTTCTTTCCCAGCCATCCTCTCATTGCACACGAAATTCGGCTATTTGAACCCACCAAATTCCACATTCCAAGGCCACCAAAACCTTTCTGAGGTTCATCTTCAAAAGCTCCGCCAGGCAATTTCGGTAACCTTTGCCATCTTCCAGACAAAGGGTCCAAAGCATACAAGAACAACTGATTATCTTGACCCTTTGTGAGTATGTATAACCATTCCTCTGTTGTTCTAAGCTCCTTTCTGACCATGAAAAGTTGAGAGCTAACCAAAGCTTCCTTCCAGGATCTAGAGACTAACTTCAATTTCAAGTAACATATCCTAGGAACTCGTGCGAGGATTTGAAGTGATAATTCATCTGGAAGGCATGGAATCAACCGAGAGTTTCCCTCACAAGTAAGTAACGACTTGTGCCTCTTGTAAGTTTGGCTTTGTGATGCATCAAAATCCTCTTTAGACACTGAAAGATTACTGCTAAACGTCGAACCCATTAATCACTCTCACACGTTCCCTACAAACCCAAGTTAAATGAACAGGTTATCTCAAAGGGAATCACTAGAACAAGTCAATTCATGTACGACAGCCCCAAAAAACGAAACCATTAGCAAACCCCATGGAGAACATGGGAGGAAAACTCAAGACTTGAAAGAGCAACAGTTAATTAAGAGAAAAATATAATTGAAAACAAGAACACTAATGATCAGTCAACGGATGCTCCAAAGTTGCGAAATAAGAGAGGAGATACCTCAGAACTCTGGTTGGTTGACGAGAAAGATTACTGCGCGGGCATCCCAATGATTGAGCGAATGAAGTCTTACATCAAATCTGTTACGTTACGTCTCGAATCTCTCTCTCTCTATATTCATAAATACATATCTAAAATATTATTTCTAGATAAAATAAAATACTCAAATATATATATATATATTTTTTTGTCTAAACCAGGGTAGCGAATTACGTGATTAATCCTTTAACTGATTTGTAAACCTTTCATAAAATGAGACAGCTGGCCTAAGAATTTAAGGTTGATCCATGCCTAAAGTCAAGGATCGAACCTCTGACCTTTGTTTAAGGATGGATGAGTCCCTTTCACTCAACTACACGCTTTAGGTTACTCAAAAATACTTTTAATATTTAGATTTTTTGTATTTTTATATTTTATTAAAAATGAACACAACGTCATATATTATATATGTGAACTAAATAAATATTTATTAAATTAAATTTTAATTTTAATTCAAACTAATTAAGCTAAATTAAAATTAATAAAAAACAAAGTTAAGAGCTAAATGAGTTACTCTTATAAGTAACATTTATTCGGTACATGTATTTCAGGGCGGCCTGGGTAAGGGCAGCTTGAGCACTTGCTAAAGGCCTACCTTCATAAACAGTAAAATAAGGTCTATTTTTATTTTAATAAAAAATAAGATAAAATAAAATAGGGTTCATTCTTGAGTCTTGACCTTATAAAGAATAACAAAAACTCATATTTTGCTTTTTTTTAATTCTTTATAAGAGCTCAAAAAAAGAGAAAAAATAGGGTCTCATTTTTTTACTTTACCCGGGGCTATAAAATACTAGGAATGACCCTGATGTATTTTACTATTATTTTTAATAAAAATAAAAATATAAAAAATCTCATTTCTCTTACTCTCAATTTCTTGCTATTTTCTTTTTAATTTATATTATCACAACTTCTAGCTGTTTTATTCTTTTATTTTTAATTATATTGTCATAATTTCTAGCTATTTTATCTACTATTCCTATAACTTTATGTATATATCCAAATTCTTTTAATAAAGCTTTACCTTTTTAAAAAATAATAATTTCTACAATTTTTATTAAAAGAAAAACTTTGTTACAAAGAGTATCATTACCATTAATATCACATATGAAAATAATATTATTCCTTGTTAAACAATAAGAATACCAAGTAATGGTCCTATAAAAATTCACTTTTGTTATATTATTTAATACCTCTCTTTCCTCTTGTACTTCTTGTATAACACAAAGGTCTCGTTAGGTAACTAATGACGAAGAAATCAAAATAAAAAAAATGAGAATGAGAATAAAAAGTAAGAAATAGAATATTAATGAAATTACTAATTATACATGTTTTATATACAAGCATTAAAATGAAATTATAGAAATTAATATTTATACCAACATTTGGTATTAAATATTAAGAATGGTAATAACAATTTTTTTACTTATATTAAGAATGATAATAACAAATTTTTACTTATGTTTGATTATTTCATAGTTGATTTTGTAAACAATTAATAAAATATATTATACTATTATCAATTAATAAAATTTTTGTAAATAAATAATTAAAATTATTTTAATTATTCAATAAATTATTAGTTTTTAAATAATTGTGTATGATTTTTTTATAAGAATAGAATTAAAAAATCAAAATGAACCAATAGAGAGTGAAAAAGGAGGCCAAAAATAGTTAAGAATGTGAAGAACATGGACTAAAATCAATTGAAAATATAAAACTACAATTTTGTAACAAATTAATTTCTAAAATAAACGAATGAATGTTGTCTCCATTTTCCAACATTATTGCCCTCTTCTCACCATTGTCAAATAAGCTTGTGGTTTTACATTTTCCAGGAGTAACTCAACAGCCATTCTTGACAAACGATATGAAACAAAGGTACAATGTGAATCACCAATGTTGGCCAATTCCTTCCAATTCAAAAGGAAGGGAAGATTATATACAGAGCAGTTGCTGAAAAGCTAGCCTCATTCTGAAGCCAAGATGAAATGTGAAAGACATAAATCTCACCATCCCTTGTCTTGCAATATCCCCATGGTGAAGACGATACGATGTGAGTTTCCCAGCAAAATACAGATCAACACCAGCCAGTCCTTTAACCGACGTAAGTATCAAATCTGATAACGTGCAAAAGAATATGTCAATCTTGAGGTCTCAGCGACTCTTGTCGTCTTAGAGGGACGCCTTCCGAACCAAATCCGTCCTCTGAATGCTTAGCAAGTCTTACCGGCAAGGTCATTGAACCTGAAGTTGATCTCAAAGTTCAGAATGCAAATAAATACTGATAATAAACATGTCATAACAAGAAAAGTTAAAGGGTATGCCTTCAGCCATATCCTTTGTCTTGTGAAGAAGAAAAGTTCCGGACAGTATAGTAACGAAGCCACACATTTCTGTGACAATTTGAGTTGGACTCTGTCGATCCCAATCCTGGTAAAAAAAATTCAAATGTCAACACTTACTACTCGATATGAATCAACGACGACAAATCAGTGGCATAATAAATAGACAAAAACACTCATTTTCTTCTATTTTGTGCAACATTTTCACTCAACATTCTGGGAATTGTCTTCTATTAATCACATTGATTCATTCCATCTATTACCAATACAAAAGAGGCAAAATATTGAATAGAAAAGGAAAATTAAGCATTTAATTACCAATCAGCATAAACAAGATTCATGCTGGTAATAACTACAATTCCAAAGATCAACAATCTAGACTGATACTTCCCCAAATGGACTCAATTCTCCTCAAAAGTTCTAATATGATTACCTACTCAAACAAAAACAAAGAAACAGGGATTGCGGATAAATATACCTTGAACATTATTATACTAGCCAAAATGGTTAGTGACGTAAACATCACATAGTATATGGGTGATACAACAGCCGTATTGAAAGTATCAAGTGCCTGCAGTGCAAAAGCAGAAAACCAAAATAACATTAAAGACTATAGCATCAAACAATTAAAAACGGAAAGCTTCACAACAGATTATTAAATCAAGTAATTTAGAACCTTGAAAAACACCAAGTTCTCAGTATCGAATCCTTGTAAATGTCAGATGATCAGGGGATAAAAGGGAAAGAGGGTTACACATTAACGAATGTCTAGAAGGTGGGGAGAAAAACACTGATAATCTTAGACAAACTCAAAGAAGAAGTTGAAGCTCCTAACAACTGCAAATGAGATCATGCCTTCATTTTTAAGTCATAAGAAGAAAGAAAGACCAATATAATGTGCATTGAAACCTAGGACATTAACATGCAGAAAGCAACTTCACCTCCACAATCTCTATCTCTCAAGGTTACATAATGCAAAAATACCTGCAAATACCTCTTATTCCTAGCAGTAGTTAAAGAAGTAATGTTTCCCCAACTTTACTGGCTTTATACAACAATCAATTCAGTTTACTCGTGTCATATTTTCATAATTGAAAAAGGGGCCAATTATTTTCACAACAGATATGAAGTTACAAAAAAAAAAAAGTGAAGCTACCCCAAGAATTCACAAAGACAAAAACCATCCACTTGAAGAAACATAAAAGTACATCAATGCATCATATTAACATCACCAAAGAGAAGTTATAGAAGATCAAATTAAGGGAATTCATGGATGACAAACCAAAATACAAAGACAAATTAAGAATTGATACTGCCACCAACTTGTCTCAAACATGATGCCAGGAAAAAAAAAAGTCATAAGCAACAGAACCTAATAAAAAAGTCAAACCAACAAAAAGAACACAAATTTGTTACCTTGTTCAAATAATTCATTTGAGTAAGCACACAAGTAACTACAACCAAAGTGAAGGCCCATGTTTGCGGATATATCAGCTGATTCATCCCTGACAGTGTTAATTTCAATGCAATCCCAAGTGCTTTAACACTCATAACCTGTCAAAGAACAAGTTTAAAACAAACTATCCACAAAAGAGGAAGAATTAACTAAGGGATAAAGAACAGAAGAATTTACCATTTTTATATCATATACATACCGACAAAGACCCCACAAGAGAACAAACTCCAATGTAAACCATTATATGTGTTTGGCCGTAGTCAGGGATGAAGTGGAATATAAGAACAAATGCAGCTGTTATGACCAAAGCTGCATAAAACAGAAAAGCTGGAACAAAAGAAAAGATATAAAATAGGTCAGTCAGCTTCATAATAATTTCCCTTTGCTTGGAAAAGTACAGAAGGGAAAATAATAAACATCATACAATACTTTCCAAAAAAATAAACATCATAGAAGAAAAAACCTAAGACTAAATATCGTACCAGGTTCTGTAGCAAGATCCCAAACTTCTATCACAGATTCAATCTGACGCTCTTGAGGAGCATGCAAAACTATTGTTGTAGAACCCACAACACAAAGAACACAACCAAGAATGCCAAAAATATGTAGCTTCTCCCGCAAAATAATATGTGCAAGTACGGCACTGTATAAAGACAAGATGGTCAGAACTGGAGACCAGCACAGTAATCATAAGACAAGTCAGTAACCTATCATGCCTGATAATAATGCTGAGAGCACCAAGCGGAGTGACCAATATAGCTGGTGCAAATGCATAGGCTGCAAAATTAGCAACCTCGCCAACAATCACTGTTGCAATGACCACGTGTATTAGAACACAATCAACCACATGATGCTGATTAGAATCATAATTGTAATTTGCTCAATATTAAGATCTGAATCAGTCATTTTATTAGATGACAAATAAATCAAATCTGAGGACGAATTTCGGTACACAGAAGAATAGAAAGAAAAGCTATCTAACCATATGTCGTAGGATGGTAAAAATACTTACTTGTGATCATGCCCACCCACCAAAGTGGTTCATATAAGTAAGAGTATCCTCCGCTTCCTGCAAATTGAATCCCACATCCAAATTTAAGCGAATTGTCTAATTTCCCACATGAATTAATAAACCAAGCAAACAAACGGTGAAGCTCGAAGTCCCTCAAAACTTAGAAAATGTGAAGAAGAGTACCAGCTCTAATGCCGGAAGCACCAGCCTTTTTCAAGCCCTTTTTCTTGACAATGAAGCTGGCACCTATAAACACGCTTGAAGACAGAGCCAATACTAATCCCTTTATATTATCAGACGACATGCCCTCCCTCCAGCTATGAGCCGCCATTTGCCCCCAATTACCCAAAAAAAAAAAAATCCCTAATGCAATTCTCAATCACGCTAATCACAAAGCCATGGGTTTTCCACCACAAGTAAACACTTTTCCCACACGATTCTTTCCACCCAAACAACATGCATTAGACGATTAAGCAATTCCCCATCAAACCCACTGATCTCTATCATATATCTTTTTATATCAATCTACTAAATGGACTGAATCTTGACTGAGTTTGAAATCGAAAGAGTGAGTAAAGAGAAATCAAAATCCGATCTACAATTATACATAAACAAAAGAAAATTTTAATTGCAGAGAGAAAAAGTGGTTAGTGAGTTATTGCTTAGATCGAAACAAGAGAGAGGGACGGACTCTTCTCCGACTCTTGCTTTGCTTGAGAAGACTCACGCGCTGTTTGTAACACAATAAATTCATAAGTGAATTGGATTCAATTACATTAATGAAATTGGAATTGAATTCAATTTACGCTGTTTGAAACAAATCCAGTAATATTAG
>JAOQMR010000212.1:1444769-1469878 GCA_027563865.1 Erythroxylum pelleterianum | reverse complement strand
TGACTTCAAGTTCTGCTGTTTGATTTGAACTTTTCAATCACTTATGGAGACCATGGTCCCTTATTCATTTCAATTCATATTTCATATCATGCTTGCTTAATTAAATCCTGTGGAAAAAGTGTTTCAAAATTTATAGTGTCCGCCATCTAATATATGATTATTAGTCTAACCGAAACAAAAGACTTTTTCTTTGTAGATTGGACATAGATCTAATTTTAGCTTAACTTGGGATATCTTGTTTACTTCAACCTCATAGCTATGGTTGTTAGTTTCTCCACCTTTATCTTACTCATGTCTGAAATTTTCTTGAGCTCTTCAACATCTTACTCTGTGTATAAGTTATAGGATCAAGTTTTCTGCTTCAACAAGTTTGGCAAGCATGGTTTTCTTATTTTTATTGACACCGTTTTTAACCTGTGAAATTGCAGGCATTGGAGAAATACAAGTACCTACAGTCCCTTGAGCATACAAGCCATTTTATTGAAAAATTGGAGAACGAGCTTGAAGAGTATCAGGAGTATGTTTCTCGTTACAAGAAAGGATGTGAAGATAAATCACAGAGCATAGCTGGTACTTGATGCATGCTCAAGCATCTGACTGTTTAGCAATTGTGAAATGAATTTTGAGCATTTTCTTTAATAATCATTGCTTTTATTGTCTTGGAGTAACCGGTAAAAGTTACTCTTTTATAACTAGAAGGTCACAGATTCAAATTACATAAACAACTTCTTTGTAAAAATACAAAGGTAAGGCTGCGTACATCGATGATCCTTTTCAGATTATCACAAAATAGGGAACCTTGTGTACGAGATACATTGACTTTCTATGTCTGCTTATGAATACTCGAGTCGATTAAGCTTGTTAAAATTTAAATTTAAAACCATTATTTTGTATGAGTTATCCATTTGTATTAAAACTATTTTTTGCACGGTTGCTCTCAATATGTCTATTAAAATTAAAATTAAAATTAAAATAATATGATAATTTCATCAATAAAATAAATTTGAAGTTATTATCAAAAAAAGTAAAAGGGAAATTTCTTTTCAAAGTTATTAATCATAGTATTGATGTAATTTCGGATAAAATTCAACATATATTATATTTTCGTTCCATATAATTGTGAAGTTGTGTTATAATAAAAAAACAATTATTTTTAAATAAACGATTTTATATGTTCAAAAACTATA
This sequence comes from Erythroxylum pelleterianum, assembly GCA_027563865.1. NCBI lineage: Eukaryota > Viridiplantae > Streptophyta > Magnoliopsida > Malpighiales > Erythroxylaceae > Erythroxylum > Erythroxylum pelleterianum. The sequence goes on along the minus strand of JAOQMR010000212.1, from coordinate 1,468,691 downwards.
ATTATTAGGACAACCCGTGCAAACTTTAAAAATTTTATGAATAGTCGAAAATTTTATCTGATTCAACTATAAAAATTTTGAACCATTCAATTTTTCGGTTCAGTGTTTAGTTTTCTGGTTTAATTCACTTTAATAACTCTTGTTGTTAAAAGTTAATCAATTTATTAATTAATCGGTCAATTTTTATAATAATAAGTTCTTATAAATTAAAGTTAATTAATTAATTATTATTTAATAATCTTATTTTTAATTAAACTTCAAAATTTTCAATAAGTAAGGACAAATCTTTCAATCATATTTTAAATTATTTAATGTTATTTAATATTTCGTCAGTTTTATGACGGTTTAATATCGGTTAAATCTTTTAAATCTTAAACCTCTTATTTTATTTGTTTAATTTTCAATTCATATTTGAAAACATTAATTATTAGTATAAATTTTTAACAGTGAGAATTATATTTATAGTATAGTTAAAGGATACATATTGATTTTTAAAAATTTCATACATTTTACAAATATAAATTAATTCTTAATTTTATATTGATAAGGTTAAATATATCTGATCTCTAGTAATTTATAAATTTTTATTTCAATCATCATTTTTTAAATTACTATTTAGTAAGGTATTATTTTCAAGAAAAAGGTATTATTCATATTCTATTAATTTTCTTTATTTTTATAATTCAAAATGATATAACATTAAAATTTTAATGATGTTGTTTTGAAAATATAAATTAACAAAAAATGTGTTATATGATATGATAAATAAATACTATTAAGAGATACATAATAATTTGAAAATTAAAAAATCAAATGAGATATAATCTAATTTTTAATTAGATGAAATCGATATTAATGGGCCTTGTGGGTTGGGCCTATTTAAAGTTGGATTACGTGTTACAGCCCAACCTCTTTTTCTCGTAATCTTGTATAAATAAATGAACCTTCTCCAAAACCCTAAGCAGCCGCGTAACAGTCATCTCTATCCCAAGCTCCGGATTCCAGTCTACAAGCATAATCCATGGTTAGAACTGCTTACCCTCTTTTTCTTTTAATATATGATGTGTTTGTGTACATGGGTTTTGCGTTTTGAACGACGGTGGCTGTGTACGGCGGTGTTCACAGGCGGATGTTGAGATTGATGTCGCTGCAGCTGGAGCACAGCCAAAAAAGAGAACGTTCAAGAAGTTCAGTTTCAGGGGAGTTGATTTGGATGCTTTGCTTGATATGTCCACTGATGAGCTCGTCAAGCTTTTCAATGCTCGTGCTCGCAGAAGGTAATATTCGATTCTCTTTTTTGTCTTTGGGGGGTTTTTGGTTCTCTGTTAGGGTTTTACATAATTTTGTTCATTCAATGTTGTTGTTATAGGTTCCAAAGAGGTCTGAAGAGGAAGCCCATGGCCCTCATCAAGAAGCTTCGCCAAGCTGTAACTTCTCTTCAAACACTTTTTCTTACGTTTCCTTTTATTCTGATTGGAGATTTGTCAAAGAATTAGGAATGTGGAAGAGAGAAACGGAAGATATGTACTGATTGTGAATGTTACTTCGTGATTTCTTGCTAATTTCTTAGGTTCAGGAAGATGTTTCTGTTTTGTGCAGTCAAAATGGATTTGTTTAGCATTCTTAGTCTCTTGCTCATATCTTGAGGATTGAAAAGTTCTAAAACCCTAGGATTACTTAACAAACTTGCAGAATTTTTTCTGATTATCTTCCAGATTAAGAATTGAATCGAAATTCTTATCTGGCATTATCAGCATTACCTTATGTTTTCATCTATACTTCTTATCTGGCATTATCAGCATTACCTTATGTTTTCATCTATACGGTTAATTAATGGCACGGACTCTTTGTTTCATTCCTTTTGTTGCTTAAGAAATCTTTTACAAGTAGGTAATGAGTACAACAATGTATATCAGATAATAGATAAGAGCGTAAACTGAAATGATTTGGACCTACAAAGATAGTTATTAAATTATCAGTGCCTATAGATCTGTTCCGCCCAAAATGGGAATGGACTAGCGTTATGAACTTGTCACTTGGTGAAAAAAAGGATAGAATTTAATAAGCTTACAGATAGTATGTGTGCTAATGTCTAGTCGTCAACATATTTGTTAGTAACGTAATTCGTCGATGTTCTAGCCACGACCTGCCTTGACCTTAAACTGCTTATTTGCTGTTGAATGGACAACAATCATCATACTCCTATTAGCGGATTAACTTGAACATATATCGTTTGTCTGGTTGCTCACATGCTCTTTTTCTCGTTCTTATCTAGTGTATGACCTTGTTGTTGAAGAAGAATGTTATACATTTATATTATGTTTCTATACAATGTAATGCGGATTGAGGCAGGTTGAAATTTACTACATTCTTTCATAAATGTTTCCAAGTTGTATGATATCTGAATAATGCAAGTGTTGTTGGTTGGAGCAGAAAAGGGAGGCACCACCTGGTGAGAAGCCAGAACCAGTCCGAACCCATCTCCGGAATATGATAATCGTACCTGAGATGATTGGGAGCATCATCGGGGTTTATAATGGTAGAACTTTCAATCAAGTTGAGATCAAGCCTGAGATGATTGGGCATTACCTGGCTGAGTTCTCCATTAGTTACAAACCTGTTAAGCATGGCAGACCTGGTGTTGGTGCTACTCACTCATCTAGGTTCATTCCTCTTAAGTGAAGATGTTTTCTGCTTCAACTTGAATTTATTATGTTAGATTCTGCTAAAAGTTCGGTGATGTTTTTCGCTTACTGAAATTGCCAATTTTATTTAGTGCTTTATGTTATGGAAAGCAAACCTTTTGGACTAAATTTTGCTGATAATCAAATTTTGTTTTTCTAACCATATGTTACTATTTTAATCAATAATTAAAAAATGCAACTGGTTTGGATGATTTAACCGAAAAAACCTTTAATTTGTCAAATTTTGTGCTCGATTTTTGACTTTTCAGTTTAGTTTATTTTAATAACTTTTGTTGTTAAAAATAATAAATTTATTAATTAATTAGTTAATTTTTGTAAATAAATAAGTTGAACTTGATTATTTCATTTTTGATAAAATAACTTCTTATAAATTTTATCATATAGGTTTAGTCAATTCAATGAAATTAGAATTATTATATGAAGTCTAAGTTGGAGTTAATTCTTTCAAATATTTTGAATTATAAGTAAAACATTAAATATATTATTTCTAATTTACATATTTGTTTATATAATTAATAATATGCTTAGTTGTTTTGATTTGTAATGCTTTCAAAAAAAATCAATTTTGATCTGAATCATATATGTAATTTAATGTGTTTTTATATGATATTTAAAAAATTATGTAGAGATGACTTTTTGTTGCTTTAAAAGATAAAATTTTGGAAAATCACAAAAAATATTTAACATGTTTAAGGACCTCAAAAATAAGAAAATTTAATATTTAAGTTATTAAATAAAATAAAATATTATGATTATTTTTAAAAATTTTACAAGAATTTCTAGGATAAAACAAATTATTTTAATCATTAGCATTATATATCAATAAACATATCGGACTTTTCACTATATAGAAGTAAGGTCGTGTACTATCGAACCTTCAAGATGATAATGGACAATAGGAGTGTTAATGTATAGGGTGTATTGGTCTGTTTCGTCTGGCTAGTACCTATATTACTGGTCATATATAAGATAGTACCAAGAATTTTGAAAAATATAAAGACTTTTTAGCAAAATTTTCAACTTTTTTTTAAATTACTCTCTCACCTCTTTCTCCCCGCTCCCCCCTTCTTTTTTTCAAAGTTTTTATAATTAATTATTTAGTTAAACTTTTATTGTGATTTTTAATTTTTAATTTTAAAATAAAATAAATATTTTTATCACTAATAATAATTATACATTAAATTAAACTTAAAAATAAATTATTTTATTTAAATTTATTGAATCTTTTATATAATATTTATTAATAAAGTATTAATAAAAATATTTTATTTTTTAAATAAATAATTTAAAAATTATTATTTATAAACTAATATTTATTTTATATATTTTTAATTATTAAATCAAAATTTATTTGAAATTTATATAATTTAAAAATATTTCAAAATGTAATTATATTTATTAATAATTATTAAATTATAAATTAAATTAAGATATTTATAATTTTAGTAATAATTAATTTTAATAAAATTAAATATATAATATATTTAATTGATAGTAAATTAAATAATATATGTTTTTGTTTCATATTTCAATTCTACCTGGTTGTTTCCTTATCACGAACTCTTGTTGTAAATTGTAATAATTTGAGAGTTAAGGATAATTGTTGTTCTTTTTATTGGATATTTTGATGTAATTATTATTTATTATATAATGAAAATGATAATTGTAATTGTAATATTTTAAATTATTTGTATTGTTTTTAATTTTATATTTGTACGATGATTGTTTTTTTTGCATAAAAATTATGGTTATTATTTACATGAGAAATATTTGAAAATTATTGTTATTTCATATTAATTGTGATTATTATTTATTATTATAATTTTTAGAGATAAGTTAAAAACATACAGTACAATTGTAAAATATGACAATTGAATATTTTGTAAATTTTAAAAAAATCTATAAACTATTTCATGAATTTTAAAAAAATACCGAAAATAATACCCAATATTAACGAATATCGATACAATCCCGTACCAAAACTGCCAAATCCGTACGGTATTGCAACATTCTTAAAAACCGTTTTCCAAGTAAATCAAATTCAAGCTAAAAGCAATACCTTTTCAAATGGAAAAGACTTTGAATTTGATTCTTGAACTCAATTCACCTGCAATGGAGTGCTTTCGATTTTTCATGCCTAATAATGGAGGTTTAAATAGTGTTTATCTATCATCTCCATCTTCCATCTTCCATCAACCATTGTCCCTTAGCCACTCATTGTCCATGAGTCGTCAGTGAGTGATTGATCCGTTGACAAGTCTTCTTCATCTTCTGATAATCCAATCGTCTTTAAGTTTTCCACTTCTCTCACAACCTCACTCAATTCAGGCCTTTTGTCCGGCAGGTCCTCGCAGCAGCGGATCGCGATCTGCAGTAGTTTAAGCATTTCGGGGACTGCACGTCTTTGCGTGGAGATCTCCGTGTCGAATATCTCGGCCGTCCACTCTTCTCTAACAGCTCTCAGAACCCAGTTGTTGAGATCCACACCGTTGAAACCTGGTGGAGTAGAGTGAGCTGATACTCTTCCTGTAAGCAACTCTAAGAGAAGGCAACCGAAGCTCCAAATGTCAGATTTCTTTGAAACTCTTTTTGCTGTCTGGTATTCGGGCGATTGGTACGCAACCATGCGTTGAGCTGCAATAGGCTGAGCTATGAGTGGAGTGAGGCCGTAATCTGAGACGAGAACCATGTCGTTGTCGCTGAGGAGGACGTTTGTTGATTTGAGGTTACCGTGTGGAACAACTGCGTTTGATGATGACGACTTGTTCTTGTTGTGAAGATATTCCAGTGCTCGTGCTACTCCTCGAGCAACTGCTAGTCTTGCACTCCATCTGAATGGTACTCTGTCTCTTCCTCTTTCTCCTGTTATTGTTTCAAATTCATCAAAACGTTGCTGAATGATGTACAGAATGATCATAATCTATAAGAAAAAGAGGAGACAAAGAAGCAAACACAAAAGCAAATTAAGCAGCTTACCATGAATGCGGTTAAAGAGATTTCCTTTCTCTGCATAATCGTACACCAGCAACTTCTCATCCTTTGAACAGAAGTAAGCCAAAAGAGGTAACAAATTGGGGTGGTTGTGACTGCCGATCAAGTGCAGTTGCTTGGTGAACTCATCAATGGTTAGTGGTCTCAACTCCTTTAGCCTCTTCACAACTACTGGCGGCTTACCCTCCATCATGGCTTTATAACTAATCCCCAAAATCCCCTTCCCTAACCCTTCAGCTGCTGCTTTCAGGAGATCACTCAGTTCAAAATACACTTCGTCCTCCATGAATGTAAGCTTCCTCTGGTCTTCTGCAACATGTGCCTGTGATGACTCTACATTCCTGAAGCTCTTCGATGACTCCTCCAAACCGACATCGTTAGGATCATAGTACGTATTGGTATCGCTACCCTCCTCTTTCTCTTCCTCTACACCTTCTTTGGTTGACTTGTTTTTAAGTTTTCTTGACTTCTTCCAGTAAAGAAAGAAGAGCAGAATTACTGCAAGTAGGCCAACGATATCGAATAGCAGGAACATTATAGGCAGCTCTGACTTGGAACTTTTACTGGATTTAGATGTGTCATCAGCAGTGTCATTTTTGCTAGGACAAGCTTTCGATGCGGGAGGACCGCACAATTCATAGTTGTTGGAGTATGATCCAGGGCCAAATGATTGCATTAATGGAGTCTCAGGTATCTTGCCATTCAGGTTGTTGTTAGATACATTGAAGCCTCTCAAGCTGGAAACAGTGAATTCAGGGATAGGACCTGACAAATTGTTATCCTGAAGCTGCAATGATACCAGGAGACCAAGACTCAAGAGAGACTTAGAGATCGGACCACTGAACTTATTTCCTGACAAATCGATTTGCTTCAACTTCTGGTTGGAAGTGAAGTTCATTAGATTCCCGGAAATGGAGTTGTTCTTCAAGGATAGAACTGATAGATCAGTGAAGCTGCTCAATGCATCTCTCTCAATCGTACCATTCAACCCCATTCCTTCCAACAATATTTCACTGACACGGCCATTGATACATCGAATACCTTGCCATAGTTGTGGAAGCTGTTGAGAGCATTGAGGGCCAAACCAATTTTCTTCAAGAAAAGAGTTATTGAAACTGTCTTTCAATGCATAAAGTGCCTCTCTTTCTTCATCATATTGGGCTATGGCGTGACGATAGATGTAACAACTAAGTATAAGAAGAAGAAGAAGAAGAAGAGGAAAGACTCTAGTGGTTACAGGAAACGCCATTACTGGAACACAAAACAGTAAGGCGAAAGCTCGACTTTGTAAGCGAATCGAACTTGGCAAAGAAACTTGATCCCATCGAAGATATTCTCATCAAAATGCCATTCGTAGCAAACATTGTTCATTCCTGAAGACAAAACCAAGAAAGCTGTCAATTTTTGGTTTGGATTTTTGTGCACCAGAGTCCTACCTAGACTGCTTCACACTTAATTTTAATCAGTTCTGCTCTCCAACAACATCGAATTGACCAGCTTTAGTTGTCAGTAATGCTTCTTGTTGTTAACTATTCTGCAGTTGTCAAGGAGAGAGCCGATCTCTAGCAAAGTTTCAGGTCTGCATACCTCAAGTCAACAACCGTATCTTGAAGGTGCAAGCACATAGTTATATCAGGTAAGAAAATATATTATAGTTATCAACAAATTGCTATACAAATTCCTTCTTCAGGTTTAATGCCAAAGTATTAAGTAGGGTCGTTCATCTCTTAACATTGGTCCTTATGAATTTTCTATTTACTCATTTTTGTCTTTTCTTGATTTGAAATGAATATTATATGATAGTAATGGGGAAATTACTTTTTTACTTTTTTACTTTATTCTTTAAATTGTGTAAATTAGAGGGTGCTTGATTAAAAAATAATGATAAAATATATATAATATGAATATTGAATATAGACTAATTAAATATCGTTTACATTAACAAAACGACGCCCTTTTAAAGCGAACTTTTGGTCAGATTCGGGCCATAATGACTCAACTTGGTCTATTTTTCATACCTAAATATATTAAACTATGTTGAATAAAATGTTATTGGTATTTTATATAATGAAAAAACGAAAATAAGGAATAATCAATTATATAAATATTTAAGAAAATTATTGTAATCCTTTTTTATAATCTTCATTTTGATATTTTTAATGAATTAAAATTTCAATCATTATATGATTATTTATATGTGCAACATAACATAAATTGTTTTATAACAAAGAAAAATTTTATTTTAATTTTTAAAAAATATGTTAATCTTTAAAAGAAATTTGAAAATTATCTAAATCAAATTCAAATGAATTTTTTTCGAACGAGAATATTTTGATATTTGAAAAAAATTGAAAATTTTTCAAATGTTTGTTTAAATAAATTTGATCGACCAACAGAGCCAACCTTGGGCAAAGGCAGCCTGAGCGTCCGATAAGAACTCATCTTCATAAATAATAAAATAAAGCTTATTTTTCTCTCATAAAAATAAAATAAAATAAGACTTATTTTTTTTATTCTTTATAAGAGCCTAAAAATAGGAAAAAATAAAGACCCATTTTTTTACTTTACTCGGGCCTATAAAATATTAGGAATGATCCTAATATAATAATACATTCGATTGTTATTAAAGTTTTATATTTATAATTTTTTATAAAATATAGTATATAACAGTAACAAAAACAATATCCATTATAAATCTTGACGAGTTGCAGGATTCGGAGATTCTTAACTAACAGAGAAACTGTCTTTAAATAAGCCACGTAAAAAATAGTATAATATATTAAAAATAATTGATAATAAATTTTTAAAAAGTACGTATGCTTACCTTAAAAAATTTTCAATTATAATTTAAATTATAAACGGCCTACGTGTTTTATTTTCTCTCCATATTTTAAAATCCAATTTAAAAAAGAATGCGTATGGCTGTGTACATTCTAGACGCACATGCCAACGGCGGGACCCAAATACGTTACTCCATAAAAGCCTCTCACTGCTGGGGACCACCTTCAACCCCAATATGAACGGCAACTATTCTTCCAACGTATATTCTAAGGTTTCTTTTTAATTATATTAGTACCATATGTATAAATAATTAAATAATGTATTTAATTTTACTATGATGATTTAAATTTTAAATTTAATATTTATTTTAAAAAATTACTTTAATTATCATCTAAAAATATAAATTTAAATTATTTTAGTTATTGTTTTAGATGTTTTATATTCTTCTTCTTCGTGTTATCACATCTAGTTTGAAATCCTGTAATAAAGTAGGGTATGGAAAGATTTGATAATACGCAGCCTTACCTTTATGTAGTAGAAAGACTATTTCCCGTAAACCCACAATACAAAAGTGATTAAAAAAATGATGCAGATTAAAAAGTAAATAAGTTTTATATTATAAATTTTAATATTATAAATATATTTTTATATAAATAAAAATATAAATCAAATATAATATAATAATATTTACTAATTTATTAAATAATTAATAATATTATTTATATAATTAATAATAAATTTATATAATTACTAATAAAACAGTAAGAATTTTATTAACGAAAAATATAAAATATATTATTATTACGTGTAACGAGTATAATTTGAGTAAAGTTAGGATCTCTAGTATCATTTTACTTACACGTGACCAATTCATTCGCCATAAACTAAAACATGAGTCACCAACACAACCTTTACCTAATCCAAAATTCGGAGACGTGGCATTCCCAGACCATTCTAGGAACCGACAGGTGAGTGTTGGATGGAGCGAGTACCTTCTTTATTGATACTTCCGCGCTTGTGACCGACTCTCCTCAAAATTCTGAAAAATAAAGTTAAAAGGTTGCGATGACCTGGCACATTTCGGTGATACGACGTGCAGTAATCACACGGACGCGTCACATCATTGTCGCCAACCCCCGAAAGTTACTACCAAAATTTTTAATGTCAATTAAATAATAAAGTACTAGATCGTGTAAAATTACCCTTTTGGCCCAATCCTTTTAAATGAATCAAATAACGAGAAAAAGGAACCAACTAATTCAGTTTCAAAATCATTATAAATAAGTAAAATATATATCAATCAAATAAATAATTACTATTACTTAAAATTATTATTTTTAATAAATTATTAATAATTTTTATGCAACACATAAAATTATATTTTTTAAAAAATTTTATTTATAAATTATGCATATATATGGACTTACTCGATGGCTTCCAAAAACTTTGGTTCAATTTGGACAGTGAGAAAATAAGCAAATTTTTATTTTTAATGGTTTTATTTTAGTTTAAATAGATAAATAAAACTTTAAAGTTTTTAATAAGCATTTAAAAATATAGAGATGAATAAAAATAGTTTTTATAAATAAATTAAAAAAACAATTTAAGAAAAAAAGGAGAAAAGTGATTTAGGATGGCAATGAACCGGCTTCAAATCTTTTGTACCATTTTCTCCTGTACCCTCCGATCCTACAACATCCTACCCATTTAAATTTTCCCTCTTTTATTTTTTTTTTGTTCTATACCAGGATATTCACCAATAGATTTAGTGACTAATTCTTTCGCTGATTTGTAGGTACCTTATTGAGTGGGACAACTAGCCCAAGAATTTAAAGCTACTCCGTATCCAAAGTTAAGAATCGAACCCCTAATTTTTGATTAAGGATGGATGAGTCTCTTTCACTCAACCACACCTCTTAGATTACAATCGAACCCCTAATCTTTAATTAAGAATGGATGAATCTCTTTCACTCAACCACACCTCTTAGATTACTCGTATAACTATTGTATGGCTAGATATTACTTAAAACATACGGGCATAGAAAAAAAGGTACAGAAGATACGAAACCCAATGAGCTAGCTCATGAGTTAGTCTCACTAACTTTTTTAAAATTAAATATATAAAATAAAATAATGTCTTTTATTAATTAAACAGAATCTAAATTATTCACATCCAAAGACCTAACTTATCTAAACAAGACCAATAACACCTAAATTTAAGGTCATGTATTAACCAGTGTCGTCTCTAGAGATGATGCACATCTTCTCAAATTGCATGACTGATTGGTAAACCCTATCCCTTTCGGCAAAACGTTTTAAATTCCACCGGTCCCAAGGACAGGGATGCAATTATTAGAATTAGGCATCCCTTTTGGTCCAAATGTGCGTGTTCCTCCATTCCATGTGTTTTCAACTTTATACGCCACCTTTCACCGTTTGCTTTCCATTGAATATGATTAGATATACATGATTATGTGCATTATATATACTATCAATGTTCACATTTGTGGATGGGAATCGATCTCAATCTGTCTTAATTAAATATAATAAAAATTAAAAATTTAGTCTAACACGTCTTAAATTTATTTACATTATTTCAAACATCTTTCGGATAAATTTTTTTAAAAAATATTATTGCATGAAAAATGTTTTGACTTAAAATTTAGATTAACGTGATTTATTCTATTAATTTTGGACTCGAACTTCAAATCTCTTAAAATATTTCTTTTATTTATAAGGGAGATTTAATTTATTTTTTAATAAAATAATTTGATTATGATAATAAGAGGTTCATCTATTAAATTGTTACATGTAAATATTTATATATTTAAAAATAATATATGAAAATATTTTTAATGAGTGTTGGTGTTGAAAAGTATTATCTTATTTTACAAAATTAGTATATTAAATATGAATTATTAAACTATTAAATAATTATAAGTTGATGCAAATAATTATAAAGTTTTCTCATCCAACAATATTATTTTATATATTTATATATGCTAAATATATGAATTAATTTTTTTAACTATGAAAACTTTGAATTGATTAATTTTTTAATTCGATTTTTAACTTTAATAGTTCTTATTATTAAATTTCGATCAGTTTAATAATTTATTATTTAGTTTTTGTAAATTAATTGATTTTTATAAACTAAAATAAATAAATTATTTTTTGTTTAATAATCTCTTTTTTAATTAAACTTCAAAATATTTGATTATTAAGGATATACTCCTTTAATAATATTTTATTTTTAAATTTTATTTGATCTTCTTTAATGATATAATATTAATGTTTTGAGGGAAAATGATATAATATTATTAAATTTTTAAATTTTAATATCTTATGTTACGTGTTTAATTTTTCGTCACGTTTTTAAAATATTAATTTATTATTCTAATTTATATTCCAAAAAGCCAAGTCAAAGAGAGGAGGCGACGCCGAGGTGTTAGGTTTGGGTAGAAGTAAAGTAGGGGCAAAATAGTCAAATCAGTAGGTCCAGGGCGTGGGGTCAACTACTTTAAGAGTCCAAACGCCAAACAAACACCAAACCAAACTTCTCCTTCTATTCTATTTTCCGTTCCATTTAAAAGCAAAATTTAATTAGAGGACCGTTGATGACGCGGCAAGGACCGGTTTAATAATAAAAAATAAAACCTAAATAATATTTATTAATAATGTCAAAAAATATTTATTAATTTTTATCACTTTTTAATTATTTTTTAAATCATCAAAATTATACGCACTTAATTATTTTTTAAAATTTTTAATTTTTAATTTATTTTCTCTCCAAATCACTTTTTTAATTTTTAAAATTCAACATATTTAATATATGAGATACTGGGCTTTGCGAGAGTTTGAGAAAAATTATTAATATACGATAACGTATTTTTATATTTTTACAAAGAATTTTTTTTTATAATTTTTAATTTTGAAAATAATAAAAATAAATAATTAATAAAAAGTTTATTTAATTTATTTTATATTTTAATAAAATTTTAATAACTAATATCTTAAATTGTAAGTAATAGATGGGAGTTTTTAAATTGTTTGTATATATTTCAATATAAATAAAAATATAAATAAATTATTTTTAAATATAAATTACATATAATAGAATAAAAAATATATTAAATAATTAATACTAATATTTTTATAATAAATAATAAATTGTACATAATTAATAATAAAATAATAATATTTTATTACAAATTTTATTATTTTAAAATAAAAAATATAAAAAAAATTATTTCTGTTTTAAAATCATAGTTTTAAATTTCATGCAACAATTATTTTAATATTAAGAATATAATAGTCATTTATTATACATTATATTTCGTTCCATTTCCTACATTCATCAACTAAACAATATTTTACTACAAACTATTCCATTTTTTTCAAAAAACTTTTCATCATATTACATTTCATTTTATTATAAACTGTTATGTTCGGTTATGTTACGTTACATTTCATTAATTAACATTCAATTCCTAAGATAACACATGATACTCAACCCAAACCGAACCAAACCGAACCCGAAAACCCAAACCAGAAACATCTCTCTCTTCTCTCGCGTGTTCTTTTAAGGAGACTGTCAAAAGGAAGCAACAAACAACTCCGAGAGAGAAAGAGAGAGTCCACTAGACGCGACCTCTCTCTTTAACGCGCACACACATTGTATATAGACACATACACGCCCCTACGCACCCACATAAATGCCTTTCCATCTGTCTTCCTTCCTGGGTATCGGTTGGTTCTTGTTTCTGTTGTTGAATTTCTCCAAATAATCAGCTTTTCTTTTCTGGGTTGAAGACACAAAACCAGAGCCTAGTGGGTTGTTTGAGTTGTTGTTCTGAGTCTTGCATTTATGGCCGCCGGAGTTGGATCATCACCGTCGCCGGGCACGCAGGAGGGGAGGATGCGAGGAGGGATAGTACTGGATATTCCTGTGAGTCAAACGGGTTCTTCGCCAAGAATACCGAAGAGGCTTCGAAAAAGATTACTGGAGGAGGAGGTTCACAAGACTCCAACTTCTGTCGAGGAAATTGAAGCTAAACTTCGAGATGCTCATATTCGTAGACAGGTTGGTTTTGATATTCTTACAAAAAGTTTGGTTCTTTGTTTTCTTTTGTTTGTTTGTTTTTCATTTTGTTTTGTTTGATTCTTCCGGGAAGTGTTTGTACCTAACTGGGTTCTCGAGCAACGGTAAGTTGTTCTTAGACTAGGGGAAATTAAGAATTTTTATGGCTATTCTTGTTGAACAGAGAAAGTGTTATCTTTCCCTGTAGACGGATGGTTAAGATTCTGAAGATTTATTTAGACTACTGTTCTTAGCAACCATCAAGTGTATATCTTTCCTTTCTGGGAATTTTTTCTTAGTGTTTCTAGTGAACGAAAATTGAAATTCTTTGAATATATCAATAATTTCTATTTTGTTCTGCTTCTTTTAGGTTGGTTGAGGCTTGCTTCGTGAATCTTTCTTTCCCCTTTTCCTTAATCTTTACATTTCTTAGTTTTGAATTTTGATCTTTCGTGAATTTGGGTTATTCCCAAACAGCGTACTTTTGAAGGTTTAGGCTTTGTGTTAGGTAAATGTTTCTGTTTGAAATTTTCTTATTTCTCTCATGGGTCTCTCTCTCTTTATGAGTTCTAACGTATAATAGAGGAACTAACTTCCAAAACTTTCAAGTTTTAAAAGCATTACTTGTACTAGAATTTCTGATTCTCTATGTCCATTTACTGTTCTTCCCCGTTAAGGTCTTGTTAAACTGAAACTCTTTAGTGATTTTTTTTTTTTGGGTGGGGTGATCACAGCGATTCCATGAAACACTTTCAAGCAAGGCAAGACCAAAGCCTAGGAGTCCCTCACGTTCTTCATCTCAGGAGGAAGACCTTGGCCAACGTCTTGAAGCTAAGCTTCAAGCGGCGGAGCAGAAAAGGTATGAAAAGGGTTCTTTAGTGGTTCTGAGTTACCCCAAAGTTGGCTTGCAGTAATGTATAAAAAGAAATATATTGCATACATGATGCTTTTAACATATTTTGTTTTTGCATGCTATTTCTGTGATATATACTCTGTGGACAGTGGTTAGTTTGCTTCAGTAAACCTTCTTTACTGATGGATTATGATGTGGCTTAAAGGGTTATGATTTGCAAATGTCTTTCCTTTGTCCTTTTTTATGGGCCCTACATGTACTGTCAGGACCACAGCCTTCGAAATGTCTCACTTTTCTGTTGTGCTTTAAACTACTAATGTGTTAGTCATTTGTATTTTTCCTTGTCTACAATAAATACTAGCTGATTGAAGAAACAACAGTTTTAATTTTTTTGGCCTTCTTATGTCGGGTACAGAACTTGAGTTCACGTTGTCCATAAACAGTGATAAAACAGCTTTATCACTGTGTTAATGGAGCGAAAATCATGTTTTAAAGAAAACAAGATGGGGTATAAGGTTATTACTTATCTGAATTGAGGAAATGTTAAAGATGAAGAATGAGAAAATAGCTGTGGCTAATAATTCTTCAAATGATAATGGAAGGATACATGTTAATCTTCATTGACTTTTTTCTGTTATGATAGTTTAAATTTCTTCCTCCCAAAGTTACTCCATCTGTTGAATTTTGGATATTAGATTTTAATAGTGTACTTTTACCAAATGTTTCTGCAAGTTATTCTGATTTTTGTTGTCCCTAAAGCTTTAAGTTTAAACGAAATTCTGTCTTGCGCTCACAGATTGAACATGCTGGCCAAGGCTCAGATGCGCCTAACCAGATTGGATGAGTTGCGCCAGGCTGCAAAGAATGATGTAGAAATGCGCTGTCAGAGAGAAAAGGAGAAGCTTGGAACAAAAGTTGAATTACGAGTCCAGCAGGCAGAGGCTAATAGAATGCTTATGCTAAAGGCCCATAAACAAAGAAGAGCCATATTAAGGGAAAGGAGATTGCAATCCATATCAAGAAGAATGGCTAAGGAGAGCAAGTATAAGGAACGAGTATGTGCATCAATCCACCAAAAACGGGTAGCTGCTGAGAAGAAGAGATTGGGGTTGCTTGAAGCAGAGAAGAAGAGAGCATGTGCAAGGATGTTGCAAGTTCGGCGGGTGGCTAAAACAGTCTCTCATCAACGTGAAGTAGAAAGAAACAGAATGAGGGACCAGTTGGAAAATCGACTGCAAAGGGTATGATCGCATATTTTAATTGATAATTCGTTTAGCTTGATTTCTGATTCTAAATTTTTAGCCTTTTATATCTCTAACTGTCCCTATTCTGCATTTGTTCTGTGACCATTAGGCTAAGAGAAAAAGAGCAGAATATCTAAGGCAGAGAGGAAGACAACACAATTCTGTTCATGTAAACTGGAACCGAATGACCAAGCAGGCTGATATCCTTTCCAGGAAATTGGCCAGGTATATTCAGGAAGTTTGATTGACGTACTTTTTTATAGGCAGTTGCTTGTGGAAGTATAGGTTTAGTCCACTTTTTGTTGTAAGATATTTTTGGCATATTTCCGTTGAAGTAAGTTTTCCATCACAGTAAAAGCGTGAGTTTGGCAAAACCTATGTGGATTTCTTTGGGATAAGATTTTGCTTTTACTTTTGTGGATGCACAATGCAATACCTTTTAGAAACTTTGGTGGACTTGAGCAGTAAATTAATGTTGCATGTGAAATTCATACATTTGGGCTAATGATTTTTGTTTTTCTAGGTGCTGGAGGCAGTTCCATAAGTCAAGGCGAACCACCTTAGACCTAACAAAAGACTACGACTTGTTGAAAATTAATGAGAACTGTATCAAATCATTGCCCTTCGAACAGCTTGCATGCTTGATTGAATCAATTTCTACCCTTCAGATTACAAAAGCACTGATGGATCGACTGGAGAGCCGGCTTATAGTTTCCAAGGCTATTGCTAGTGGCAACAATTCACCTGCCTTGAATAACATTGATCACCTTCTTAAAAGAGTTGTTACCCCAAAGAAGAGAGTCACTGCAAGAGCTTCTATGAGGAATAGAGAGGTAAAAAGGGCTGTCCCTAGTAGGGAGGCATCTAGGAGTCAAGCTAAGTTATCAAGGTATCCCGTCAGAGTTGTTCTTTGTGCCTATATGATATTGGGTCATCCAGATGCAGTTTTCAGTGGCCAAGGGGAGCGTGAGATTGCACTGGCCAAGTCAGCAGCAGCATTTATTAGAGAATTTGAATTGTTGGTTAAGATTATCTTAGATGGACCAATGCAGAGTTCTGATGAGGAATCTGACCCCACGTTGGCGAAGCGCTGTACCTTCAGGTCTCAGCTTGCAGCATTTGATAAAGCATGGTGCTCTTATTTGAATTGCTTTGCGGTGTGGAAGGTTAAAGATGCTCGATCATTGGAGGATGACTTGGTTAGAGCTGCTTGTCAGCTTGAGCTTTCTATGATCCAGAAGTGCAAAATGAGTCCCGGAGGAGACCATGATGCTCTTACTCATGATATGAAGGCTATTCAGAAACAGGTCCAGCCTTCCCTATTAGTTCATTAATAAGCTTGACAGAAATTTTTTGAAATGTTGTATGGATTTATTGTTCAACTTCAGCAATGTGTCCTGCTGTCTGCCATTTCTTTTCCATAATTTCCATATTTTCATTCGTTTAGTTTAAATAGGATGAGTGGGGACCTCTCTAGTTTGATGTTTATTTTGTACTTTATTTATATGCAGGTATCTGATGATCAAAAACTCTTGAGAGAAAAAGTTCTTCATCTTAGTGGTAATGCGGGGATCGATCGAATGGAATGTGCTCTATCTGAAACACGATCCAAATACTTCCAGGCGAAGGAAAGTGGGAGTCCAGTTGGTTCACCAATTGCACATCTTTTACTTACAAGCACATCTAACTCCTCAACCAGCCCAACTGTTGTTGCTAGCTCTGGTGAGAGAAGTGGCTCATTTGAGGGTGTTGAAAGGTCTAGTCGTGTAGCACGGTCCTTGTTCAGGGAAGATGATGGGTCTTCCTCTTCAAGTTGCAGAAGCGATTCAACTCTCCTATCAGGTTCTCTTCAAAAATCAATAACAGAGAATGAATATATAGTAAATGAGTT
This sequence comes from Erythroxylum pelleterianum, assembly GCA_027563865.1. Lineage (NCBI taxonomy): Eukaryota > Viridiplantae > Streptophyta > Magnoliopsida > Malpighiales > Erythroxylaceae > Erythroxylum > Erythroxylum pelleterianum. The sequence continues at coordinate 1,451,146 of JAOQMR010000212.1, read as the reverse complement.
TGTCCATGAACGCCATGGTTTTGTTGATAGATCTGTAAATGAGGAAGATCAAAACAGCTTCAAGGTCAGTAAAAGTTTTTCTGTACTCTGGTCATTTGTATCACACTGAGAAATTTCAATTATTTTCAATTCTCCCTATCCTCATGACTCATACTTGAGATTTTGTCACTGAATTGTGCTCTGAAGGAGGTTTAGAAATCTTCTTTGGAATCTGAATCCTATTGTCTACTTTGTTGCATGCAGATAAAGATAAGAAAGACAATGGAGGAAGCATTTTGGGATGGCATCATGGAATCTCTCAAACAAGATGATCCCAATTATGATCGAATCATTCAACTTATGAGAGAGGTGAGGGATGGAATCTGTGAGATGGCTCCAGAAAGCTGGAAACAAGGGATTGTTGAAGCTATTGATCTGGACATCCTTAGTCAGGTAATAGCATTGCAGCACTTGGTACTGGAGAATAAGTTGATTGGTGTCTTTATAATGATAACTTTCCTTTTTGTTCTTTCCCATAGGTGCTAGAGTCAGGTAACTTGGATATTGAGTACCTTGCAAAGCTTCTGGAATTTGCTTTAGGTACTCTGCAAAAGCTTTCTTCTCCTGTCCATGAGGATGAACTCAAAGCGAAGCACCAGAAATTACTGAAAGAGTTAACTGAGACTTGCCAAGCCAGAGAAGAGGTCAAGCATTCACATGCCACTGCAATGCTCAAGGGTCTGCGATTTGTGTTGGAGCAGATTCAGGTGGTGCTAATGTGCACTTTTCTCTTGCTTTCCTTACAAACATTGCTCTAATGCTTTTCCTGCTATAGTTTTGCCTTTCCAAATATATGATGAATAATTTTCGATGTCAGGCTCTTAAGCAAGAGATAAGCAAAGCAAGGATAAGAATGATGGGGCCTTTGTTGAAAGGACCCGCAGGTTTGGATTACCTTAGAAGAGCTTTCACCGACAGATATGGACATCACTCAGAGGCGTGCTCCTCTTTACCCCTGACAAGGAAATGGCTTTCATCCACGAGGAAATTTAAAGATCAGGAGTGGGATGAACACATTAATTCTCTTGGCCTTTTGGTGAGCCCTGGAACTTCATCCGAGGTGTCTCTTCCTTCCACCACACTTAGAACTGGTGGAGGCTTTTCTACCAAAATTTATGGAAATGGGAGTACTACTTTTGCTGCTTCAAATACCTCCACAGGTATGAACTTGGGTTTTGGGCTTTAACTGTATTCCATGAGTTTTGGACAATGAAGGATTAGAAATGTAGTAACTTGTTGAAAAAATTTACTAGTGCCAACTTCCCAGAAATTTCTAATCCTTTTGTTACCTTCTTGTCAGATGCTTAATAGTAGACTGAATTTGTTTTATGATCTTGATCAGGGAATCATCTTCCAGAGCCCGAAAGCAAAGGTGAGAAGATTGATTTGTTGGTCAGGCTTGGATTGCTGAAATTAGTTGTTGCGGTGTTTGGTTTATCGGAGGAAGATCTACCTGAAACATTGTTGCTTAACCATCATCGATTGAGGGCTGTCCAGGCTGAGATTCAAAAGGTCATTGTGATTTGCACTAGGTAAGTCTCCCTGCTATATATGTAGCAGCTCTTTAGCAGATGAATCATGTTCCATTCACATGGTAATCAATAAAATTTTGTAACACGCAGCATCCTTGTTTGCCGCCAAACTCTTCTTATGGAGCGAGCAGTAGCCAACGATGCAGAAGTAGAAACCATCGCTTCGAAGTGTGCCAAGCAATTATTTGAAGTTTTAGACTTCAACAACAATGCAGGCATTGAGGAAATTGTAGATGTTATCAGTGAGTTCTTACTGGATGTTGACAAGGTAGCAGAAGCCCAGAAGCTTCAATCAAGGAAGTTATTCTTGGCTAGGATGTTAGCCAAGAGTTTACAGGCCGGGGACCCTGTTTTTGAAAAGGTATCCCGTGCCGTCTATTTGGCTGCCAGAGGAGTTGTGCTAGGGGGCACTGGCGAACGGGGAAGAAAGTTGACGGAAACAGCTCTTAGACAGGCCGGTGCCGCTGTACTGACCGAAAGGGTAGTAGAAGCTGCTGAAGTGTTGATAATGGTTGCCAGAGTGACTGTTCAGGTTCATGGGCAATGGTACATAACTCTCACTGACGACGTATAGATGGATTTGTGTGTTGATATGAATGATAGGGAGAAGTAATGTGTTCTTGTACATATATTCAGGTGTTTGTTAATGTAAGTATTCAACAGCAGTACAGATTTGTCAGTGGAGATTAATATTTGGTTGTAATATGCACAATTCTTTGTAGTGGTGGAATAATTTGTAAATGTTGTTTTAGTCAAATCTAAGTACTGCAGACTTGTTGCTATAAAATAAAATTTGATTTATCATGGTTAGAATTAAGTGTAATATTTTACTTTTTCTTATTTTTACTTGACTAATTTATCTTTGTTAAAAGATTGAATCTTTATTTACCATCCCATGTTTCCAATGTCTTGAGAAAAAAAAAACAGAACAAAAATTAGCAGATGATGGAAAAGACTGATAAGCATTAACTTGCAAGAACCAGACAGGTCATGGCACTAGTCTTGCTTCTTAAAAACAAAAAGCATTTCAGATCAAAAAAGACCGATAAGCATCAAGAACTTGCAAGAACCAGACGGACAAAAAACATTTCAGATCAAAACTGAGAGAGCTTTTTTTCATTATCATGATTATAGGATCCCAATGGCAATTCTCCAAGAGTATTTCACAACTTTTCTTCGCATTATACTACAATATACAAGCCATTATTTAATAACCACAACACAACTACTACAACGTTTTATACATGTTAAAGAAACCACACCATAGATACGGGGAAATTAATCTTATAATAATCTGTGCGGAGGGCCAGATTAACACTTAATTGATGTGAAACTCCCCACTTGCCTGTGCCTCCTTGACTCTTTTCTCATAATCATCCTCTTCGTCTTCTTCCCCGGCCTCAGCTTCATCTTCTTCCTTTCCATCATCATCTTCTCCTCCCCAACCAAACCCTCCAATAGATCTGGATACTGGGGGAGGAACTTTGGCCTCTTCCACAATTTTCATGATTTCTTCAATGCTTTGAAGGGAAAAGGTGGGATTTTCTTTCCTGTAGTATGCTGCTTGAGCTACCTCTGTCAGTTCCCTAGGCAAGTTCTTCGAAAACCATGGATGACTTTTGATTTCCTTGATTGCGATCCTCTGTAAAACCAGGTGGCTAAATTATTAAGTTTCCCTTGAATGCAATATTATGCCACATCAGATACAATTTTAGGCTTTGCTAATGCTTTAGCCTTTGCTCGAACAATGATTAGACAGTGAAAGTACTAGACAGTGAAAGTACACATGGTATCTATCTGTTTTTTTACAGAGGGGTAAACAAACATACACATGCGTGTAAAGAGATAAAGAAACCAAAAAATAAAAAACTTCCTTGGTATTGAGAAAGACAAACAGGGATTAAGTTACGGTAGCAGAATGACTATGCAGGACAGAAAATTATATGAAAAAACCATTTTGTTGACAATATAACCAAATAAAACTAACAAATGCTCAGAACAACTATCAAATTCAACTAGCGACAGATCAATCTTCTTTGTGTCCACAAGTACATAATAACTCCCTATTGTCCGTAGAAGAAGCCTGCCACACATACCTTGGATGGGTTGGCCACAAATATGCGAGACAGCAGATGTTTACAGTCTTGAGATATGTGCACATAATCAGGGATCTTGTATTGAACACCCATTATTCTCTATGGAATAATAGAATCATATCAGACACATTTGTTAAAAAACATCTACAAACACAAGTGATCAAGAAAAATTTCTCATACATTAATTGTTTTCCTGAAATTCTTTGGGTCATCTTGGTCTTCGAATGGGTATGCCCCAACAAGCATAACATACAGAGTCACTCCACAAGACCATACATCTGCCAACTGAAAAAACAAAAGGGATTGAACGAAGGATATGGAAGAAACATTCAATCACCAGCTAAGTGTACTTTTTCGTGACTTATCATAAAAATTATGACTTATCTTTTATATTCATCTCATAGCATCAAAATAATTTGCTTATCAAAAGTCCTCTATAAAGGAGCAAAATTTAAAGATATGTTAACTGTTAGCACGTGCCACATAATAATTAGATAGTATCCAAAAGGAGCAAATTTCAAATGGGTAAATGCTGAACAACATAAGAATTTAAGTTACCTTGCCATCGTATTCTCTCCGAGAAAGAACCTCTGGAGCAATATATGCTGGAGTTCCAACAGTGGATTTGGGTCTTGAATGGAGCAAAGATGACTGCACAAAGAAAACAAATATGATGGGAAAAAAATCCAAGAGATAATGGCAGAAATCAAGATAAAGTGACAGTACAAATACTGATTTTTTCTCAGTTGTACCTTTGAATATCCAAAATCACAGATCTTTAGGCGTGGTGCTGGGCTACCATCCAACAGTGTATTTTCCAGCTTCAAATCTCTATGACATATTTGCTGTAAATAATTGGAAAACAAGCAGCAACAATTGAACATAACATATTCTTGAACAATTCAGAACCCAAAAGACATTTGACAAGCTTAAGGTTTTATTACCATGGAGTGACAATAGCTGACTCCTGAAATAAGCTGTTGGAAAAAGTACCTTGCCTGGAAAATGTTGGAAAAGGAAGATTAAGCATAAACAAGGAAGAAAGACTACTTGATTGTTGCTATCCCTCCCCAAATAATTGGGGTCTGAAATTTTTCACAACAAGAAAGACAGTAAACCTCATCTTCACTAAATCTTCCAGCATTACAGATTCTCTCAAACAGCTCTCCACCTGCAGCATATTCCATCACAATGGCAAGATGAGTTGGGGTCAAAACTACCTGCAAGATACACACAGAACAACCGTTACAAAACATGGACACAAAAGTGAGTCCTGTGCTGGTCTGATCAACAAAAACATGAAAAGTAGAAAGAAGGGCATAATCCACTATAAAAACCGGATTATCTAATGGAGGAGTCTAAGAAATTAACCTCCTTGAAGCGAATTATGTTGGGATGGCGAAGTGATCTGTGGTTTATGATCTCCCTAGCAACATTTTCATCGATCTAAAAACAAACCCAGCAAACAAAACCATTAGATACTTGAAGTATACATTTTTCTACAGCCATCTCTATTAACTGTGCGTATATCTAGGGAAAAGAAAAAGCAAAGGAGAAAGCTTGCACCTTCTGACCACGATCTATATACTTCATAGCAACAAGCTCTTTTGTCTCCTTGTTCCTCATCAGCCTCGCTATCCCAAAATTCCCAGATCCTATGTCTTTAACCAGCTCGTACTTCTCCATTATTTTTCTTATAAAATCTATCTGTGGAGCTATACAGAAATCAGAAAACCCAGAGAGAAAGAAACCCTAATTTGACCCAATTGAACACTCTAAAAATTACCAATAATTTCAGCTTCAGTTCACCTGTTCTCAATTCTCAAAAAGCTGAACCCCACAACTCTGCAAAAACACAGGGGACGATGCAGAGAGTTTCAGAAACGGAAACCTGGAATCTTGAGGCAAAAGGAGAAGAAGGTATATGAAAAAGGTTGTAATAGTGAATGTGGTGGTGAAAGGTGAGAAAGATTTGAAGCAAAGCAAAGAATCAAATTGCCACCAATGAGTGATTATTTTTCCTTTAATAGATGAAATTTTTATATAACATATACAAATATTTTTATTTATTTATTTATTATTATTATTTTGTTAATTTTCTCATTATTTGATTTATTACTTATTTTATATTATTATTATTATTATTATTATCAATTTTCTTCTTCTTTTTATTATTATTTTTAAAAAATTATTAGTATTAATTTTTATTTTATATATATTCTATTTCTTTTTTCTGATTTATTTATTTATTATTACTTTTTTCTCCTTTCTTTCTAGGTCATTTATTATTATTAGTTCAGAGTAAAATTCCATACCAGTGAAACTTACCAAATTAACTCTCTCAGATTTCTACCAGGCATTGTTCTATATTTTATTTATTAAATATTTATTTTATGTATTTTTATTTATTTATTATTATTCTTGTTCTCTTTATATGGTCATTTAAAAAATAAAATTATAATAAAGTTAAACATTGGTTCTGCCAGATTTTGGCTGAACGGAACGTTGTCGTTCTGGTCCATATGTTGATCACTTACGAAGCTCTCGCTGCTGCGTTACCTGCAAAACAAGAAAAGGCACGTCGGGGGTGATGTCCCGATTAGCCCCTCCGATGCTCAAGTTAGAGATATGGCGAAGGTAGGGTTGTCGAAAACGAGAAACAACTAGGTTTATGATTACGTACCGTTTTCGTGATGATCTTTTACCTTAT
>JAOQMR010000212.1:1422652-1444669 GCA_027563865.1 Erythroxylum pelleterianum | reverse complement strand
GTACGCACCATGCTTGGGCTGGACTTCTTAAACGTATGGACCGATCGGCCCAGGCCTGACAAGGCCGACCCGACCAAACATATATAATTATATACCATTTACCCTTTTATTTATATTTTCATTAACTTATTATTAATAATCAATTCAATTAAAATATATTTTTTGTGCTAAGAATTTTTATAATTTATTTATTTAAAATTAAACAATTTAAAATACAATTTCTCACTTTCACGTTCCTTGCATAAGGATGATGTCATTCGGTTAAAATATATATAAAAAATATTTATGCGAAAATATGAATAAAGAAAAGTCAATCGAATTGGGCCTGGGCTGGGATTGGGCCCATATGTGTGAATTGGGTCGGTCGGGTTAATTTCCCTTAGTTTCGGCTCGTGTTGAGTTGTTAATGAAATGTTTCAGTTTTTATATCCAAGTCAAGCCTGCAAATCTAGAAGATGAGCTCCAGATTCTCCTTCCTTTGCTTTGCTTTTCCTTTTGTGAAGAAGCAGACTAATTGAGTGCTAGCCGAGGCAGGAGAAAGAGAGACCCTCAGATCCGACGAATTGTCCGGCTATCATCATGTTTTCCGTCGCTCTCCGATCTCTCCCCTTCTGTGCTGCTTTGATTTTCCTCTTCCTCTCTCCCGTACTCGCCTCCGAGTCTGATCACAAGGTAAAGTTTCGTCCCATACTCTTAGTCTTGGTTACTCCTAGATCTCTTTCTTACTTTCATTTCATTCAGATCTGTGTATCTTCTCAGTTATTGCATTGTTGGAATTGATAAGTACGTCGTTTCTCAGTTTATGTCTGATTTTTGATTGAGTAGTGGGGATTAGGTTTAGATCTCTGGTGGAGCTTTGCCTCTTTTTTTTTTCCCCCTTCTCTTCCTTCTTAACAGTGTAAATATTGTTTTCAAAGTTAGGGCTTTAATTTCTGTTATTAATTCATGCAAATTACTTCTCTGGCATCGAGTTTGTGCGCCTATTATTTTCTGCTCACATGAACCATGAAATGTAACATAATTTGCGCTTGGAAAGAATTAGAGTTACCTTTGTGGGAGGATGTAGTAGGTTTGTGCTCTTTATTTCCCAGAGCTAGATCTGATTATCAGCGAATAGATGTCAGATGTATAAGCTTTTGTTTGTCATTTATCTCTCATTTTCCTGTCAGAGAACAACTGCTCTATAACTTTTCAAAATCATTTGATTTTAGTGTATTCACGTATAGAAATCACGAGCATTGTTCCAATGGCACGAAAGTCAACTGCATTAGTACCATTTGTGTGTGTCTTTGTGAGAAATTAGTTTAGTAAGTGGCAACTTCATGCATTTGAGTATGGGACTTAATTATTTGTGTCAGTGGAAATCAGTTCACGGATTGCTATAAGGAAACAAAAGTATTGAATCATCCATTGACTCCTAGTTCTTGCATTTAGACCAGCCTAAAGGTAGTTTAAACTTTTATGAAAGATGTTGTGCGTTTTAGTGGATCAAAAAGGCCCCCTTTTCTCATTTGATTTTCTTTGCTGCATTGTTTACAAGATGGTCAAACATTTGTGTCGTGCAACTAGACTGTGTTTCAGAGTATTCAGTTCCTCCTTTGACTAACATCTTTTGATCTTAGGCACATTGTATAGTTCTTTTAGAAGTTGTTAATGAAAGTCAAACTGGCTTGTAAATTATGTGATGCTGCAAACTCATGTTAAGTGGACTGCACGTGCTTTATGGCAGTTCTGTGGTAGTTGGCTGACAGAGTCTTGTACCTCTGTTGGATTGTTTAATTCAGATGAAATTTAAAGCAATCTTGAACTAAAAGAAAAGCATTTCAAATTGAATCGTTCCTCTAAAACCTGATAAAAGAATTAGGCTGGAAATTCTATTGACGTATTCAGCGGCAGTTGGTGCTCTTCCTATCAGTTAAAGTTCACCCTTACTGTATGAGCAGTTTCCTTTACAATCTTTCTTCTTCCAGTAAAGTTGAGAAAGGTTCATGTTTTAACAAAGTGAATATTGTTGTTATTTTGTTAAAAGTTAGTTGTACTTTTGCTTATTAATACTCTATTTTATTGCTTTCTTTTCCAGTATCATCCAGATGACAAAGTCACCCTATGGGTTAACAAGGTTGGTCCTTACAACAATCCACAAGAAACATACAACTACTACAGCCTTCCGTTTTGCCACCCAAATGGCAATGCCGCACACAAGTGGGGTGGTCTTGGTGAGGTCCTTGGTGGAAATGAGCTTATCGACAGTCAGATTCTTGTAAACTTTCAGAGTATGTACTTTTGTCCTATTTTTAGCTTCCTTGAATTTTCAGACAGCTGTTACTCATCTGGTTTTCTGGAATTTTCTCTTTACTTCTTTAATGATTTGTCATTTTTCTTCAGAGAATGTGGAGAGAGCTGTCATTTGTCAGCTTGAACTTGATGAAGCCAAGGTCAAACATTTTAAGGATGCGATTGAGAACAACTATTGGTTTGAATTCTTCATGGGTATGTCATGTTTTGAATTTTCAATTGTTTTCCAAAGGGTAATGTGGACAACTAGTATTCTGTTATTGGATATTTTTAGAAAATGAGGTGATGGAATTGGAAGTCCAGGTTTTAGATTGAATCTTGGTAGGCTACAGATCATCCCCTTGGAAGTAAACAATGATGCAGCTAATGTAGTCATTGTTTAAATATGAACCATAAATGATAGCTATTCTGTAGATGATGAGGTTGAGAATAATGGAAATGCTTTTAGATCTTTCAGTATAGAGTTCCTCAGATGCATTTCATAAACTCTATCAAACTACTTATATGTTGCTAACAGATGTGGCATCGTGTATTAATTTATTAGTACGTTGATCCTATGAAATTATGCTATTCAGTCAAATTGCAGATCTTTGTTTTACTGTTACATGGATCTCTACCCAATAATGGTTCTCTACCCAATAACCCACACCACCAACTTCCAACCCCCAAAATTTTTTGAACTGCACTAATCTTGCCTTGTTCTTTGTTGAGATGCTGACACATTTTTTCCTTTGGTTTTCATTTCATGCTTCATTTGTTGCTTCCTGGATACAAATTCAGATGATCTGCCATTGTGGGGTATGTTTTTGCCATTCTGTCTTAACATATGCAAGTATAGGTTCATTCTTAAACATTTTTTATCAATGATATTTTAGGTTTTGTTGGTGAGTTGCATCCTGATAAGAACAGTGATAGCGGCAAGCATGTGATCTACACACATAAGAGTATAACTGTTAGATATAATAAGGATCAGGTTTGTGGTTCACTGAGTGTCACTTGTTATATTGAATGGTGTCTACCTTCATTGACAATATAACAAATCTCTTTTCTTGCAGATTATTCATGTCAATCTTACCCAGGAGAGTCCAAAGCCCTTAGAACCTGCTAGAGTAGTGGACATGACTTATTCTGTGAAGTGGATTCCCACAAATATCACTTTTGCCCGACGCTTTGATGTCTATCTGGATTACCCCTTTTTTGAGCACCAGGTAAAATTTATGGCTGGTTGAATTCCTTCTGATTGTAGTCTGCTTTATTTCACTTTTCTAGATCTGTAGAACCATCTTTACTTCGTTGTTTCATTACCATTAAGTTCCTTCTGCATTCAAATTTAGTTGTAATGCATCTCTCAACATGCAGATACACTGGTTCTCAATTTTCAATTCATTCATGATGGTCATCTTTCTCACTGGCTTGGTGTCCATGATATTGATGAGAACTCTTAGAAATGACTATGCAAAGTATGCCCGAGAGGATGATGATCTAGAATCTCTGGTAACACCTTTCTTGAGTTATGAATCTCATAAATTTGTGGCATTTATATTATGGTTTATAACTTGATTTTTTAATATATTCTTAGTTCTAGAGCAATCTGTACTGGATCTTAGTTGATATTTATATCCTTCTTCCTTCTTTAATTCCTGGTTCCTTAAAAAGGATTTCTAACTGTATCTGATTGTGTTGGCCATTGTTGTTTCAGGAAAGAGACGTTAGTGAGGAATCTGGTTGGAAACTTGTTCACGGTGATGTTTTTCGCCCTCCCAGCAGTTTAGTTATTTTGTCAGCTGTTGTTGGGACAGGTGCACAGCTGGCATTGCTTGTTCTTCTTGTCATCTTATTGGCCATTGTTGGAACGTTGTATGTTGGGTAAGTTCATATAGAACTCCCCCTCTTTCTCTCTCTCTGTGGCATGCCAACACATGTGCTTTCGAATAACCATGTATTCATTGTTTGCATAATCATTTATCACTGGTGGTTGGTTAATTGTGTGGTTTTTATATTTGATCTTGCTTTCCCCCTTTGGATAAATTTGGCACTGATATTGGTGTTCGTTTTTTAAATGTTCAATGCCACTTACGTGGTCCAGGAGAGGAGCAATTGTTACAACTTTTATCGTATGTTATGCACTCACATCATTTGTTTCTGGTTATGTAAGTGCCGGAATGTATTCGCGCAATGGGGGTATGCTTCTTTATTCATTGTCTGGTTGATCTTTCTTGTGTATAATTATTCTTATTCTATTGGACTATATTCTTTGTTTCCAGGGAAAGGTTGGATAAAGTCAATGATCCTCACAGCTTCTCTGTTCCCCTTTATGTGCTTTGGGATTGGATTCATCTTGAACACTATTGCTATATTTTACGGATCCCTTGCTGCCATTCCCTTTGGCACCATGGTGGTGGTTTTCGTAATTTGGGCTTTTATTTCTTTCCCTTTGGCACTTCTTGGTACGGTGGTTGGAAGAAATTGGAGTGGTGCTCCAAACAATCCATGCCGTGTGAAAACAATTCCTCGCCCAATCCCAGAGAAGAAATGGTACCTCACACCATCTGTAGTCTCTATGATGGGAGGACTACTACCATTTGGCAGTATTTTCATTGAGATGTACTTCGTCTTCACATCCTTCTGGAATTACAAGGTGAACTTTCCAGTTTTTTTCATTTTATTGGGAAAAGGATGTTCACAACATTTGCACTGACTGTAGATACCATCTTTTATGCAAGGGCTTAAAGATTTAATATAAGATACACGCCAGAAGCTTTTTCTGCATCTGGCTAGTTATACTGGAAAATCATTTTGAGGAACATGTTTCCATGTTACAATAATATCACAGACTACAGAAGATTAGGTTCTGAAGAGCACTTTTTCTGGCTTAGATTGATAAAAGGTGTAAAATTGATTTACTGACCTTGCTTTTTTTGTTGCCTGATAGGTCTACTACGTGTATGGCTTTATGCTGCTGGTTTTCTTGATTCTTATAATTGTAACCGTATGTGTTACCATTGTGGGAACATATTTCTTACTCAATGCTGAGAACTATCACTGGCAGTGGACATCATTCTTCTCTGCAGCCTCAACGGCCGTTTATGTCTACTTTTATTCAATATATTACTACTACGTGAAGACAAAGATGTCAGGCTTCTTCCAAACCAGCTTCTACTTTGGATATACTCTGATGTTTTGTCTTGGATTAGGAATTCTTTGTGGTGAGTTTACTTTTTCCCTTTAATCGTTTCGAGAAACCCAATTTTTCTTGCTTTATGAGTATTTATGAAGGTATTTTCACTTAAAAATGTATGTCTTGATTTTGCATGATATGTGAGTATACTGCTCAATTAATGGGGTATATCTAAAGGCCATAACGAGGTTCTTCTTATAATTTTGACCATACGTATAAACCATGTTGTTTGAATGTGCAGGAGCTGTTGGCTACCTGGGCTCTAATCTGTTTGTAAGGAGGATCTACAGGAATATTAAGTGTGATTAGAACCTTATACAATGGAAAATGTGCCTAAAGAGTGCTTCTCCGAGCATTTAAGATAATATTTCTGGAGAAGAGTGCGTTGGGAATGGCAGTTGTGGAGAAGAATCAACAGGGTTCAAGAGGTGGAATGTATCTTCTCTCTGTGGTCTACAAGGTGGAAAGCCAACATAAATATATATCATTCTCACCTTTTCTTTTTCTTTTTCTTTTTTGGCATGTGAATTCTTAATTTAGATACTTCAGGAGACGGTTGACCATTGAAGCTTAGCAAAACATACAAAAGACGTTTGGTATGTCTGCCATTTTTGTTATAAATTTTTTTATCTTTATTAAAATAGGTGGAGGACTGTGTAAAAGGGCTGATGCCCACCTTGCCCCTCGGAATTTGTCATCCTTTTTCTACGTTTGTGGTTGAAGGACACTAGGGGGGATTATAGTAGGGAAGGCTTTTGAGGTAATTTAGCTTTTGAGTTAGAGCTCTTTTCTCCAATATTTTAAACATTAACTTGAATGGTATTGAGATTATTATTACTCGATTTTAAAGAGATTATAAAATTAATTAATAAATTGGTAGTTTTTTAATCATTATTTAAAATATTGTTTCCTATCGGTCGATATGGTAAAAAAATTGTACGAAGAAAATCTCATAAGTGATTTTGGTACCAAATATTGATTCAAAATATAAATCTAAAAACATTTAAGGCTAAATTAAAAATTTTAAAATTTTTCCTATATAAAATAATAATTACTTATAAATGAAAAAGAATATGATAAAATTGTCTACAATTTATTTAATAAATAATGTGTATAAATAATGTATTAAATAAAAATTTTATACCATTAGGTTTAAGTGATCATAGATTACATAATTAAATACAATAATTAAATACAATAATTTAATATAATCATATTTAAAATTTAAAATTTTATATATTTTATATTGATAATGTATATTTTAAATATATATATATATATAGATATATGAAATATATTATAATAACTTTTTTTTTAGGGAAAAGAATGCATTCAATTAATCAAAAAGAGTTTGCAATACAAGCCGGAGGAGATGTCCAAAAATTAAAAGAAGAATGAAAAAGAGAATTACGAGCTAAGCGATATGCTAAGAAATTATCATTTCGGCCTAACCATAAGACTCAAACATTAGGCCGTTGAGCAAGCATGATTCGGCAATCCGATATTATGGAACTATATTCAGACCAGTCATCACAAGCATTTGTAAAGGATTGCACCACACTTTGTGCATCAGAAAACACAACTCCATCACCTGTACATCGATGTAAAACCTGTTCAAGTGTAATGCGCAGAGCAAGGGCTTCGGCAACACGTGGAGTAAATGAACCAGAACAGAATGATGAGAAGGCATGGAGAAAGGAACCATCGGCTGAACAAGTAACAGTGCCGACTCCAATGCTACACGATGAGTCAAAAATTGTTGCATCAGTGTAACATTTCCATTGAACAAGAGGAGCATCATGTGCACTCAAAGTTGAGGCGGGTGTACGAGGGGGCTGATGTCGCCGACGAAGCTGTGCAACAGTCCAATCTTGAAGGAAATCAAGGGTGGTGTGAAGAGTTATCTCAGGAACAACATTAAGCTGGTTCCAAAGCAATTGATTTCGAGCCCACCACACACGCCAACATACCATAACAAATTCATTAACCACATCTATGGGCTGTGTTGCACACAATTCCGCAAAACATTCCCGTAAAGGCAGCAAAATTGAGTTTCCGCCGCGATTCCAAAGCTGCCATACAGCTACAGCACGTGAACAATGTAACAACACATGATCGAGTGTTTCAACATCTTCACCACATCCATAAGCAGTATCGATTGCCAAGCGACGCTGGGCCAACTTACACTTTGTTGGTAAAACACCACGAAGGGCTCGCCACATGAATTCACAAACCTTTGGTGGCACTTTTAGTTTCCACACATGCTTCCAATTAACTGTTGGAATCGTTTCTGACGGTCGATTCAAATTGGAGGCAAGATAATATCCAGATTTCACAGTATACATGTCGCGTTTGTCATAATACCAAATAAGACGATCGGTAGCATGATTCGAAAGTGGAATTGAGAGAACAACATTAGCATCCACATCAGAAAGCACATGTCGAACTTTATCAATATCCCAACACCTAGCTTCTTGGTCAATAAGATCAGCCACTCGCAGGTCAGAAGTGAGAGTTGGAGAACCAGACGAGACACGAAAAGCGTGATCGCGAGGTATCCAAGGATCGGACCAAACACGAACATTCAACCCAGTACAAACACGCCATCGAACACCTGCACGGATAATTGACAAAGCGTGGTGAATACCGCGCCATGTAAAGCTGGGATTTGATCCTAAAGTAGCTGATAATAAATCTCCATTTGGAAAATAACGAGCTCGGTAAAGCCTATAAAGAAGTGAGTTAGATGACGTCAAGAGACGCCACCCTTGCTTAGCCAACATCGCAAGATTAAAACAATGGAGATTCCGAAACCCCAAGCCACAGTCAGATTTCTTTGCACACATACGGTCCCACCTTAACCAATGAATTTTATGTCGTCCGTCGTCTTTTATGCCCCACCAGAAGGAGTTCATCATCTTTTGAAGCTCATCGCATAAAGAATTAGGCAAAAGAAAAACACTTATGCTATAAGCTGGAATAGCTTGTGCGATTGCTTTCAATAAGATCTCCTTTCCTGCACGTGACAAAATTTTATTTTTCCAATTCTGAATACGAGCCCACAATTTATCACGTAGGAAAGCGAAGACAACTTTCTTGTTACTACCAATCAAAGAGGGTAATCCTAAGTATCGACTATGATCCAGTGGAAGATGGACATCAAGTATGTTCGAGAAAATGACCTTCTGAACCTCAAAAACATTAGCACTATAGAAAACACCAGACTTCCGTAGATTCACTGCCTGCCCAGATGCTCGTTCATAAACATGCAACAACCTTCTAATCGCATGACATTGTGGTTCAGTAGCTTTGAAAAAGAAAAATGAATCATCGGCGAACAACAAATGTGAGATGGATGGATTGTGACGAAAAATAGAGATACCTGTAATTGCTTTGCGACGCTCTGCATCTGATAAAAGAGTTGACAAACCCTCGGCACACAATACATACAAGTACTGAGACAAGGGATCACCCTGGCGCAACCCGCGAGAAGAAATTATCGGACCAATCTCCTCACCATTGACAGATACCAAGTAACTAACTGAGCGGACACACATTATCACAAGCGAAATCCATCTTGCATCAAAACCCAAAGCAGACATAATTCCTTCCAAATAACCCCAATCAACTCGATCATAAGCTTTACTAATATCGATTTTAAGTGCTACTTCACCACCGGCTCGGCCGGTTCTTCGTTTCATATAATGCAACAACTCAAAAGTAACTATATGTTAAGATAATATCTAAAATTTATAAGAAATAATTAAAAATAATATTAATAAAAATAAGGAAGTATTTGTTATCTTAATTTTATATTATTATAATTTCTTAAGATATGATTGAAGTATAGAAAAAAAATTGTATAAAAATTGACATTGACTGATATTGTACCAAAATTAAATTTGGCATCAAGTCAGACTCGACCCTACGCAAGGGCAAGAAGGGTAACTGGCTAAAGCTCACTCTTGATCTGCTATTATATTGCCTTATTTTACACTTTTGACCTGCTATTATATTCCCTTATTTTTTCACGAGGGATCACTGTTGACATTCAAATATGGTATTTATAACACTATTTTTAATAATAAAAATTACTTTAAAATTTTACTAGATTTAAAATTTTTAAAATTCAAATTAATTTAATTTTTAATCATGGCCTTTTTTTTGGGGGGGGGGGCATTCTAAAGTAATGAGTTGCAATTATTATATTATTTAAATTTTTAATAACTATAAGCATAGGGTTCAATTTCAATAGTCTGCAAATTAGCAATTTTTTTGTTTTGAATAAAGGGAAAAAAAAGCCAAAATTACAATCCGAGCCGAGGGAAACAAATCCCCGACATATCCTCCAGAAGGATAAGATAGCACCCAAAAGGTGTATCAACAAAATATACAACTCCTATGCCAAATTGTGCGGTATAGTGGGCTAGTCAGTAAACACATCTGTTATTCTCTCGATAGATGTGTCGATGAGTAACAATTCAGTTATGAGTCAGCAGTTGGTGAATCCCCCGAACGATAGGGTTGAGAGAGATGGACCAGTCATCTAAGGAGGAAATCATGTTGATCACCGTAATGGAATCCACCTCAAGTTCAACCCTGCGGTACCCCAGATCCCACGCGAGGGTAAGTCCGGTAAAAACTCCCCAGAGTTCCGCATCTACCGTTGAACACCAGCCTAGATTCTGAGTGAAACTGTCAATCCACTGTCCTGTACTGTCTCATAGGAGTCCACCGACTGTGGTCAACGATTGGGAACGGTTGTATGCGCCGTCTGTGTTGAGTTTGATCCACCCTGTGGGACATGGTCTCCATCCAATAATTAGTTCATGGTGAGGGCGATGACCGGTGGCAATGCGACTATTCCATGCATCGGCCAGGTGGACCTGATCTGTAAAGGACAAAATAAGTAAATCAGGTGAGAATGGCCAAGTAAACTGATCATCAAAAAGGGTCATGTTACGCCACGACCAAAGGAACCAGCAGGTGATGCCGAATAGGGTAGACCAAGCATGTCCAAGAACTTTGTGGTGCTGCTATAGATTTGCTACTGTCCACTCCCGATGTGGCGGAGAGAAGAAGTCAGTGGACCCAAGCTGTGGGGTAAAAAGATGCCACCACTGGCGAGCTTTACTGCAGTCGTGCATAACATGAAGAGCATATTCTTCTGAGCGGTAGTGATAACACTCTTTGTCCGTTGATAATTGCTTACGAACACGTTATTGATTAGTGAGGAGTCGATCATGGGCGAGGAGCCAGAGGAAACATCGAACTCGTTGCGGGCCTTGCCACCTCCAAATGGCCCTCCACAATCCATTGGGGGGGTTCGTCGTCGTGGTCTATAATCAGCGAATATGTGAAAGCAATGGTGAAATGGCCTGTGTCAGAGGCACCCCAGCTCAACTTGTCCACCCCAAGGTTGGGCTTAGGAGGAAACATTAGCAATTTTTAACCATGATTGAGAGACCAAATGGGGCTATCCTACATTTCTTTTACTTAACCTATTTACATAATACATAGTACAAAGCTCCATCTCCACATGAAATTACTTTAGTCCGAAATTACCAAATGGGCCAAAGATTATTCAACTTGTGGCTCGAACCTTAGTCCGAAAGGCCAAAGAAGGGGTGGGCTAGCCCGGCCTAACTTATTATTATTTAAAATACAAATTAAAAAATAATATGTTTTTGTCGCTTTTAATTAAGTCCGACCTATGACCTGGTCGGACAAGAAATCCTTGAATTGCCATCCATATTCAATTCATGTTAGAAAAAGAGGTTTTAGATATGATATTATCATTTTAATCAATTTTTGAGCTATTTAAACCAAATTCACGAATTTGGAATTGACTTACGAATTTCACGACTTGATCTCTTTTAAAATAATTTAATTAATTAAAATCTAAACAAGATCATATTATTTAAATAAAATTAAAAAATTAACCATAATTCAAGACCAACTCAGGTTATTATGATATTTTATTAGTTGAATCGAGTTAGATTAAGACATTTGGTTACTCTACATTTTGTACAAAGTTTAACAAAAAATGGTACTAAATTAAGCCTAATCAAAAACTTAGAATACGGTTCAAAATTTATTAAGACTAAGTTTTGCAAAATAATATTATTAAAATAAATAAAATATCAAATAAAAACCGAATTTTAAAACAACAGTAAATTTAGAGGGAAATAATATTAGGAATGTCAAATTTGTCCCGTCCCGATGTTGGTCGAATCAGGCCTGTGGCTCCACCAGAACGACAAAAACAACATTATTTTGTAAATTTTTTAATTAAAAAAAGGATAGGCCAAATCACGGGCTAGTAAGATTATGGGCAGATCGGGTCACGGATTGACCGTGGGCCATTCAGCCCGAATTCAGCCTGATTTATTGACATCCTTAAATAATATGATAAAAATTGATAGAAGTTTTTATCATAACCCGGGTTCGGTCAGATTCATCGACATCTCTAAATAATATAATAAATTTGATAGAAGTTTCTAGTATAACTAAATTAGTAAAATTAGGTATTCGATTTACTAAAAAACAAATATTTTACAAAATTTTCAAAGAGAGTCGGCTACTGATCCCCCACGAAATTGGAAGGTGCGTTTCCTGGCTGCCCAGAACAGACCAAAATCTATATTTTGATTCATCATCGCATACAGAGATCAAAATCAAATCAACAACTTCAGCTCGTATACTGCTAATCTCTCTCTCTCTGTTTCTCTATCAAAGAAATTAAGTTTGATTATTGGCATCAATCGACATGAGAGCTGTGGTGTTGAATCCAACTTCTTACTACTCTAGGCCTCAGCAAACCCTTGAGCCCTCCAATTGTCGTCCCGCCACCAAGGTTTCTCCTTCTCCCGTCCCGTCTTTCTATGTTTGAAGGTTAAATGTTTGTTTTTAGTCGTCTTTGCTATGATTAATTCGATGAATGGGTCTGTAATCCCACAGAGTTCAAGCTTCTTCGGTACCCAGCTTGCCTTCGGTCAGGTGCGGCGCAGCCCATTTCGTTCCGCGCGGATTCAGAGCCGAGGTCAGTTTTTTGAACATATTTCTCGTATGTAATTACATAAAGTTTTTTTTTTCTTTCGCTTACAGGTTGCTTCGTTGGGTTCTTGAATTGGACCGTAATTATTGATTTGTTAGGTCATGAGCTGAATGCCTTCAAGTATCTATCAATTCGTCTACGCATTTACACGCTTGATCATGCAATATGATTTTTTAAAAATGTTTGTCATCAACGTTTTTTCTGATAATAAACTGGCTCGGAATAGTGAAAAATGGTAACAAAGATCCATTTAACTGAGCCTGACAAAATTGGGGTAGATGCTAAATGAACTCATTGTGTTACTTTCAGACTTGGAAGTATTTCCGATTTGTAGATGAATTTCCTTTCCACTTTTTGATGTTTCTAATTATCGGGAACAACCTCTTTACTACTTATGGGTAAAGTTGCGTATTATTGGATCTCTCCATACCCTAGGTTTCAGGAAAATTTTCAATGAGTTGTTATTGTTGATGATGTTTCTAGTGGATTTGTGTGGGAAATTTTTTTTAATTTATATGCACAGAGGTGGCTATTTGTGTTTTTTTTTTTCCTTATATAGACTTTATGCGTCAAATTCGTAACACATTTTAATATTGTGCAGTTGTACAAGCTGTTGCTGCACCAGATTCAGCTCTTGAATTGCCATTAACTGCAGAGAATGTTGACAGGGTATTGGACGAAGTTCGACCATATCTGATTGCCGATGGGGGTAATGTGGCATTACATGAGATTGATGGTAATGTTGTGCGGTTGAAGCTGCAAGGAGCATGTGGCTCCTGTCCAGCTTCTGTTACGACTATGAAGTTGGGTATTGAGCGCCGCTTAATGGAAAAAATTCCTGAAATTGTTGCCGTAGAGCCAATAGCTGACGAAGAAACTGGGCTTGAGCTCAGTGAAGAAAATATAGAGAAGGTAATTAATTACACTATACCTAAATCCAAGATTAACTGTTATTCCAATTCATAATTGTGGTAGTGAGTTTGTACTATTATTATGACCTTTTTAGCCAATTTATGGATTGTATATGTTCTGCTGTTTGAGGATTTTGTTTTGTTATCCTTTCCAATGATTATAGCTTTTCAAGGTTTGACTTTGGTATTGATTATATTAGCAGAAACATTAGGGGAAAGAAGCCAAAAATTATTGGTCATAACTGGTGAAATATGTCATCTTACCTCCCCTAACTGCTTTCAAAATTCTCTCTTTATTTCTTATGAACAAGTATATGAGCCATTTAATTTGCTGTAAGCATAACTAGTGGCATTTGCCCTTGATGCCTAAAAATGTTCGATGGAAAAATTTACTGTCATATTAATATTAATGGTTGATATAATTTTTTAGTCATGTTCATGTAGATGTAGTTAGCTTCAAGGGTACATGGGCTACTCATTGCAACTACGACCTCACATTTCTTGGTGATCTTCATTTATGTTTTTGGTAAACTAAGCAAAGTTCTCGGATGAAACATTAAGTTGTAATTGTAGAATTTCTTGAATACTTCTAACTTGCTTTCCGTTTTCCCCCGGCTTAAGACTCTTTTGTTTCTGGTTATGGTATTTATATTTAAACAAGAAAGTAATTACATATTTTACATTTCAGCTTACATTAGTCATTACATATAGAAGTTTGAAGCCTTGCTTGCCTTTTTAGGTCCAGTTGCACATTTCACTTGTTTTGACAATTGCACATTGATGGTCAGAAGCTCATATATTTTGTCTTTTATTTGATCATGATTTTCTTTACACCAATTTACTGTGAACTAAATGAGGAAAGAGTTACGACAAAGTCATGACACTTGTGCCATGAAAAGTACGCTAGGATTATACAAAGTAAAATGTTGAACTGTTTTCCCTTTAGGTGAAACCTATATAGCACAACTATTGAAATCTTTTTACTGAAACTGCCATTCCAAGTGAATGTTATAGATACCATGTACCCATATTGGGTTTTTGTTTACAAGAACTTAACTTTTGACCAAGGCACGCTAAATAAGTTTCTTGACACATGGTGTCTCTTAGGTCTCTATAGTTTTGATGCCGGACTTTCATATATACTTGAGACACTTGTTGCAGAAATTTCTAATGACTCTAATCCTATATCCTCTTGTGGAGATACTATACTAAAATTTCAGGGTAATGTTGAAAAGGCACCAATAGGCTTGTTTTGACTATATTTGGCATATGGTTTAAGATTCAGGCTGTTGAGCTGGCTTAGCATTATGATGTCGGCAACATTTTACTATAATCCTTAGACCTCTGGAAGCTCTTCGATTCTCTTAATGGACACTATCCACAATACAGACCTTGGGGTTGAAACAACTATCTGGTCTTTCACACGCGTGCATCTTCACAATCATATTTTTTATTTATGCAGAATTTAACAGTATTCTTGACTTGAATGATAGTTTAACAACACTGCTCTCATCGATTTCTACAGGTACTTGAAGAAATTAGGCCATACCTTGTTGGGGCAGCTGGAGGATCACTTGAATTAGTGGCAATCGAAGAGCCAATAGTGAAAATTAGAATCACAGGCCCAGCAGCTGGCGTAATGACTGTTCGAGTTGCCGTCACCCAGAAACTACGAGAGAAAATTCCAGCCATTGCTGCTGTCCAGCTTCTCTAAATATTCTTTATGGCCTTTATGCTCTTGGAATATCCTCCAATAAATATAAATTGTAGAATACGTTTGTACAGGTTGAGCTTTATCTGTAGTGTAATGGTAATTGAAATTTGGATAATACAGCAGAGGAAATACAAAAGCAGAGTTATTATGTGTTGGCTATTTAGATATCCAGTAAATTGATTATTCAGCATCAATTTTCAAATTTCAGGTGTGTAGATGCTTCATAGTTCATATCGTAAATCTAATTCAGAAAAGTGATTTTACTTCTTCTTTCTGTGTCTTTAACATTCTACTTATATATTTGATCTCTTGAAAAAAATAAAAGCCTTTTAAGCTTAGTGTCTTACTTGGAGATATCCCTAATTATGAGTACAAATACCATCCCATAAATTAGCCGACACCTGCTTGTGAAGTCCCTTCCAAGCTTTAACTTGGTTGTTGAACAAGCAAAATCATGTGTGTAATTCTGAAATCTTACAAACAGGCATAGGAATCAATATTTAGACAATTGAAACGCATATAACTATATCAAAGTTCCTTAACCAAAATCCATCTGAGAATTTCTTGATCAAGCCATTCACTAAGCAGAGAAATACTTCTACGTGAATGTTGCCCAATTCTTATCATTATCAGCATTTTTCCATCCGGTAAAATAAACGCAACAAAGCACTCAAATCGAGAACCGATAACAATGTCCACTAAGCTTCTCGTGTTACATTTCACCAAGTAAATCCAATTTGCATTCTTGAGAGAAATGAAACAAAGATACAATTGGAATTACCTATGCTCAAAATTACATTAGCAGATTCCTTTCATTTGAACAGGGGAGATTGTATACAGAGGAATGGCTGAAAGCTAGCCTCATTCTGAAGCCAAAAAGTAAGGCAGTAGACATAACCTCACCTTCCTTTGTCTTACAATATCCTAGTAGAGACCAGTAAAATACAGATCAACATAAGCTCGTCCTCTCCCCAAAGTTGCATCAAGTCCATAGTTTGTCAAAATTTCAGAAGAATATATCAATTTTGGGGTCTCAATGACTCCTGTCGCCTTAGAGGGATGCCTTCAGGACCAAAGCCATCCTCCTCTGAATGCTTAGAAAGCCTTATGGGTAAGGTCATTGAACCTGGAGATCATTACAAAATATTAATCTGAAGTTCAGACTCTAAATAAATATTAACAGTCAACATCTAGCTACGAAGGTAAATAGTTTCTAAAAAAAGGGACAGAGAGATAGAAGGGGAGGATATGGGGTTAACAGAACATATTCACAGTAAAGACACAATAACAACAAAAGTTCAAGAGCATGCCTTCAGCCATATCCTTTGTCTTGTGAAGAAGGAAAGTTCCTGAAAGGATAGTAACAAAGCCACACATTTCTGTGACAATTTGAGTTGGACTCTGTCGATCCCAATCCTGTTACAAGAAATTCAACTATGAACAGTTTAACTATGCAATATGGATCAACAATATCAAATTATAGGCATAATAACAGAAAAGATTGCAAGACAATCCAGCTATAAGCACTGCACTGCACCCCTGAGCCAATTACAAGAGAGCCAATGCAAGATTTCATATCTCAAGAAATCAGGAAAGAATGCAGCACAGAATTTAAGACATGAATGCTCAAGGGACCTATAGTCAAAAAGTTTAGTTGTTAGAAAAATACTATGATTCTTAGATTTGGTACTAAATCTTGCACCAAGCTAAATGTGTGGAAACGCCTCAAACTGATAAATGGTCAGGATGGAAAACAGAGCCAGGTGTAAAAACAACTGAAACTGATTTATAATCATTCTGGATAATAAAAGTAAGTGCAAGTGCGCCTACAATTATTAAAGGTCAACTT
Source organism: Erythroxylum pelleterianum (assembly GCA_027563865.1). Lineage (NCBI taxonomy): Eukaryota > Viridiplantae > Streptophyta > Magnoliopsida > Malpighiales > Erythroxylaceae > Erythroxylum > Erythroxylum pelleterianum. The sequence continues at coordinate 1,427,665 of JAOQMR010000212.1, read as the reverse complement.
AGTAAACCAAAAACGCTATAGTAGACTGGTATCCTTCTATTTTTTGAAACATTTTCACTCACACAACATTCTGAGAACTGTCTACTACTTTACCAACACAGAAGAGGCAAAATATAGAATAGAACAGGAGAATTAAGCATTTAGTTACCAATCAGCATAAACAAGATTCATGACAGAAATAAGTACAATTCCAAAGGTCAACACTCTGGATCGATCCTTCCCCAAGTGCACTCAAATCTCAAAAGTTTTATGATCATGTACTCAAACAAAACTAACAGAGTTGCAGATAATATACCTTGAACATTATTACACTAGCCAAAATGGTTAGTGAAGTAAACATCACATAGTATATGGGTGACACAACAGCTGTATTGAAAGTATCAAGTGCCTGCAGTGCAAAAGTGAAAAAACCAAATTAACACAATCAAGACTATAGGATCAAACAATCAAAGATGGAAAGCTTCACACAGTTGATTGATTTGACTAAGTAAGAACCAACTGCAAATGAGATCATGCCCTCGTTTTCAATTTGTAAGAAAGAACAAAGACCAATACAATGTCCATCAAACCCAAGGACATTAACATGTTGACAACTTCACCTGCATATTTCTCTCTATCTCCCATGGTCATGTAATGCAAGGATACATGCAAATACATCAGATTCCTAGCAGTAGCATGAAAACTAATACTTTCCCAATTTACTGGATTTAGTACAAATATTTGTTTTGTTCTTTAGGCAATCAACTCAAATAGCTCATGTCATATTTGCATAATTGAAAAAAGAGGCAAATTGCTTTCACAACAGATATTATGTTATGGAAAGAATGTGAAGCCACCTCAAAAATTAACAAAGACAACAAACATACACTTACAGAAACATGATAGTGTGCACATTGCATTATACTATGATCACTGAAGAGAGAGAGTTAGCAAATCCAATTAACCAAAAGTGAAAGATAAATTAAGAACTGATACAGCCACCAATTTTTCTCAAACATGACCCAGAAAAAAAAAAGCAACAGATAAGCCAGTTACAAAGGAATAGAACCTAACAAAAAAAAGTCAAGGCAACAAAAAAGGATGTAAATTTGTTACCTTGTTTAAGTAATTCATTTGGGTAAGCACACAAGTAATTACAACTAAAGTGAAGGCCCATGTTTGCGGATATATAAGCTGATTCATCCCAGACAATGTTAATTTCAATGCAATCCCAAGTGCTTTAACACTCATTACCTGTCAAAGAACAAGTTACAAATTATCCACAAACAAGGAAGAATTAACTGAGGGATAAAGAACTGAAGAGGTAACCATTTATATCATATACATACCGACAAAGACCCCACAAGAGAGCAGACTCCAATATAAACCATTATATGCGTCTGGCCATAGTCAGGGATGAAGTGGAATATAAGAACAAATACAGCCGTTATGACCAAAGCTGCATAAAACAGAAAAGCTAGAACAAAAGAAAAGATATAAAATAACAGATCGTCAGCCAGCTTCCTAACAATTCCCTTTGCTTGGAAAAGTACACAAGGAAAAGAATAAACATCATAGATCAAAGAGGCTAAAACAAATATATAATACCAGGTTCTGTAGCAAGATCCCAAACTTCTCTCACAGATTCAATCTGACGTTCTTGAGGAGCATGCAAAACTATTGTTGTAGAACCCACAACACAAAGAGCACAACCAAGAATGCCAAAAATATGTAGCTTCTCCCGCAAAATAATATGTGCTAGTACGGCACTGTAGAAAAACGAAATGGTCAGAGCTGGACACCAGCACGATAACCGTAAGACAGACCAATAACCTATCATGCCTGATAATAATGCTGAGAGCACCAAGCGGAGTGACCAATATAGCTGGTGCAAATGCATAGGCTGCAAAATTAGCAACTTCGCCGACGATCACTGGTGAAATGACAATGTGTATTAGAAAAAAATCGTGCACATGTTAAGGATCACAATAGTAATTGGCTCAATATTAGGACCCGAATCATTCATTTTTTTCATTACACTCCAAAGCCATAATTCTCAGATACAAAATAAGTGTTTTCAGTGCACAGATAATTAGTTTAGAAGATAAGGAGAATCTGAGAGAATTTTCCAGAATATGATGTGATGGATGAAATTAAGACTGCCCGGGTGACAAATAAATCAAAACCTGAGGACGAATTTCGGTACATAGAAGAACAGACAAAGAAAAGCTAACTGACCATATGTCTTAGTATGGTAAAAATACTTACTTGTGATCATGCCCACCCACCAAAGTGGTTCATATAAGTAAGAATAGCCTCCACTTCCTGCAAGTTGAAACCCACATCCAAATTTGAGCGAATTGTCTTATTTTCCGCATGAATTAATAAGCCAAGCAAACAAACAGTGAAGATTGAAGTCCCTCAAAACTTAGAAAATGTGAAGAAGAGTACCAGCCCTAATGCCGGAAGCACCAGCCTTTTTCAAGCCCTTTTTCTTGACAATGAAGCTGGCACCTATAAACACGCTTGAAGACAGAGCCAATACTAATCCCTTTATATTATCAGACGACATGCCCTCTCTCCAGCTATGAGTCGCCATTTCCCCCATTTACCCAAAAAGATCCCTGATGTAATTCTTAATCACGCTAAACACAAAGCCATTAGTTCTCCACCACAAGCAAACACTGTTTCCACACGATTCTTTCCACCCAAACAACACGCATTAAACAATTAAGCAATTTCCCATCAAACCCACTGATCTCTATCACATATCTCTTTATATCAATCTACTAAATGGACTGAATCTTGACTGAGTTTGAAATGGAAAGAGTGAGTAAAGAGAAATCAAAATCCGATCTACAATTATACATAAACACACGATAAAGATAAAAAATGAAGAGAGAAGCGGTGAGTAAGTTATTCCTTAGATCGAAATGAGAGAGAGAGACAGAGACAGAAAGACTTGTTTTTTGGTTTTTCGGCAATATAAGAAAGGACGACTTTTGCTTCAGGAAGACTCGTTCACTTGCACTCTTTTTTTCTTCTACACTTGTTTATTTCGTTGTTTCAAAGAGATGCCAACTGGGCCGGCTCGGGCTGACCACGCCTGAAGTGAAATTAACAGGTCATGATTGAGTTGATCGATCCTTGTACTGGACCATCTGGCTTCGGGTAGAACTCAGATTCAAGTTGCCTATATCTAACCTAATTTAAGGCCTAATTTTTACAAGGAAAATGATATTATTTTATTAAAAATAAAGTTATTTTATATGGTTAAAATTAAAAAAATTAAGATCAGATAGAGTTGGACTCGGGCTCGATCGAGCCTCAAGCTAGCCCATTACCATTCTTATATTCTATCTTATGATGATAATAATAATTATTACATATTAGGGATAACCTAATCAAAATTTTCAATCTAAAGTTTTTTTAAATTCTATGGCATCCGGGAACCATACGTAAAAAAGGAATTGGGCTGATTTAGTAATTGCGCCTGAAAATAATAGAACGACACACAAAATAACAAATAAATAATTCACCTTATCATTAGCAATCAAGTTATTGAAAATTTCGAACAAATTCTTAAATTCGAAACTACCCGTTATCAAATAAAGATCTAAAATTCCTACTAATAAACTAAAATCTCCTACACAATTAGTTACAAATGCTTTTCTTCTTTTTTTCTTTTTTTTTAAGGATTAGTCCAGAGATTAATCTATTCGTTGCGGGAACATCTCAAATCAAAGAGGTTACAGTTGGCTCAAGAGTTTGCTACATTCCCAAGTGTCGAACCCTCGATCACTTGGTTAAACAACGAAGGTATGTGTCACCTACGCATTGACAAGCATTAGATGCAATAGGTCGTGTAAACCAAAACCCTAATAATAGATAAGAACACATTCCAACCAATTCTCAAAAAATATAAATTTGTATCAAATTCGAATTACTAACTAATCCCAATATTGCAATATTAAAAAAATCATATAGGCAAAAAACCTCAAATAGCTTTGATCATGAGCCATATAATTGTCACTATAAAGAAGAACCATAATTCCAATCGTAATAATTAACATTGAAAAAATAGAAACAAGTGGGTCGATTAAGTAGCTGAACTCTAAAGAAAAATCATTATTATGGGTTCAAGATCATACATATTAATAAATAGAATTGCTACTTATTTGTTGAATAGTCAGATCGATTGATATTTTTAATTGAATAACCAATATTTGAAATTTTAATAATCTAGTTTTAAGTGTTAACATATTTAAAAGTATTAATCTTTTAAATATTTTCAAATTAGCATCGAAGTTTTTAAATATTTCAATTGAGTGATCAAACATTTAAAATTTTAACAATTTAGTTTAAAAAATAGTTTTACTTTATAATGATGTTGTGTGTAACTTTCTAAATAAAATCCTCATATGATTCAATTTAGAGAACTTGTTATCTAGCAAGTACTCACATAATTTTTTTTACTTTAATCTACGAGATTGATTATAAATGTAACATATTTTTTGTGTTTTAATATTATTTATAACATATTTTTGCCAAATATGGCTTAATCGATAATCATTAAATATAACATGAATTATATAGAAGTGATTGAGTGATCAATATAATTTTTTTTAACCATAAATGCTCAGGATAAATCTTTTGTTGTTCTTAATTAATATTGACTCCATAAATTCTTGGTGAAGATAGAATGAAACTTTGAAAGTAGTTTACAAATATCATTAATATAATTAATTGCCAATGATAGATAATTAATACGATTTGACGAAAATAAAGTAAACATTATTTATATATTTTATGTCCAATCGAAATATTATATGATAAAATAATTAAATTATATGAAAAAAATCATAAATAAAAATATTAGTCAAAATTATTTTAATATTCGTATTATTTAGGTGTTATTGGACGCTAATTTTAATATATGAATATAAATTATTTTAATTAATAATAGATAAGAACACATTCCAACCAATTCTCAAAAAATATAAATTTGTATCAAATTCGAATTACTAACTAATC
>JAOQMR010000212.1:1395022-1418047 GCA_027563865.1 Erythroxylum pelleterianum | reverse complement strand
TTGCAATTTGGGAAATAACGTGCTTTAAAAAGCCTAGTTGACAGAGCATCCGGGTGAGCTAGAAAACGCCAACCCTGTTTACAAAGCATAGCAAGGTTAAAACAATGTAAATCACGGAAACCCATACCGCCGTAAGAGACATGCTCACACATTTAAGGTTGGCAATTGATCGGATCGAATTTAAAACTTTTTGCTATCAATAAGATCAAATTTAAATTTTATTGTATACTCAAGTCTGATGTGAAGTTTGAGCATAATTGAGTTAAAATTTGAATTTTTAAGTCAAATTTGAGCTGAAAAATTATTTTACTATTATTTATTTAGCGAAAGATGAAATATAATTGATGTTTTTTTGAAAAAAAAAATAAATTTAAGTATGAAATTTTATTTTTAAATAATAAATACATATTTAATTGCATAACTCTATTTTTATTTAAAATTATATTTTTTTCTTGCATTTTAAATTTGATGGATTTAGAATTAAATAGCTTAAGATGAGAATATACAAAAGTATTTTTGAAGTAATCAATCATATGTGATTAAATAAAAAAGTATATGTTTTTGTACTAATTGATAAATTCATTATATATTTTGCACTAAAATATTATGAAATTTATGCATTAAACTATTAAAATTACAAATATTTTCATGAAGGGCTGCTTTAATGTAAGGATACATGATTAAAAAATTCAATTAGTTTAGTTGATTTAATCGTGAAAATTTTGAACTGGTTGACTTTTCAATTAGATTTTTAATTTTTAGATTCAATTTACTTTAATAATTCTTATGATTAAGAATTGAATAGTTAATTAATTAATTAGTCAGTTTCATAAATTAATTAATTTTTGTAAAAAAACAAATCAATTAATTTTCAGTTAAGAGTTTTTTTCAATTAAACTTCAAATCTTTGATATGTTTTAAAATTTTAAAATTTATTCAATTTTTAATTGAAATTATAACTGTCTAATACTCGTTGATCCTTTCAAAGCTTAAACTTAGAGATGATAGGGTCAGGCCCAAATATGACCCGAGACAAGTGAGCCCGAGCCCGAGCCCGAGCCCAAGCTTTATTGGGTGCAAGACAGCCAAATCATACCCTAACTCGGCTTATTTTTAATTAAAAAATGAAAATGAAAAACGAATTCAATTTTTACAAAAACAACATTGTTTCTCTTATAGTTGTCATAAATTGGGTCAGGTCAAACCTTAGTAATCATTGCCTAAATCCCCTTACAACTCAATTTGTTTAAAAATCAGGCCTAAGGCTTAGTCAACTCGGACTGAGCCTGGGCCCAAATGTCGTCCTTATCTAAACCTCTTATTTTATTAGTTTAACTTTGAGTCTAATTTTTAAAATATTGATAAAGATATCTAAAATATATGGATTTAGATAATAAATTTAAAATTTAGTTACTTTGTAATATAGAATATTCAAGATATTGACCTCGTTTGGTTAGCTACCAAACTATTTTTTTAGCTGATTTGTTGTTTTTAGTTGTTTGACTCGGTCAAATAGCTAGTAAAGGTGTTTGGAGAGTAGCAGATTTATCGACTGATTTAAAACGAACAATCAAAAATGAAAACGCCCCTATATAGGAGCGTTTTCTACCAACAACTAAAATTTTAAATATCAAAAGCCGATTGTGCCTTTTAAATTTTATTGCTAAGTTGTGTAAGATCTTACTATTTAAATTGTATTCTTGATTAAGTTGCAATTAAGTACCACACGTGTCATATTTTTGTTAATTCAAATATAGAACAATTTATGGTAAGTAAGGCAGCCTAGTTGAGATTTCTAAATATCTACGTTTTAGAAACAATGTTTGTTCTTATAATTGTTTTATGCAGTTATAGATTAGAAATAAAATGTCGATTTTAAACGAAAATGAAAATAAAAAAAGTTACATAAATTTCTCATAGATGATGAAACAGTGCAGGTGAACTAGACTTCTCTAAAATCTAAATTCTTATATGAATAGTCAACAAAATACTAAGATATATAATATTCATACCTTTATATTTTTTTAAATTATGTCCTCATATGTCATTTTACACATAAACAACTTATGCTAAACAACTAATTTTATCAAATATTATAATAAACAGCTAATATAATATGCTGGTCAAATTAAATAGTATAATCAGCTATCTAAACAACTATTTTTACCAAACATTTATAATAAACAGCTAATATAATATGCTGGTCAAATTAACTAATATAATCATTTATCAACAAACAACTGATAGAATCATCTAACTGCTAATACAATCACTTGGTTTCCAAACATGCTCATTACTGTATGGTAATACAACTCATCGCTCGGTTCCTAAATGATATGGGTTTTTGAAAAACCGTTACTGAATTTCAGGGACTAAAGTGGATAAGAAATGGCCGCCACCAGCTTTCCCCCCATTTTCGGCTCAGATATTCTCTCTCTCGCTCTCTCTTGGAGAGCTGCTGCGTCTTCCCCATTCTATGTCCTTCACAATAACACAAAGTGAAACGCATTTATCTCTCCCCTCTCTCTCTCTCTCTCTCTCTCTAGGACGCTCTGGTCAAGGTTCTCCTACTTTTTGCTTCCCATTCCTCACCAGGTACTTATCGATGTTTCTTTAACCATATTTTTGAGGTTTATTATGGTGGTGTGGGTGATGTTTTTTTCAACTGTATATTCCTTACGGTTGATGATTCCATATATGGTTATTTCCTGGTTCTGGCCCTGTTGAACACGAAACACATTTACGGGTTGATGATTAATTCAAGTGACCTTCAAGCACGTTGATACTGTCTGCGTACATCAGATAGATCAATTGAACTTTATGCATAGTTACCAATGCAATGTAGTTCATATTGAGGTTAACAAAATCGTGATTGTGCTTGAATTGATCCAAACATTGTGAGAGGAAAATTATTTTCTAGTGCATCAAGTTGAACAAATGATAGTAAATAAAAGGTCTTTTATTTTAGATTTTACTTCTTGTGTTGTCCAAGTAGGTGATAGTGAATGATAATTGATTCAACAAAGACAAAGTTATCTGTGTCATGAATAATTTTCATGTCTTCAATTTGGTTCAGATGAATTTGATAAGCATACCAAGTGGAATCTTGCAGACATCTAAAGACTCTCTTTAGTCATTAGTTTACATGGTCTTTAGTCAAGAGGTACAGTTCTGAATCTTGAACATACTTCCTTACTTAAATTAGCTTAGATAACTGGATGTATGTCAAGTATAGATTCCTGGCTGTGCGAGTTCTTTAAGAGTAATTGATCCCCTCCTTTTTTCGTTTTTGCTTCATTTGATTTCACCTAACATTTTCAGTGAAGGTCAACAACTCTGCATCACCTTTTTGGGACTGTGACCTTTGGATTGTGCTTTGAAGGGAACAAATATTGAATCTTTGTCCCATCTTGCCTGATGAGTTCACTTTGATGTGGCATCGTTCTGCCCAGTAGTGAGGTCCTCGTTTCTGTGAGATATGGAAATGTTTAATCTTAGAACCCGACTTGTTTGTCCTTTTAGTGGTTGTTTATGATCTGATAAGCAGATTAAAGAACTTAGAAGTGTTCTCTTTGTTATCAAATCAGAATGGGGAGCCACGATAAGTCTCAATCCAGTGGAGAACCTCTTATCTTGCATGGGGAGTTGGATGTATGGATTCTAGAAGCAAAGTCCCTTCCAAACATGGATTTAGCTTCAGAACACATGCGAAGGTTTTTTAATATATTTGGTCCTTGCAAAACTTCTTGCGGAAAGAGACCTATAAAGCGTTCAGGAAAAAGTTCAATGATAACTAGTGACCCTTATGTGTCTGTTTGCCTTGCTGGGGCAACAGTAGCTCAGACTAGAGTGATTGCTAATTGTGAAAACCCAATGTGGGATGAGCACTTCTGTGTGCCAGTTGCTCATCCTGTTCAGAAGGTGGAGTTTCATGTTAAGGATAATGATGTCCTTGGTGCTCAACTTATTGGAGTAGTGGAGATATCTGTTGAGAAGATCATCTCAGGAAACATACTCAATGATTGGTACCCTATCATTAGCCATTCTATAAATTGCTTGAAGCCATATCCTGAGTTGCACATTTCTATCCGGTACAAGTCAGTTGGAGAAAACCCTCTGTACAAAAATGGTGTTGGTACAGGACCAGATTATGCAGGAGTTCCAGATACTTATTTTCCACTTCGGAAAGGTGGCAGTTTAACTCTTTATCAAGATGCTCATGTACCTGAAGATTTTCGACCTCAAATACTCCTAGATAATGGGAAGGTTTTTGAACAAAATCGATGTTGGCAAGATATATGCCATGCCATCTTGGAAGCACACCACCTCATATACATTGTTGGTTGGTCTGTATACCATCGTGTCAAGCTTGTTAGGGAACCAACAACACCATTGCCTTCTGGAGGAGAGCTTAATTTGGGAGAATTGTTGAAATACAAGTCACAAGAAGGAGTCCGCGTGGTAATGTTGATATGGGACGACAAAACTTCGCATGACAACATGTTATTGAAAATGGTAACAATCACAAGACTTGACTCAATATCAATAAACATAATCATGCCAATGTCAGAGAACATTGCCTTCCACTTTGAAATGCTTTTGTTTCTGCAAGGAAATACCATAAATTTTAGCAAGTTCCTTTACTGTTTTTTGTTGTTTGTGTCAACAGAATTTGTTGTTCAAGGGATTAAAGCCGGGGCCAGCCCTGGGCAAGGGCTGCCAGGGCACCCGCCCAGGGTCTATCTTCATAAATAGTATAATAGGGCCCATTTTTTCTCTCATAAAAAATAAAATGTAGTAAAATAGGCTCACTCTTAAACCTCATAAAGAACAACAAAAAAGGCTCATATTTTTTTCTTTTTATTCTTTATGAGAGCCCAAAAATAGGTAAAAATAGGAGGCTTTTTTTTATTTTACCTAAGGCCTATAAAATACTAGGAACGGCCCTGATTAAAGCCTTATGATTGAGATTATTTTTTTCAATTTGTGGACACGTACTTCTCTTTAGTGTGAAGAAATATGTTGGTGATGTAACTCCATGAAAGAAAGAGTAGTAAACAATTCTGTACTAAGTTGAAGATGGAAATGCCAGAGGTGGAAATAAGTTTTTAAATGAACAAAAAATTTCTTATGTTTCCTGTTCTGTGCATACGTGGATGCATAACTGTAAATATTTTCTATTTGAAGTTTCCATCACTTTCACCAAATTGTGATATCATTCATTTTGGTAATGTGGCTTGATCTCAGGACGGTGTCATGCAGACCCATGACGAAGAAACTAAGAAGTATTTTAAGCACTCTAGTGTCCATTGTGTGCTTGCACCTCGTTATGCAAGCAACAAGCTTAGTATTTTCAAGCAGCAGGTGTGAAAGATTTCTAGTTTTTGTTTTCAACTCTCTTTTTACCGGAAAGCCCTACTTACTCTAAGAGATATCAACAAGAATTTCTTTTTCAGTTATTCTTTTTTTTTGTGGAATTTATTTTTCTAGTCCAGGTTGTTGGGACCCTCTTTTCGCATCATCAGAAATGTGTAATCCTTGACACTCAAGCTTCAGGAAATAACCGGAAGATAACCTCCTTCATTGGTGGCCTGGATTTATGCGATGGTAGATATGACACTCCAGATCACAGACTCTTTGATGATCTTGACACAGTCTTTGCAGATGATTTTCACAACCCGACATTCCCAGTAAGTTGTTGCAAGTTCCTGATCTCTGTTTTCATAACTTAATGCTTAATGTTGTTGGCTGACGTTGACGCAAAATTGAGATTCAAAGCTGTGGTTAACATATCTTAACTAAGTCAGCCGTTTTATGTTGAATCTTATGCCTGATGTTCTGATAAACACAATTAGGATATTGACTTGCTTATATCTGCAAATGACATAATTTCTCTTCTTTCAGTGAAGAGATTCATATCTATACCCTTTTATTTTATGTTCTCGATTATAGAAGTTAAATAACTACAATCTTGAAGTTGGATGTTAACAGCTAAATTCTAAATTCTCGTTGTTTCATTAGTCTTATGCTAAATGCCCGAGGCAACCATGGCATGATTTGCACTGTAAAATTGAGGGGCCAGCTGCATATGATGTATTGATAAATTTTGAACAAAGATGGAAAAAAGCTACCAAATGGCGTGATTTTAAGCTCAAAAAGGTTGCACGTTGGCATGACGATGCCTTGATAAGACTAGACCGTATTTCATGGATCCTCACTCCTTCTTCTGGTCCTGAAGGTGACAAAAATGCACGTGTTGCTAGTGAAGATGATCCTGATAATTGGCATATTCAGGTCAAATGGAAAACAATTCTTTAAAGAACAAGCACTCACGGTAGCATTTGTAGTTCCTGATCGTCATTCTACTTTTTTAGGTATTTCGGTCTATAGATTCTGGATCAGTGAAGGGATTTCCTAAGGCCACTCAAGAAGCTGTAGGACAGGTCAGACTCACGCTTGTTATTGACCAAAAGAATTCATGCTTGTTCTTGATCTGCAAAGTCTTTCTTTGCAATTTCATAAAATTTACAACCTGGCAAAAGCATCCATAAGAAGTGAGAATTTAGCACTCAGGGATATTCTATTATGTGTATTTAAGAATGACCTCAATAAGTTTTGTTGCTTTGGTCCCCTTCTTAAGCAGAATCTTGTCTGCGGAAAGAACTTGAAAGTTGACAAGAGCATCCAAACTGCTTATGTTAAAGCAATAAGATCAGCACAACACTTCATTTACATTGAGAATCAGTACTTTCTTGGGTCATCCTTTTATTGGCCGTCATATAAGAACGCAGGTACTTATAGACAGATTTATCTTTATCTCTTGTTCAAATTTGGTAATTGCTACATGCTAATGAAATTTGACAGTCTGCTTTAGTTTTCTTTATCTTTAGATGTAAATGAATCATTTCCTTGTCGGCTTCGAGCAGGTGCTGATAACTTGGTTCCCATGGAACTGGCTTTGAAAATTGTTAGCAAAATCCAGGCAAATGAACGTTTCTCAGTGTATATAGTCATACCTATGTGGCCAGAGGGTGTCCCCAACAGTGCTTCTGTGCAGGAAATTCTATATTGGCAGGTTGGGCTACCTAATGTTTTGTGCAACTTAGCCATGTTTTACAGTATTACATGGAAATTCTTTCCGTATATCCCTAATTTCATATAAATTAGTTGCTATGAATCTAAAATATCATCCGTGCAAGGCTCAAGTAATCATTTTCATTTTCTCCCTCAAGACAACAAGTGTTCTGCAAGTACTTAAAGACCTCAAGAAGAATAAAACATAGACTAAGTTTTCAATATCAGATTAGTGATCCGAGTTTCTCAGGTTCCATGAACAATTTCAGGCTTCGAAATTAGAGTGTTGGTTGGAAGGATTGAAAATTGATCTTTTATTTAATCCTTTTGCTGTGTTTTTCCTTTGTGTATATATATATTTTTTTCATATATAACTAGAGAAACTTGTAAGTTACATGATTGCATGAAATTTGCCTGGTTTTAGTTTTGAAGCTTATTTGGAATATAAATGAGTTCAGGGACAAACAATGGCCATGATGTACAAGCTCATCGCTGAGGAACTTGAAAAGGCTGGCGTTTCAGACCACTGTCATCCTCAGGATTACTTGAACTTCTATTGCCTTGGCAAACGTGAAGCTCCAGACCAGACAAGTTCTTCTGAGACAAGTCAACAAACTGAAAACAAGTCACTGGTATGCTCAGTTTTTGTTTTTAAATATATTTTGTGTTCTTTAGTAGGCCTTAGTAGATTCTGATGTATGTAACTATTCTTTTTCCACTAAAGTGATTGGTCCCCTTTATCAGGCAGCAGCTCAGAAGTTCCGGAGATTTATGATTTATGTTCATGCCAAGGGGATGATAGTTGATGATGAATATGTAATCATGGGGTCGGCAAATATTAACCAGAGATCACTTGATGGTTCTAGGGACACTGAAATTGCAATGGGTGCTTACCAACCAACTTATTCATGGGCAAGAAGTAATTGTCATCCACATGGCCAGGTTTGAATACATACTCTTCTTGTCACTAAGAGGACGTAAGAATATAAATTTATGAACCGTAGGGTGAAGGTTCCAATAGGGTTCTGGGAGAAATTGAATCAAGTTTGAATGAGTATATAATTTGGATATTATATCTTAACAAAAATTTTTATTTTTATATTTTTATATAAACTATTTCATTATCATATTTTATTTTTATATAAAACAATTACATCTTATAACATCTCCTTTTTATAAATAATTCTATTTATATTGGATTGGTTTTCTTTTATGTTAAGTCAATTATCATTATAAATTATTATTTATTAGACTCAGATTCATGAACATTTAAATAGAAATAAATCAAGTTCATCACATATAGAATAAAAAATAACACATTTTAACAATAAATTTTGATAATATATTTATATATATAACACACTTCATCAAGGTTGGTGAAAATATTCTTGGATTCAGGTATATGGCTACAGGATGTCCCTCTGGGTGGAACATCTGGGCAGGCTGGACGAAAGTTTCAGTGAACCAGAAAGTCTGAAATGCATGAAGCGAGTGAATAAGATGGCAAGACAAAACTGGGATGCATTTGTGAGTGATGAGTGGAAGGAGATGAAGGGACACTTGATGCAATATCCTATTGAAGTAAGCAGAAGCGGGAAGCTTGGTCCATTGCCAGGCCACGAAACGTTTCCAGATGTTGGTGGCAAAGTTCTTGGAGCTCCCACAACCCTGCCTGATGCCCTGACCACATGATCAAAACCATGTGTAGCTCCAGAACTTTAGGAACTCAGAATCTAGTTTTGAGGAATTCAGATTCTAGTTTTGTTCCAGCTACCAATTATCTTCAGAACTTGAGGAAGCCAGAATCTAGTTTTGTTCAAGCTACCACTTCCCAGCACCCGGGAGACACAAATATGCAGTGTAATTAATAGATAGAGGCTTATCATATGGGGATGTATGTAATCAAGGACCAGCGCTCCACTGGCACTCGAGATTGTAGCAAATATTCTTTTGTGAGACATGGAATAAATTTTGATGAAATTTGTTGGTGTTTCAAAGAATATTAAATATTAAAAAATAGTTAAGAAAAAGATGTTCAAATTATTTTAAGCTATAAATTAATGCATTGGATGATGAAAATATTCTCATTGTTTCAGATTATCTGCAATGATCCATATGCATGTATCTAATGCCTAAATAAGCCCAGTTTCTGCTAAAGTGGTTTAAGGGACTTGTTCTATTGACCTGATAAGAAGAATATCTGGTGAATTTAGGACTGTTTATAGGGTTTACAAGAATGTGTTTTTAACGGTTTTGATTGTTTTTGCCTGTTAATTGTTCTGCAGAATGGTTTTTTATGTACAGAAAATGGATTGAAATAGGCATTTGTACAAGCAACCATATTTGAACTGACATGAAATTGAAGTACACTGATCTTCTGGCTTATCCCTCGAATCCAAACTAATCTACAAACATAGAATTACAAATGGATTCACATGTTATCATCTCTGGTGTTTCGCATATCATCTCCAAAATTTCCTGAGACTCCAGAGAATTCAGAAAATTGCACATTATTTACATAGTTTTTCATTGCAGTTCTCACATAAAAATTCTGAGGATCGAACGCAGAAGGAAAACTCTGAAGAGGAGTCGGATTTAGATATCCTGTTTGATTGTAGTTGGTAGTATTGTCCTCCAAGATGCTATCGATGAGACGAAGAAACCTGATCCTGGAAATTTCACTATTTAGTTGAGCTTCAAGCTGGAGGCATTGATTAGGTGAGAAAGGCTGATTCTGAAAATTATCTTCACTCATTGCTTGAGCTCCTAGTTGCATATATTGATAAGATAGAGAAGGCTGATTCTGAAAAATGTTTTCTTGAGCTCCAAACTGTAAGGATGGATGAGATGAGAAAGGCTGACTCTGAAACTTATTTTCACCCGTTGCTTGAGCTCCAAGTTGCATGTATTGGTAAGATGAAGATGGCCGATTCTGAAAAATATTTTCTTGAGCTCCAGGCTGTAAGAATTGATAAGATGAAGGCTGATTCTGAAAAATGTTTTCTTGAGCTCCAAGCTGTAAGGATTGATGAGAAGAGGAAGGTTGATTCTGAAAAATGTTTTCTTGAGCTCCAAGCTGTAAGGATTGATGAGAAGAGGAAGGTTGATTCTGAAAATTATTTTCATTCGTTGCTTGAGCTCCTAGTTGCATGTATTGGTAAGATGAAAAAGGCTGATCCTGAAAAATGTTTTCTTGAGTTGCTTGAGTTCCAGGCTGTAAGGATTGATAAGATGAAAAAAACTGATTCTGAAAAATATTTTCTTGAGCTCCAGGCTGTAAGGATTGATGAGATGAGAAAGGTTGATTCTGAAAATTATTTTCACTCGTTGCTTGAGCTCCAGGTTGTAAGGATTGATGAGATGAGCAAGGTTGACTCTGAAAATTACTTTCACTCGTTGCTTGAGCTCCAATCTGCAGGTATTGATAAGACGAAGAATTCTGATTCTGAGATGTATAAAGAGAGTGGTTCTGAGATGTGTACTGTTCTTTTTCAATATCAGATTTTCTAGTATTTTTGTACATCTTACACAACACACAAACATCAAGCTGCAAGAAAGAATAACAAGAAGAAGATTAATTACGGATAATTACTAAGAAAAATAAAAAAAGGAAGTCAGAGAATTATTAACAAGCAAGTACCTTCATATCATCAGAAGAAGCATCAATGGTTAAAGGAGAAGCATCTTTGAGCATGTACTCATGCATGATCCAACTACTTTTCTCGCCTTCAGGAGCTTTTCCATGGTAAAACACCAAAGCTCTCTTCCACCCAATAACCTTACCCTTCATCTTCACTTCTTTATCAGCTCCAGTAGCTTTCCAAAACCCATCTCCTGCTTTCCTATTTGGTCGCTTGCCATTCCTATACTTTCGGTCTCTCGGAGTGAAAAAATACCATTCCCTAGGTCTATCACAGTTAGGCTTATACATATCTGTCAAGTCTTGAGGATTGGACTTGTATACATCAACTTCCTTAATGTCGACAAGAGGCAATGGTCTATTCTCTACCTTGTTCTTGAGGTAACAGTAAATTGCTTCTACGTCAGTTGGCGTGAACCTCCAACCAATGGGGTATGCCTTATCAACGTAGTTTTCCAGAGCTGGGTTTTGACACTGCATTATGGTTTTCTTTTGGATGAGAGAAAAAAAGACAACAACTTTTGTGGTGAGAGGTTAGTTTACATGATTAATGGTATCTATATTAATGGATTTCCAAATACTACATGGATTAGTAATAATTAATCTGTATCTTACATGGATTTGTAATGATTAGAATTTTAAAATTGGATCAGGATCTTATCCATAAGATTAATGTTTAGATGAAACTTGTTTTACATACCTTTTCACAGTAGGATAAGTTTTGCAGATGAAATTTTCTATCCACAAGCGCAGAGAAATCCGGAGAATCTGAAAAGAGGTGAAGTAGGCATCATCCAGAGGAAGATGACGACGAAACAGTATCTTTTTATCAATTTTATTTCAAAGCACAGATAATTTTATTTCCATGTTTAATGTTGTTACGTTGACGCGGAACTGTGATTCAAAGCTGTGGTTAAAAACACATGGCTCAACTAAGTCGGCTGAGCTAAGCCATGTCTGATGAACACGGTTAGGATATTGACCTGCTTATATCTGCAAATGGCATAATTTCTCTTCTTTCAGTGAAGCAAAGTGATTCATATCTATACCCTCTACATGATCAAAAGCATGTCTAGCTCCAGAAGTTGAGGAAGAATCTAGTTTTGTTCAAGCTACCATAGCTCCAGAAGTTGAGGAACTCAGAATCTAGTTTTGTTCAAGCTACCATAGCTCCGGAAGTTGAGGAACTCAGCATCTAGTTTTGTTCAAGCTACCATAGCTCCGGAAGTTGAGGAACTCAGCATCTAGTTTTGTTTAAGCTACCACTTCCCACCACCTGGGAGACACAAATTTGAACGGTATCCGGACGGATCCACAAATTTTGTTGAGTAGGATAAAATTTTAATATAGACAAAATTTTATTTTTAATAAGCGCAAAATTTTAGTTGAAGTAAAATTTTATTTTTTTATCGTATCAAAATTTAAAATAATAATTTTTCATGTAATATTTTTTGAGGGAGTGAGAGCAAATACTCCCACTTGCCCCTAGCGTAACTCCGTCCCTGACTGTAGATGGTTAGCCTTTGACCAAGCGGTAAAGTTGCTCCTTTATTACCTTACAGCAATAAGTCCAATTGACGAAAACTCTCGCATTATACAAAATCTTTTGTAGTGAATATGTTGACTTTGTATATAAATGTAATCTTTATGAAACTTTAGAAATAGACAAATTTACCCCTAATTAATTAATAATATTCTAGCAATAAAATAATTTTATCATAACTTTTTATCTTAAATTAAGATAATAATAATAATAATAAGAAGGAGGAGGAGGAGGATATAATTTCATAAATTTTTAATTAGAAAATGATAACTATTATATGAGAATAAGAGTAAAGAAGAAGGAGGAGGATATAATTTCATAAAATTTTAATTAGCAAATAATTATTATATGAGAATAAGAGTATAAAACAAATAGATTGACTTGCCTAATTATCATTCCAATTTCACTTGAAATGTAAAACTGAAGTTCACGACGAGACCGCATAGCGCAGTGGATTAGCGCGTCTGACTTCGGATCAGAAGGTCGTGGGTTCGACTCCCACTGTGGTCGATTTTTGCGTATGCCTCCAGTGACTTTCTCCTTTTCTTCTCCTTTTCCTTTTTCTGTGAAACTGCGGTTACTACATCCTCCAGAGCTTTTTCATTCCAAGGAAGTTCTTCTTTGTTCTATAGTCAACTAGTTCAATATAATATGCAATACCATGCTTTTTGATCCAATCCTCTTTGGAATGTGTTTCTTCAAACTGTTTCTGACTAGAATCTTACAATTCGTAAGTCAAGCATTACAGGCTTATACGTATTTTCACACCTGTAAATCTCACAAGCATTGACAGAAAACTCACGATAGCATTTCAAGAGCTAGCTTATAAACACCATAAAGACTCTGTTATGTTGACATACAAAAGTCACAGAACAAATATACAAGAATATCTGAAATTAAGTCTCCACTTTCTTCATCCTCCTCCACTAGTTGCTTAAGATTTTCATTAGGTGTGAACTGTTGAATCACTAACACGGATGGACTATCGCTGGTCTCCATTAAAGGAGCTATTGGTGGTGACCTGCCAACTAAAAACAGGTTGCACTTGCTGATGGATTTCAGTGCTCCAGTGATGTCAACTTTGCTCTCTCCTCTCTTTTCTGTTAAGTCACTGAATCTTGCTTTTTGCTATAGTTGATGAAATCATCGAAGCAGAGCTCACCGTGCTTGGTTTTGTCTTCTTCACCAGTCATGTTACCACTGCTGTCCTTGATTTTCTTGGCCTTATTCATCAAAACTGGCAATGACTTCCCTGGTGAGACTATGAACTTTAGAGCAGTATGTGCTCAGCCATCCTGAGACCATAAGACAAAGATTTCATATCATCACATCCTTTGAAGAAAGGCACCACAATACTGTAGGAGAAATCACCGGATGAGACCTGAGGGGTGCCTCCTAGGCCACGGTCCACGAGAATCCCAACTGAGCAGGGGGCATGTCTGAGGACTTGTTGGTTTACTTGATGTATCAAGTGGCCTAGCGACTCCATGGTCCCATCCACCCTTTTGCGTTTGTGATATGGGAGGATAATCATGGGGGCCTAGCAACTCCATGGTTCCATCCACCCTTTGGTGCTTGTGATATGGGACGATATTCATGGCAACTCGCTTCTGGTATGCACTTATACAGATATCTTCATGGATAGTATTGAGAGCGGAGATGGCTGTCATAGTGCGAATGGTGATGCTGCTGAGTTGTTGATAGGCTTCAAATGCAATGACCATTTGGTCGGTGTTGCTGTGTTTCTTGTTCCAAAAGGGAAGTCCATTTTTACATACTTTGTGAACCATGGAGTTAGTAGATGATCGCTCTGAAGGTTCCATAAGATGCAGGGCATATACACACAGACGTCCTCACTTTCTGATCACTCAAGAGCACTCTATCAGATTAATCAAGGTTGGTATGCTGCGACTGGTATGGAAACAGGCTAACAATTGCAGCTCAGATTCAAGATCTTCGTGTTTGATATGTGGTGCTTGTAAGGTGCTCCCTTTCTGGCAGGTTTATACATGGCCATCACAAGTGGAGTGGTAATGAAGGTGGTGAACAATGCCATTAAGACTAGTATTGCGAATGTTTGGACATTGAGCACCTGTGGAAATTAGCATAAACATGTTTTGTCATTCAAAAATTAAGCAAACCAAGAGTATATTATGATTAAGAGAAGTTAATGGTGGCCCAAAATACTAGCAGAAGAATATAGATACCTTGCGGTCCTTTCCAATGTTGAGAACAATAAGTTCCAGCAAGCCTTTGCTGTTCATCAGAAATCCAATTGCGGCGGCTTCCCTGATCGGAATCTTAGGGGGCGTTTGGTTCGAGGGTTTGGGAATGAAGGAATTGAATGATCGTAAAAAATAGTGTTTACTTTGAGGTTTTCAATTCCAAGGGAATGGATTTATTCCATTAAATTGGGGAATCCACTAAACCCTCCAAAGAAGGTGGGTATCAAGTTTTCATTCCAATCTAGTAGCTACTATTTATACCCCTACTCCACATAAGCAATTTTTATTCTTAATTATATTATTAAACTCCTCGTCGTTGTCGTCATCATCATCATTATTATTATTATTGTTGTTGTTATTATTATTATTATTTATTATTATAAATTTTAAACTTAGTATTATTATTATTATTATTATTATTATTATTATTATTTATAAATTTTAAACTTATTATTATTACTATTATTTTTATTGTTATTATTATTATTATTAATTGTTGTTGTTATTGTTATTGTTATTATTATTATTATTATTATTATAAATTTTAAACTTATTATTATTATTACTAATTATTGTTATTATTATTATTATTATTATTATTGTTGTTGTTGTTGTTGTTGTTATTATTTATTATAAATTTTATACTTATTATTATTATTATTACTATTACTATTATTATTAATTATTGTTATTATTATTATTAATTATTGATTATTATTATTATTATTTATAAATTTTAAACTTATTATTATTATTATTAATTATTGTTATTATTATTATTATTATTTATAAATTTTAAACTTATTATTATTATCATCATCGTCATCGTCGTTAATATTATTCTTATACGGAATTAATTATCTTATTATTATTATTATTATTATTATTATACGAAATTAATTATCTTATTAGTATTAATTATTATTATTATTGTTATTATTATGATTTATTTTTATTATTAATTTTATTATACAAAATTAATTATCTTATTATTATTATTATTGTTATTATTATTAATTTTATTGCACGAAATTTATTATCTTAGTATTATTATTATTAATTATTATAAGTTTTGTAATAATAATAATAATAATAATAATAATAATAATAATAATAATAATAAATTAATTAATTAATTATTGCTGCTGTTGTTATACTTCTTTCGGTGTTTATGTTTAAAACAATTTGAGCACTCATATTTTGATGTTGTTTTATGCTTTATATTCCATTTTAAATATGGTATGAAAAAATGGTATTATATTATCTTTTATTCCAATTAATGCAACAAACCAAACAATATTATTGTTATTAGTACAGAAACCCAAGTTACAAACCAAACATCATTTTTTAATTTTTCATACTCATTTCCTTTTACTATTATACCCATATCTATACCCAACCCTGTGCTCAAACCAAACGCCCCCTTAAATAACAAAAACACAACCACCATACCACCCATCTTACCAAAACAAGCTGTGAATATGACAAGTACCAGTAAACACCGTGAACGACCTCCCCTGATGGTTGCAACGTTGGTTTTGAGCCCACTAGATGCAAAGTAAAGTGGGAGGAAGAGCCCGGTTATAATGTCCTCGATTTTCTCTATGAGAACACCTGCAGAAGGACCATCTTTTGGGTACCAAAATACCCACCAAAAAAGCCCCAAAGAATGCATGTATGCCAATGATGTCCGTGGCAAAACTTGCAGCCAACACTAGACAAAATGTGATACATATACATATTTCCTTCACAGGTGCACCCTTAAGTGAACGTCGAGCAATCAGAGACAGTAGTGGTTTGAACGTAAAAACACAAACTATCACAAAACCAGCACCACAAAGCAGGACCCAAAAGGAGATAAGTGAAGTGTTGCTGCTGAAGAGAGGTACAGCAAGAGCGAGAAGAAACCAGGCAGCAACATCATTGACTGCAGCAGCAGACATTGCCATACGGCGCAAATCAGTGGTTAAAAGCTTGAGCTCTGCCAGTATACGCGCCAGGACCGGGAAAGCAGTAATAGGAAAATAGACACCCATGAAAACTAGGAAAGGTCCACGAGGAACTCCTTTATTAATGGTGGCAGTGCGAAGATATGAGGCGCCAATACCAATAATGAAAGGGAAGGTTATGCCAGCTACGGCTATTCCAGAGGCCTTCTTTCCCATTTGATATGGAGCAACAGAGGGAACAATAGTTAAGGGTCATGGGAAATGCACCCAGCCTATCTTACAGTAAGTTTGACATTCATAATATGTATTTCAAGAACCAGGTAAGAGCAAGCTTTTAAACACCAGATACACGATAAAGACTCTTATCATGTTGAAATATACAGGTCACAGAACAAATAGACAAGATCATCAGAAATTATTCTGCACAACAAGCTTCTAAAATTAAAAAAATTAAACCATAAGGATAACAGAGTTAACACCCAAAGAACTTAAAAGCAAAAACAAAAACAGGTCTCTTGAGTCAACAACCTCCATCTATTAATTGAGCTACCGTATATATCTTTCCAGACCATGTTAAGTTTCTTCTTTTACTTGATCAACGATCTCCAACTAGAACTTTTCAGGCAAAATTCATGCCCTAGTTAATATCTAGTTCGTGCAAAAATTTGCATGAGTTCAAATCTCAATCTTCAATGCCACTTCACTATCAGTAACCTTAAATTCACAATCTGAAGAGCCCATATCCATGAACTCAGAATCCAAGAAATCAAGCATCATCACATTCAGAGACCAAAGAGCTTCTAAACTTCTTTTCTTCTCGTTGTCTACTTCTAGCTTTCAAATTTGTTTCTTGTCTAGTGGTTGCATGCAACTTAAGCTGCTCTCTCAACTGAGATCGTAAAGCATCACCACAAGCTTTACCTTGTGTTTCCTTGCCTTGATTCATAAAAAAAATGTATCTAAATCTCATACCCATCAAAGGATGATTTTGCACCAAGAAATTCTTCCTATAAGCTTCTCTAAGCACCACAGTTTGAGTCCTGATCTTATTGGAAATGTAAAAGATCCCAGGATGATGCACCAATGCCTTCTTAAATCTTTCTCCAAACCCCAAATAATCTCCAAATTGAAGCAAGTTCTGCTTCTCTGTCTTCTTCGAAATCAATAACCACATCAATTCATGCAAGACCGCTACAGCCCATTTCTCTGCATAATCTCCATCTGGGTCCAAATGAAAGGCATCTTCATAAGGCGATATGTAGGGCAAATCTTGCCACTCAAAAACCCAGTCTTTAACTCTCTTCGCCAAATCAAACCCTTTCGGGAAACTTAAAGAAAACCCAATACGCTCCCCTCTCTGAACATTCCTCAAATCCCCATGTGCAACTCTTCTCTCCATTTCAGACACAGCCAATTCATCTTTCCAAGAAACTAGCTCCAGACAAAGACACCCATCAATGTCACAAACATTGAAGTATTCAGGATAATCTGACAAAAGAGAAGTTACATAATCATGGGGCAAACCCAAATCAAGCTTGAACCCATCAATAACATTCAAAGGCAATCTTGTTCCTCTAGCAAGCATCAAAAGCTTAGCTAACCTTTTCACAGTATCATCTCTATGACTCGGCGAGTCGTGAATGTCCTGCTCTTCTTTGTGAAGGGAGAAGGCTTTAGGGGTGAGCTTCACGTGGAGAGGGAGAGAAGGAGCGGGCTGGAATTGGCTAAAAATCGAAGGGTACTTGTTGAAGAACTTGTGGGCAGTGGTGGGAAGGTTTATGGAGGGTTTAAGTAGGGAAAGAGAAGAGAGAGGGAGGAACTTGGAAGGGGAGAAGACAATCTGGTTCTTGAGAGAAATGAGTTGTTTAAGGTTTAGTTCTTTGGAGACTACCGTGTCTAGATATGGGTCGCGAACCCATCTGATTCTGGCGGCTATGAAAGTGCGATTGTAGTGAAGTTGGTGTAAGAGCTTGGAGCAGCCGACAAACATGGAGTCCAAGCACTTTGCTGGTTTTTGGTTGGCATAGAGACCTGAATTTTTATAATTCAAGGTTTATTTTTATATTAATTTAATATTTAATTATTTAATATTAATTATTAATAAGCATTTTGTAATAATTTAACTTAAACTTATATATATATATATATATATATACACACTATTTAACATCATGAATAATTTAATATTGATAATTTAATTTAATTTTTAAAATTGATTTAAATGTTAATTTTAAAAATAAAATGTTTTAATTTAATAATTATTAATAATAATGTTAAAGTATGTTGTATTTATGTGATTTTTAAAATAGTATTAAAATATTATTAAGTAATGCACTATTTCAACTTGCAATCAAATATTCAAGATGCATAAATATGGATAAATAATATAACAAAAAAGTACATTTTAAGAATTAAAATTTAAAAGTGCATAAAAATTTATAATAATTAAATATATCCTGACTTGTTGGGACACGGCCCATCCTAATCTATGGTCGGGTCGGGCCGGGTTGTCATTGATATTTCTACACCAACCAAATGAATAAAATCTAACTTAATTGATTTGGAATTTAATGAAATTAAACGCTAATTCTATTTGGGAGTCAAATTACAGTGTCCTTTTATTAATTTTAAGCAACAAATTTATTGAAGAAAAATTAATTTTCGACACTATATCTAATTAATTTAATTAAACCATAGAAAGTGCTTTGGGTGTATCAGGAACGTCAGACGTATCTCCACTTTCTTCCTCCTCCTCCACTAGTTGCTGAAGATTCGCATTCGGATTGAACTGTTGAATCACTAACACTGAAGTGGAGTTTGAGAACTCCGACGAGGCCAAGAAGCTTCCTACTGGTCCTAGTTCTGGACTATCGCTCGTCTCCATTAATGGAGCTATTGGTGGTGACCTTCCAACTAAGAACAGGTTGCACTTGTTCATGGATTTAAGTGCTCCGATGATGTCTGCTTTGTTCTCTACCTGTCTTTCCTGGTAAGTCACTGAATCTTGCTTTTTGCTGTTGTTGATGAAGTCGGAGAAGAAGAGCTCACCGCTCTTGGTTTCATCTTCTTCGTCAGTGGTGTTAACCTTCATCAACGCCGGTAATAACTTCCCTGGTGGGGCTACGAACTTTAGAGCAGTGAGCATGATCCCTGGGTGCTCAGCCATCCTGACACCATAAGACAAAGCTTCAACATCATCACGTCCTCCGAAGAAAGGCACCACGATACTGTATGAGACGTCACTGGATGAAACCTGAGTGGTGCCTCCTAGGCCACGGTCGACGAGAATCCCGACGGAGCAAGGGGCGTGTCTGAGGACTCGTTGGTTTACCTGATGTATCGAGTGGCCTAGCGACTCCATGGTCCCATCCACTCTTTGGTGTTTGTGGTATGGGAGCATGATCATGGCGGCTCGCTTATGGTACGCGCTTGTACAAATGTCTTCGTGGATGGTGTTGAGAGCAGAGATGGCGGTCATAGGTCGAATGGTGACGCTGCTGAGTTGTTGATAAGCTTCAAACGCAATGACCATTTGGTCAGTGTTACTCTGTTTCTTGTTCCAAAAGGGGAGTCCATTTTTACGAGCTTTGTGAACCATGGATATGGCGGATGATCGCTCTGAGAGTTCCATAAGATGCATGGCGTATACACACAGACGTCCTCGCTTTCTGATCCCCCGAGAGCACTCTATCAGATTAATCATGGTTGGTATGCTTCGACTGCTATGGAAACAAGCCAACAATCGGAGCTCAGACTCAAGATCTTTGCGTTTGACCGTGCGGTGCTTGTAAGGAGCTCCTTTTCTCGCTGGTTTGTAGATGGCCATCACAAGTGGAGTGGTAATGAAGGTGGTGAACAACGCCATTAAAACAAGTATCGCGAAGGTCTGATCGTTGAGCACCTGAGGAGATTAGCAGAAACATGTTTCTTCGTAAGAAAACGTTAATGGCGGCCCAAAATACCAGGCGAAGAACAAGATTACAGATACATACCTTGCGGTCCTTTCCAATGTTGAGAACAATAAGTTCCACCAACCCTTTAGTGTTCATCAGAAATCCAAGTGCGGAGGCTTCCCTGATCGGAATCTTAAACAACAAAGAAACAACCACCGTGCCGCCAATCTTACCAAAACAAGCAGTGAATATGACAAGCACGAGCAAACCCCATGAATGGCCTCCACTTATGGTTGCGACGTTGGTTTTGAGCCCACTAGATGCGAAGTAAAGTGGGAGGAAGAGCCCAGCTATAATGTCCTCGATCTTCTCTATCAGAACTCCAGCGAAAGGACCGTCTTTTGGCACCAAAATACCCACCACAAAAGCACCGAAGAGTGCATGTATTCCAATAGTGTCCGTGGCGAAACTTGCGGCCAACACTAGACAAAACGTCATACATATGTAGATTTCCTTCACAGGCTCACCTTCCGGTGAACGCCGAGCTATCAGAGACAGTAATGGTTTCACTGTAAAAACACAAAATACCACAAAACCAGCACCACAGAGCAGGACCCAGACGGAGATAAGTGGGGAAGTGTTGTTGCCGGAGAGAGCTATAGCAAGAGCGAGAAGGACCCAGGCGGCGACGTCGTTGACTGCGGCGGCAGACATTGCCATACGGCCCAAATCTGTGGTTAAAAGCTTGAGCTCTGCAAGTATACGTGCCAGGACAGGGAAAGCAGTAATGGAAAGAGAGACTCCCATGAAAACTAAGAAGGGTCCTCGAGAAACTCCTTTGTTAACGGTGGCACTGAGAACATACGAGGTTCCTATTCCGATAACGAAAGGGAGGGTTATACCAGCTATGGCTATTCCAAAGGCCTTCTTCCCCGTCCGACGTAAAGCTCGAGTGTCAAGCTCCAAACCCACCAAGAACAAGAAGAACAGAAGCCCAATATTGGCTACGGTGTCCAGAACAGTCATGCTCTTTTTGGGGAACACCGCGTGCAAGAACTTCTCGCTTCTTCCAATGGCGGACGGTCCCAGCAGTATTCCTCCCTGAATAAAAAGTAATTACACATTAAATTACGTCGCTCAACGAACTGTTCTTCACAGTTTCAGAGAAGCCATTACAAACTTACAAGGATCTCTGCAATAACCCGTGGTTGTCTGAGAGGTTTAAGGATAAAAGCCAGGAATCTGGTGAAAGCGACCACCAAACACATTTGAACTATTAACAGAGGCAGCGCATAATCCAGAGGATTTTCATGTTGGAAAGCTCCATTTGAAGTTGCTTTCATGGACGCAGTTGCATTAGTTGCATTGTGACTGCTCGCCATTATCAATCACATCAACTCAATTCCACTCGAACCCACCTCAAGGATTGGATCTTCTCTTCAAAACCACCAAGCACTGGTACATATCAGTAACGATTAGTGAAAAATGGTTGGATTTAAAGGGATGATAACAACTAGAAAGATAAAACTTAAAGAAGAAGATGACTAAAAATAGAAAGAACAAACGTATTTGACCTGTCAAAGCAAAGTGAGGTGTGTTGAAGGAAGGGGAACACTTGCAGCTGCGAAAATTGAGCTCGGAAGGTCTTGCTCTTGGTCTTGTCCACTCCTCTTATCTTCTTGCAGCACAGCCAAAAGAATTGGAAAAGCTTGATATAGTAACTAACTAAACCAATCTTTCCTCTCCTTCAAGCATCTCGTCCATTGCTGACCCAAGTTTTGGTCTCTTACCATAGCTTCCATAAGTTTGATATATATTTATAAATTAGGGTTTAGAAGAGTCCAAACTTTACCATAAGATTGATTTGATATATATTTATAAATTAGGGTTTAGAAGAGTCCAAACTTTACCATAAGTTTGATTTGATATATATTTATAAATTAGGGTTGAGAAGAGTCCAAACTTATGGATATATTTATAAATTAGGCTCAAAAAAGATATTCATTTAATAAAGTATATTATTATATATTGTATTTATATATTATTAATGTATTCATATCTATTTTATTTATATTTTCAACTTAATATTACTTTCTATTTTTAACTATATTTAATTAATATCATAATAAATAAATGCACAGATGAATTTTATACCGTTCCTTGTTTATCATATTATTTGTATTTATTATATATAATTTTTATAATTATATAATAAATATAATATATAGTAAATGTATTACGTTGATATTTTATATATATATATATATATATATATATATACTATTATATAAGAAACGATGATGAGACTTGTAACAATCAGTAAAGTTGCTCATTTGTGACCATAAAATTATATGTTTGTGAAAAAATAAAATGGGGGCTCTGTACATTATGACCCCAAATTCTTATAAAGCGAAGAGCTTTATACGTGATTGACTATTATATATTCATCATTATCATCGCACCTAGTCCAAAGTCTCACAATAAAATAGAGTCTGGAGAAGTTCATATATATATATATATAAGATACGAAGATAAAACTTGTAAAAATTAGTAAAGTTGATTATTTGTGACTATAAAATCATATATTTGTAAAAATACAAAACAAGAGTTTTATACATTATAACCCCAAACCCTTGCAAAGCGAAGAGCTTTATACATTATTGACTATTATATAACATATATATATATATATATATATATA
>JAOQMR010000212.1:1382575-1394611 GCA_027563865.1 Erythroxylum pelleterianum | reverse complement strand
TACCTTCATCACAATAGAATCGTACCTTATATATGAGATGGACGCTAGGGTTAGGTTTTACGTAAACTCCTATCTCTACATGGAGAGTTGTTTAATGCTGATGGGCTTCGGAGATCATGAGACGGGCTTGGTTTTGGCCTTTTTGACGAGTGGACCGATCGGCCCATAGTTTGTTGTGACTAAGCCCAGACCCATCTCGGCCGATCCGACCATATATATATCATTATTACACCTAGTCCGAAGTCTCATAATAAGGCAGAGTCTAGGGAGGTTCATATATATATATATATAACACTATTATATAAGATATGAGGATGAGACTTATAACAATTAGTAAAGTTGCTAATTTGTGATCATAAAATCATATATTTGTAAAAATACAAAATGAGAGTTCTAGCTTTATACGATATTGACTATTATATAACAATATAAATACAAAATACAAAACTTTCATCACTAATTTATTTATTAATGTATTCATATCTATTTTATTTATATAATATGTAATTTCTGTTTTAAACGATATTTTAATTAATATAATGATATATAAATGTGCACATATCCGATAACAATCACGACACTTTTCATTCTTATCCCATAGGATAAGCGATCCAGCGTAACGGATTCTTCTTTTCCTAATCTCACTATGTTCCTCGAAGAAACCAAATAGTTAATCTTCTCAGATAATATTGAAATTAAATAAGTTTTAAAGGAGTATTCTAATTTAAATTCATAATTAACCTTTTTTAAATTAATATTTAAAATTTTAAAAATTTTAATTAAACACTAATAAATCAAATAAAAATTTGTAAAATCTACTTTAGTAAATATTTTATAATTTTTAAATTTAAATTCAGTAAAAAAACTAATTTTTAAAAAAACCAGATTAGAAGTTAAATCTAAGTTTAAGAATTAAAAGATAATAAAATTAAAGAATTTAAAATTTTTATTTTATTTTTTGAAGAATTTAAAGTTTAACTAAAAAGTTTTTATTAAATAAAATTAATTAATTAATATTAATTTACAAGTATTTATTAACTAATAAAAATTAAATGATTAATTAATTATACGATCAATTTTAATTAAAAATTATTAAAATAAATCGAACCGAAAAGTTAAAAGCTGATTAGAAAACAGTTCAAAAGAAATGAAAATTGGTTGTTAAATATTATACATTAATAAAAGAATAAAATTTGTATAAATATATCGAATAAAGTGATAATAATAGTTTTGTATTTTTCAATTAAAAATCAATTTTAACGGAAATTTTATAATTTGTACATATTTATTATTATTAACCTATAGAAAATTTCTCACTGGGCTTGTCCTTATCTGGAAGCCGTACAAACAAAGCCCTAACTACCCCCAAGTGTTCATGGAGAAAGCCTTATAGCCTTTAGGGTATGAACATCGGAAGCAATCATCAGTATCACTCCTGGAAAGTTTAGTTGCACCAGCAGTAGTGACAGCATCAGTGTTATTTCCTCAACAGTTGTTGGTTTTTGGGTTTTAATTCATTTAAATGAAATTCCCACCTTCAACTTCTTCAAAATCGGCCGTCAAGTTCAGGATGTAAGTTCTTCTTCTGTTGAATTTTTTGATGTATTTTTTGTTTTCTTTTTTTCTCGTTCATAATGTTTTGTATTTGACATGAACAGGCCAACGGCGGAGAATTTGGTGCCGATTCGACTGGATATTGAAATCGATGGCCACCGTTTCAAAGATGCCTTCACTTGGAATCCCTCTGGTTTGTTTCTCTTTATCATGATATTTTATGGATTGGGCGTTGGATATTCACTAATCGAATTGATTAATTTGACGATGGAAATTGGGTAATTGTTAGATCCTGACTCCGAGGTGGTGGTGTTCGCTAAAAGAACTGCCAAGGACTTGAAACTTCCTCCTGCTTTCGTCATGCAGATCGCTCAATCTATCCAGGTTGGTTGCTAATTTCAGATTTTTCATTTTTGTTTTCAATGCTTGTCTTGTTTCTTCAAAAGGCAAATCAAAAAAAGAAAAATTACTTTGGCTTATTGATTCTAATAATCCAATGTAATTTGTCCGGCCGATGTTTTCGTTTTAATTATCTGATCACCTTCCATTTTATAGAATCAGTTGGCTGAGTTTCGATCATATGAAGGGCAAGATATGCTTACTGGAGACAAGATTGTTCCAATCAAGGTTTATATTTTCCAGCAGCCACCGCCTGATTTACCTATTTGGGTGCTTTATACTAAAACACAATGCTTCTTCTTCTCAGCTTGATCTTCGAGTGAATCACACTCTTATCAAGGACCAGTTCTTGTGGGTAATGACGGTCGCTAGATACTATCTTTGCTTACGCAGAAATTATGTTTTTGGTGGTAATACATAGATTTTGAAGTGTCCGCTCTTGTGTTATATAAAAAATGGATTCCAGGACTTGAACAACTTTGACAGTGATCCTGAAGAATTTGCTATAAACTTTTGCAAAGATATGGGCATTGAAGATCCTGAAGTTGGCGTAAGCAAAACTTATTCATTATCTTCATGCTGCTCTTCCTTGTTGCTTATCATTAACTGCTAATCCCTTTGTTACTTTACTTTGCAGCCTGCTGTTGCATTTGCAATTAGGGAACAGCTTTATGAGGTGTTTGCATAAATTGTAATTTCATTTGTCTTCTTACGCCGAAGCATATGTTAGTGTTTGGCAAGTTCAATTCGGTAACTTTGGTTGGCTTTTAATCTTTACTTTTGTAGATTGCAATTCAAAATGTAACTACAGCACGAGAAAGTAGAATGAACAAAAAGGGTCGCCGGGGTGCTGAACATGTTGCAGCCAGGTTTGTTTTCATTAGCTCATTGTTTACCTGTTGCTTCAGATTTCCCTTCAACACTCTGCATGAGTGGTTTTGAAATAAGAACATTGTAGACACTTGTTGCTAACTTGTCATGTCCCCATTTTTCCTCTGTTACTCAGTAAAGCAGGTGGTATGCCGTTCGATTTGATAAAGTTATTCAGCAACAAATATAGTGTTGTCCGGTATGTATTTCATTTTTTATCAGTAATATACTTGATGTACTGATCCGTAACTGCCATTGTGTCTCAAACCTTGTAGTTAGCCCGAAATACAGAACATCATGCTAGTAACTGAAATAAGTAAATAGTTATCATATCTTAATTTGCCAGGATTCACAATTGCTTGAGGTGTGATGTTTCATATTTATAACTGTACCACAAATCTTGTATTTGCACGAGGAAGGACTCATAGTTACTTTTTTTCAGAAAAAGGAAGGAGTGGGAGGTATATGAACCTATAGTTGACCTCCTGTCAAATGAGGAATTAGACGCGCTTGAAGCAAAGGAAGAGAAATATGGTCGGTGAATCGAATCAAGTCGCACACCTTATTCTGACAAGTATAGAGTTGATCCGGAGACGAACACTGCAAGGTAGCAGCTCATGTTTGCTTCTTGTCTTCATGTATCATATACAAGTAGCTTCGACGCCATGGTAGTTCTTTGATATATGCTGAACCAGAACTACTGGATATCATGAATTCAAGAATTTTATACAATACTGTCAGCTTCGGTTCGTGTTTGAGTGTCTACAACTGCGAAAACGGTCGGGAAAAGAAAAGAAGATGGGGAAGTCCTTGGTGTAGAATATGTAATACGACTGATGCACCATTTCTTAGTTTGGTTGATCAGCAAAATTCTGTTAATGTAATGGGGATTTGCATTATATCATGATCAAAAGATGACCTTTTTAGCTATGTAATTGATTAGGAAGTCTGCATTGTGGATTTCCAATTACATTCACTTATATTCTGTTCAGTTTTATTATATCAAAAAAGAAAACAGAAAACAGAAATGAAATCAAAAGATCCCTACTAAGCTGGAGCCAATCAGAAGATCTCTATTAATTTTTGTGTTGTTCAAATCTAAACTTTTCATACGGTTTAAGATGTTAAATATTTTCCTGGGTGGGCAATAATTAAAACAACAGTATTGCTAAATTTACGGTTAAACGAATTGTGTTTGATAATAAAGATAATAAAGTAGTCTAATAAATGATCTGAATTAGTAGGCTAAAGTTCTGCGAGAAAAATGGAACTCAATCAATGTAGATCGGACTTATATTTAGCCTGTGATGGGAGGGTTCGATATGGATACTATATATATAACATTAAAGTCTCCTGGAGCTGCTTAGGCAAATTGTGAATGTACAGTTACTTTGACCCATTCAAAGTTTCACGTATTAAGAAAGCTACAGAAAGGTTTTAGCATGTTGCGGTGAGCAACTCTCGTGAAGGTGTCAGTGGATTCGTGCTAGTTTCCACATTAGAAAGCTTATTTGATTCGTGCTAGTTTTCCTTTCATATTCAATCTAGGATACATAACTAAGGCTCTTGTTATGTATTACATAAGAAACATTAGAAAATTTATTTTTAAAAACTACTTTTAAATTTTGTTTATTTAAAATAACCCTTTTCAGATATGCTATGAACATCACAATTTCAATTCTAATCCGACATTGGTGTCACTTATTATGATATTACACTTTTAGGGTGCCAACGTATCTTATTCAAGTCTTTATAAGCATGGTATTTACTAGCTTATTCAAATGAACTGAAACATTGATACCAAATATTAGTCGATTTAAAGAACATGAATTGAATTCATCTTAACTTTGTTCAAGTTGCTTTTTTTTCTAACAAATTTCTTGCCGTAAAGAGTTTACCTGGATTTTTATCCAGATGATGAAACTGCAGGACTCTGTTTATCCCTGTATTAAACACAAGATTGGAATCGGAGACACTTGGCACGTTATCTTTGTTTGGTTCATCTCCCCTGATTTTATTTCATCATGTCTATCCGTCTCTTGCATATGTATTAGAGGATATAATCTCAGCAAATTAAAGACTTATGATCACGAATAAGTACAGTGGAGGTGACTTGTGGATCGAAAACAAAACTTGTTCTCCTGGGCAAGGTATGAAATATTCTTTAATTATCATATAAACATGGTAATAAACTTGGTAAATGTTAACTAATTTAGATTTAACCAAGAGGAAACAAACAGAAGGTTGGGTCAGCAAGTTGAAGACTCTTGAAATTGGAACCACAAATGTATTTAGTACATATTTGTGGTTTCTCCTATTGATTATCTCGTATTTTTCTGCATGGGGAGTTTTAGCTTTTCGTTCTGTGTGCCTGTAGCATGTACAGATATAGGCTCTTCTTCTTTTCATTTTATTTTTGTTTGACTTTAAGCTTTAGATTCATAATTTTATCTCAAAACCTTTAACTGAATCACAATTCAATCCTAAACAATTTTAAAACATTTAGTTTAATTCAATATTTAATTATATATTTAGAATTGGTAGAACAGTACACCTTTAAAGTAATTTATGATTTTAGTTATAAAAAGCCATTGTTATTACTTAAATATAAAAAAAGAAAATGGTTAAATTTCAAAGTAAAAGTTTGGAAAAGCACTCAACCAGTCTCGATTTTTATTATCCATAAGTCGAGATCTTTATTCTAGCACCTTTAACATTTTAGAGACCACGTCATATTATCAAAACGTTGGTAAAGAGAGGAACTGAAATGATATATCTTTCATGTATGTCATCATATGATAAAACATGATCTTTATAAACAAGTATATCTATAATTTCATCAACTTCTTTCCTGGATAAATCATTTATATTTTGAATATGAAAAACCAGATATTAAAATAATCACTTTCAATTAATTACAGTAATAAAAAGGCAAAAAGAAGGTTATATGTAATTATATTAATGTTATCCCAATTTGTTTAGTAGTAAGGTGGCTCTCTTATGAGAAGTCATAGTTCTGACTTCCTTTTACTTTGACCATTTACATAACAGAATAATTAGTATCAGATACAATCATGAAATTATCTCATTCTTGCGATGGAGATCTCCTCGTACGAAACATGAGCATACCTTAGAAGAGTATACTGTTCCAACAAAAGCAGTATCATCTGAATCATAAGCAAAAAGAGCACGCATCATATTGAAGAGCCCTTGAACAAAACCAAACTCGTCATTTTCTTCGTAAGGCCATACCTACAAAGACATAACAAAGAACAATTTTAGACTAATTGAGGAGCACAAAAAGAGCTATTGAAAGAAGACTCCTGTAAATAATTAGTAATAATTAAAAGGTGATAATAAAAAATAAATAATTAATTAATAATCAATTAAAGATTGAAGAGAGCTGGAGAGATTAAAAATGAAAAAAAGAAAATATATGTGTACCCCTTAATACTTAAAATAATTAATTAATAATATTTAATAAATAATAATAACATGCATAAATAATTAGTAATAATTAATAAGTAATAATAAAAAAATTAATAATTAATTAAAGATTGAAAAGAGCAGGTTTAAGGCCCCAAATTGTAGCATAGTTTGAATGATACATGTTCCTGAAAGTAGACATATGAAAGGTGTTTAGAATTGTGAGAGATGATTGAGAATTGCATATGACCTGAATTTTGGTTTAACAGATCCTACTTAATGAATTGGAATTAATTGATATCATTAGAAGATTGAGGTATTAAAATATACATTTGGACTAGGAAAATTGAAGTGACAAGATAAGTTGGTATATGAAAATTAAAATGACTAAGCCTATGAGTTAGTAACATTTGGTGTAGTTGATGCAAGAAGATGGAAGAAAAAGTATGGAAAATCACAAAACCTATGAGAAGAGGCAATATGGAAAAAAGTGGAGCCTTTTTTCAGTCACACAAAACCCCAATCGGAAGCCATCAAATCGGAGATGACAATAGAGGTTGAATATCTAAACAAAAAAACTTGACCCAAAAACCCAAGAACTGGAGTTAAAACCAAGCAACCAATATAAGAATCACTGAAATCAAAAGGCCTACGAAATCACCAATGCACTCATGAAATAACAAAGAAAGAAAGATCCAAACTTTGATAAAGATATAACCTGTGGCTAACATTTCTCTGAGAAACCAAACATAAATTAAAAACTGAAACTTTAAAGGATATAATCTCATTTTCATTACCATTGTGAAGAAAAAAGGATAATGCAAGAAGTGGGTCAGCTAGCTTCTTCGATCTTTATGGAATAGATGAGATAGAAAAGTAGGTAAATAACGAATGAGAAACCTTACTCACAAAGAAAGCAGAGTATTGGGAAATAATAATGAAAAGTACTAATAGATCGAGCATTTCTTCTTCCTCGCCGGAGCTAAGAGCAATCTCTTCTAGTAAAAAGCTTGTCATCTAGTGGACCGTAGATACCTGCATCATAACAAGAAAAAGAAAAACAAGAATATTAGGATATTACAAAGAGAAACAAAACCAAACCTGGGCGTAAAGTTAGTTCTGTAATAAGTTGAAGAAATTTCTAACTCACCCAACATTGCTTGAAGCCTCAGAAGAAGAAAGAAAAAACTGTCACTAAGGAGAGAAAGAAAGGATTTTGTGAATACGTTTAAGGTCGAATTTTCGAGAGTTTTGGTATAGCGATAATTTCATGGTTCACAGAATAAATTAAGGTCGTTTGATGATAGGAATAAACTGGGGCCGTTAAATTAGGAGACGTTAGTACGACGATGACGATATCCGTTCGCGTTTGGGAGAGATATTCGGGTGCTAGATGATCCTTGGCTTCCTAGGAAAAACGGGGACTTTTGTGTTGTAGGGGATGTTGCCACGTTGGATACCATGATGGTGAAGGACTTGTTTCTTTCGAATGGGAGGGGCTGGAATCTAGATATGTTGCAGGAGTTATTCACAACCGAGGATACTCGCACAATCCTGGCTATTCCAGTGGGGAGGAGACACCATGATGATTGCCGCATTTGGCATTATTCCCGTGATGGTTGTTATACAGCAAAATCCGACTATCGGTTGTGTATGAATTACGCGGGTAAAGTGCATGGGAGAGTCGAAGGGGATTTTTGGGGGACGTTATGGAAACTATCCATGCCTCCTAAGCTTAAAAATTTTATGTGGAGAGCTTTGCGAGGCATTTTACCCACGTGTTGCAAGCTCATTCAGCGACATATGAACATTTGCGTTGATTGTGTCCATTGCGGGGAAGCGGAGGATGTCGACCATGCTCTTGTTTTTTGTCCAGAGGCTCGGTCTGTGTGGGCTCATTGGGGAGGAGGCAGTGTTGTGCGAGAGGGGGTGAGTTTCAACCAGTGGTTTGCGGCAGTGTGTGCGGAGGAGTCGATGGTCAGAGTGCTTCAATAGTGCTCATTAGCTTCAACACTATGGCAGGCACGTAGCGATCGGATTTGGGAGGCCAAAAGGTACTCTTCTTTTGCTCTGTATCGCATGGCTTTAGCCTATACTAATGATTGACAACAAGCCATTATTAACAGACCCATGCCACCCAGCCCAGTGGAGGAGAGTGGGGTCGTGGTGGGGCTGAGAGATGAGGCCCAACTTGATTGGTTGTGCTTTGTTGATGGTGCAACATTTATGGAGCGATGTCTATATGACTATGGGGTTGTATGTCAAGATGGGGAAGGAAACTTCTTGAGAGCAGTATCTGGCTATTTTGTAGGGCGTTGTAGTGCAGATGTGGTTGAAGCTGTTGCACTGCGAGAAGCGTTAACTTAGGTCTTACCTTTTTGTCAGGGTCGAGGGACTTTTTACTCAGATTCCCAAACTATAGTTTTTGCTATGAATAGTTCTCATGATTCTTGGACTGAATTTGGTAGAGTCATTTTGGAATGTAAGCAATTATTACGTGCCAGACCTCATATCACGGTCTGTTGGGTTCGTAGGCAAGCCAATGTTGAGGATCATAACTTAGCTAGGGTCTCACATTTATATGCTAGCCGTTGTAGTTGGGATTTCCCCTTCATTCTCTGATTAATGCTATTGCTATTGCCTTTGTTTCAAAAAAATACTTAATGATACGGTACATTTGTCCCTCACTAAATTATTGTTGTTATTTACGTGGACTGGATTGGTTGCGCTCGAGATTTCGAACAACATGTTTTCCTAAGCCAGGGCCTCGCTGTGGGCTGGTCTAGGCCGCCAGAGGGTTGGGTTAAATTAAATGCGGACGGCGCTTTCACGTTTGGCCCGAGTATGACCACCGCCGGAGGATTGCTCAGAGATTGTCATGGGCGGTGGCGCGGTGGGTTTCAGCATATTCTTGAGGGGGGGTTCGCCTTTTACAGCTGAATGTTGGGGCGTGTTCTCTGGTCTCCAATTGGCTTGGGACCGGGGATTTCGTCGGGTCCTAGTTGAAGTCGATTCGCTAGAGGTTATTAACATCCTCTCTGGTTCCCACGGGTCTATAACTGATGGGGTTGTTTTGATTGCAGGTATCCGCGATTTATTGCGTCGTGACTGGGAGGTCCATCTGCAACATGCTTTTCGGGAAGCCAACCAATGTGTTGACAGATTGGCGGCTTTTGCCCGAGTTCTCCGCCCGGGCTTACATATTCTCCAAGACCCTCCGGAGTTCCTCCAGGAGCTTTTGTACCGAGATGCGCAAGGCGTGTTGTATCCCCGCCAACAGCGCTAGTTTTTGTTTTTTCGTCCCTTGTAATAAAAAAAATTATTGTTGTTATTATTATTATTATGTAAGCTAAATGGAGGGTCGAGATTCGTTGAAAAGACTGATCGATTAATTAAGATATTAATAAAAAATCCATCCGTTGATCTGGTGGATGTAAATCAAAACCAAGACTCGAAAAGGTATTTGATGTTAACCTAATTAGTAGAATAATCTTTTTTTAAGTGATTATAATGATTGTCCAAAAAAGATATATTAAAACTTATAACTGTCGATTAAATTAATTTTTTAATTTTAATTTGTTGATTCGTCTAATAATTTGTTCGAAGGACATAATTTATTAATTATTATATATATTTATTATATAAATAATAACATTTAGAATTTATCAATATATATACATATATAAAGAATATTACTTTTGAAATACTTTGAACCTATAATTTATCTCGTATTGCGTAATCTATGTGTCGTTACGTATCTTTATTATTTGAATAATAATTTTAATGATTTATACAATATATATAACAATAATAAGGTAGTCTTTAAAATAAAGAAAAACATAGCTTTATCCTATGTTTTAAAAACTGGACCGAAAGTAATTTACCATTTAAAATATTCAATTAGTATTAGACATTATAAAATTAGTTAAAGATTTAATAAAATTAAAGAATTTGAAAATGATCGAAGAAGATTATCTTTACTCATCGAAAAAATTAAAGTTTAATTAAAAAAGAATGTTAAATAAAAATTAATCTTTTTATTTTGGTTTATAAAATATGATCAGTTTACAAAAATTGGTCCATCAATAAATAAACTGAACAATTTTTAACAACAAAAATTATTAAATTAAATAGTACCTGAAAGTTAACCGGTCCAAGGTTTTCATTGCCAAGCCGATCAAATTGGTTCGATCCTGCATTAATTTATTCCAACACCTATTTTTTCTTTTTTATGTTGATTTTGTAATAACTATATATATACATATATATATATATATATATATATATGTATTTGTATATGTATATACGTGTGTGTGATTATAAAATAAATCATTAGTTTTGTTTTGCAAAATCCATTAATTTTAGGGCGAAAGATAGAAAGTTTTCATGTGATCTAAACAACTTTTAACTTTAAATACACATAACATGAATATTACATGTAAATCAATTAGTTATTAATGATAAAATGATTCAATCCAACTTTTAAATTTGAACTAAATTAATTGAATTCGATCTAAATTAACAATTATTATATTTATTTTAAATTATTATATTAAGAATAATTAGGGGACTTGAGAGGCATCACTGCTAGAATGACTGGTGAGGTATATGATTATAGGCATACATTGAAGGTAGAAAGAAGAAAGAGAGGCGAAATTAGCCAAAGAGAGGAAGAAGAGAACATGACACTACTTTTTCAAAATCAATTTTTGTAAACATTCTTTAACATATTAATATTTAGTAATACATTTTTAAATTTTTTAAATTTGTTCTGTAAATAAAATTTGAGGTTAGACATTAATTTGTAAAGATAAGAACTTATTTGAATTTTTATTAAAAAATTCTAAAAGTGAATCAACACTTTTAATGTGATCAATCAGTAAATAAATTTGAAGGCAAGTCTTTGAGAAAGTGAAAAGGTTGCTCATTTATAACCAGAAGGTTACGGATTCAAGTCACGACAACAACTTATTTGTAAAATACAAAAAGAAAGCTTCGTACAATTGATGATCTTTATCCGACCCTCACAAATAAAGAGGCTTGAGCATCGGTTTTGCCCTTTAATCAATAACGACAATTCTACAAATTGTTTTATCCTAATATTACATCAAATAATTATAAATTATCTTGATTAAGCATTACCCATAAAATTCTCTCGATAAAAGATGTTGAGATGTGATAATTAAGATATATTCTCCTTCAATCTAATTGGAGGTTTAAAATATATAATTTATTCTTAATGAAATTGCTTCAATTATTCCAAGAAATCATATCTTCTACCAAAATATTGACTGAAAAAGCGAAAGCCCTTTTGAAAGAAAGTATTCAAGAATAGATGAAACATTTTCCACTTCAAGAGAAAATATAAAGAAATTGGTCCCTCTTAATTCGGATTAACGGTGATGTTAAAATTTGCACCTATTTCTATCTATTTAGTGATCAGTCCATTAGTTTCTTTGATCCCACTCGGTACTCCTTTTCCATTTACTTCCAATAGTTTGACCTATCCAGATAAATTGTTGAATTACGAATGTGGTTTTGATCCTTCCGATGATGCTATAAGTTGTTTCGATGTACGATTTTATCTTGTTTCCAAGAGAGTCTTTTCATTTAGGGCGAGACAAAATGGGCGGGCACGAGTAGTGTAATACCCAAATACCCCCTGGAAGGATATGTGGATGCCACCCAATACAGTACAATCCAATCACATACAACATTTCAAACAGTGCTTACAATACATCACATCATACAGTCAGAAACAGAAATTCAGAGTTATTACAGGCCCAA
>JAOQMR010000212.1:1341438-1374201 GCA_027563865.1 Erythroxylum pelleterianum | reverse complement strand
AAAATTTTGGTGGCGACCCCAATTTTCAACAATTCCTCTTTCATGCGGGTTTACGGGACATGGGTTT
Organism: Erythroxylum pelleterianum; assembly: GCA_027563865.1. Lineage (NCBI taxonomy): Eukaryota > Viridiplantae > Streptophyta > Magnoliopsida > Malpighiales > Erythroxylaceae > Erythroxylum > Erythroxylum pelleterianum. Next base: position 1,374,134 of record JAOQMR010000212.1, on the reverse strand, counting down.
CAAGGGGCCGCGGTTTACATGGAACAGAGGCAACCTTTTTGTGCGGCTTGACCGCGCATTATGCAATACCTTTTGGGATTCGGTCTTTGGTTCTACTTCTGTGTTTCATTTACATAAGCTGAAATCTGATCATAGGCCCCTCTTAATCTCAATTGGTGATAACAGGCACTCTGGAGCCAATAGACCTTTTCGTTTTTTCTCAGGATGGCTTTCTCATGAGGGGTTCAAGGAGCTCGTCAGTCAATCGTGGAAGCAGCAGGGGACGGTGATTGATAAGATTGAGTTCTTTAAGGCGAAGGCCAGGGATTGGAACCGTTCTACCTTTGGGAATCTTATTCAGAAAAAGAAAAGGATCATTGCCCGCCTTAAAGGTGTCCAGAATGCGATGGAGACCCAGAAAACTCTTAATCTCATCACTTTGGAAATCGACCTGAGGGTGGACCTAGAGGAGATTCTTGACTTAGAGGAACTTCTCTGGAAACAAAAATCCAGGGCTGACTGGTTTGAGTTGGGTGACAGGAACACGGATTACTATCACCGGAGGACCTTAATTCGTAGGAAAAAAAACAAGATTGAGGCCCTAAAATTAAATGGTGTTGACTGGTGTTTTGAGGAGGCTGATCTCCGTCATGCGACCATATCCTATTTCGCTACCCTATATTCCATTGATGATGGTTCCCCTGCAAGATTTGGTATTCGTAATTGTTTTCCAGAAATTCCTGTTGGGACTAGGGAGCAGCTTGCGAAGGGCGTCACTGATGATGAGATACATGATGCTCTTTTCGCTATGTCTCCACTTAAAGCCCCTGGTGTTGATGGTCTCCATGCTCAATTCTTTCAGAAGCAATGGGACGTGGTGGGTCCTTCGGTGTGTAGTATGGTCAAGGGTGTTTTTTGTGGAGAACCGATCGACCCGCTGTTGAACAACACACTTTTGGTTCTTATTCCGAAGGTCACTAGCCCAAAATTACTTTCGCAGTTTAGACCCATCAGTCTCTGTTCGGTTTTATATAAGCTTATCACTAAAGTTCTTGTTCAGAGACTGAAGCCTGTGATGCCTTTACTGATTGCGCCGAACCAAGTGAGTTTTGTCTCGGGTCGCCATATCACTGACAACACCATTATTGCCCAGGAAGTTATTCATTCCATGACTCAGCTGAAAGGGAAGAAGGCATGGATGGCGATTAAGGTGGATTTGGCGAAGGCCTATGATAGGGTCAGTTGGGATTTCTTGCAGGATTCTCTTGAGGATGCGGGCCTTCCGCTAAACCTAAGAGAGACTATTATGAGGTGTACTACTTCATCTAGTATGCAAGTTCTCTGGAATGGTTCCCTCACTAAAGCGTTCAAACCGTCCCGGGGCATAAGACAGGGGGATCCTCTTTCACCTTATCTCTTTGTTTTATGTATGGAGCGCCTTGGTCAAAGTATTTCGATGGCTGTCAATGAGAAACGATGGCAACCGGTTTCTTTGACCAAGCAAGGTACTCCTATTTCTCATCTATTTTTTGCTGACGATCTTGTTTTGTTTTGTCACGCAGATATGGATCAGGCTCAGGTGGTTATGAAGACGTTAGATCTCTTTTGTGCTGCGTCAGGCCACCAGATTAATGCCTCCAAAACTCAAGTTTTCTTCTCTCCGAACACGAAAGCGGTTGTTAAATCATTGGTGGGAAGTATGCTTGGTTTCCAGGTGGTTGAGGATTTGGGTATGTATCTTGGTGTGCCGTTATTCCATCAACGGGTCACCAAGAGTACCTACCAATTTCTGGTTGACAAAGTCATCTCTAAACTTAGTGGGTGGAAGGCTAGCTCCTTATCCATGGCGGGGCGAGTCACTCTTGCCAAAGCTGTCCTCGCTTCGATACCGAACTACTTCATGCAAACTGCTCTCTTACCAGTCAGTGTTGTGGATGATATTGAGAGGGCCATTCGACATTTTGTTTGGGGAACGAAAGATGGCAAGCCGAAACAACCCCTGATTAAGTGGGAAACTTGTTGTCAACCGACTAAATATGGTGGTCTGGGTTTTCATGACATGAGGGACCAAAACAAAGCTTTCCTATGCAAGTTGGGGTTTACTATTATGACAAGACCAAATGATTTTTGGGTCACGATTCTGCACGAGAAATACAAAGTGATCCCTGAGCATCCGGAGGGGCTGGCGACAGGGAGTCGGTCTTTTCTTTGGCGGTCCCTGGCAAAGGTGTGGGATCATGTTCAGGAAAATACATGTGTTTCCATCGGTAATGGGGTTAGCACGCTGTTCTGGTTAGATAACTGGATTCCCGGGCTTGGTGCTTTATCGACCCATGCCATTTGCGATATTTCCACGGTGCAAGGCTGGATGGTTGCAGATGTCACCACGAATGATGCTGACTGGAATTGGCCTTTGTTGGAAGCCTATGTTTCCCCTTTTGCCTTGTTACACATTGCTAATATTTGTGCTCCTAACCCATGTGCAGGGGCCGATATGCTCGCATGGATTCGGTCTGCCGATGGTCAAGCTTCTGTAGCATCGGCCTACAAGGCCCTTGTGGAAGCTAGATGGGAACCTGAGGCCCCAATTTGGAACCATATATGGCACCTTGATGGCCCACAACGAGTAAGGAATTTCATGTGGCTTGTTGGTCGAGGCCGGTTGTTTACTAACATGGAGCGAACCCGACGCTTTTTCACTGATGACATGTCATGCTCGCTTTGTGGATGCCCTCAAGAATCTGTCATCCATGCTTTGAGGGACTGCAAAATGATAAGACCCACTTGGGAAAAGCTTGTTCCTATTGCAGATCAGGGAGTGTTCTTTAACTGTTCTTTATCAGATTGGGTTTCTATAAATATTATGTGCAATAAGAGATTTCCGAATGAAAATTTTGGTTGGAATACTCTTTTTGCCATAGTTGCTTGGTTTGCGTGGAAACAAAGAAATGACTGGATCTTTAATGGTGACGATCATGAAGATTGGGATATCTATCAGTCAAGTGTCTCATGGGCTCGTAATGTTAAATGCAGGTCCCATGGCAGGAGTGGCTCCGATCGGGTTGCTCGTATCGACACGGTGCATTGGAAAAAACCGAGTCAACAACAATTCAAGTTGAATACGGACGGATCGTGGATGAGCTCGACGGGTTATGGCAAAGCTGGGGGAGTCATACGTGGAGCCAATGGCACTTGGATAATGGGTTTTAATAGATTTCTTGGAATTAGTTCTATTAAGTCTGCTGAGATCTGGGCAATCTTAGATGGCTTACGGCTAGCTTGGAGTTTGAACATTCGTCACTTGACTGTCGAGTGCGATAACTTGGAAGTGGTGAAACTGATTCAGAGAGGCAATCTTGCAGCTTCTTCTGTTGGCCCGCTTCGGACTATAGCGGAGTTAACTTCTCGACAATGGAGTGTCTCTTTTGTTCACTCGGTTAGGGAGACGAATCGACTTGCCGATGGTCTCGCCAAGATGGCGACTGAAAGCATTGGAGGCGTCTGCAAATTTACCACCTGTCTAACTGGTTTGCAGCACATTCTTGAAGATGATCGCGCTGGAGTTCCGCAGCAAAGGATTTCTAGATGATTGAGTTAGCCATTGCTTCTGCAATTAGTTAACTTTCCTTTGTAACCAAAAAAAAAAAAAAAGCAAAGCCACAATCTACGGGTGAAAGGACTTTGGTAATAATTATGTCTCGTTTAATCTTGTCCACACACTCGTCTGCAGTGAAATTTAATAAAATCTGGAACTGTTTAACCGAACGAACGAGAGAATCTGATCCACAAACTACCCGCTCCAATGGCTGGCTGATGAAGTTGAAGGACAGTATCACCAAACCTCCAATATCCGTTGGAACAAATCACAAAAATAAGAATGACCGCAAGTTACCTACTTTTAGCCTCCTATACCTACCAACCACCTGCGGTCCTAAAGTCAACATCCAAACATCGGATCCTGCAATTTCAAGACAATTCTTCTTCTTCTTTTTCTTCTGTATAGTCTACATCCATGGCGTCGTCGACGAAGACTGAAATCCTGGACGCCCCTCTGCATGCTGTCGGTTTCGAAATTGAAGAGTTATCCCCACACAAGGTCACTGGTCGTCTTCTCGTTACCGACAAATGTGTGCAGGCACGTCTTCCTCCCCTCTTTCTTTCAGTCTGGTAGTTACTACTGTTAATTGTTTGGGATGTGATAAGCGAGAGATATTGGTAATTGATTATTTAATTTTAACCTCTAGCCGTTCAAAGTGCTACACGGAGGAGTATCGGCGATGATAGCGGAGGCATTGGCGAGTATGGGAGCTCACATGGCGTCGGGATTCAAAAGAGTTGCTGGTATTCACCTCTCAATCAATCATCTTAAGCGAGCAGATCTTGGTGACCTTGTCATCGCTGAAGCTACTCCCCTCAGTCTCGGTCACACTATTCAGGTACTTTACCCTACGTTCTGTTACCATTGTACATTAAGTCTACCTGTTTAATTCAAAAGATTTCTGAATTGTCATTCAAAATGCTCATCCTTTATTAGAGATGTCATGGATCTGCATTTGTTCTGCACTTTGTGATTGTACTCAAAATGAATGTATTGAACCCAAGATTAATTTTTCATTCTGAAAAGGTATGGGAAGTGCGTCTATGGAAAGTTGATCCTTCAGACTCAGAGAGCAAAATCCTGGTCTCATCGTCCAGGGTTAGTCTTTTATGCAACATGCCTGTGCCAAATCATGCAAAAGATGCTGGAGACAATCTCAAAAAATTTGCTAAGTTATGAACTCCGACTTACAAAATATCATGTTACTCAAATAAAAGTGAATTATTTTTCATACATGTTCATTGAATTACATTACATGAAGTTAGATCAAGGAAGAAGGGGAAGATCCTTCAACAACCTTACCGGTCAATAGTATATTAGAAGTAGCAGTAGTAGTTCTGATGGCATCTCAAGTCATAACACAATCCTATATAATTTGTGCTTTGCTCAGTTTAATCAACATATTGTATAGATATAGAGGAGGTATGAATTCTAAAACCTGCCATAATACTGCATAAGAGTACTGGTCGAGAAGAAACCAAGTATAAAGTCACGCAGATTCTGCAAATCCTATCCGCAGATTACCAAAGTCAAAGACTGTGTGATATGCTCTTAGGAACACGTCTCCAAGAACCCTGCATCCATTTCATAAATTAGTTTCTGTCATGCTCATTTTCGTTGTTTGATTGTAATTTACCCAAAACATGGTAGAAGGATAACATACCAAAGGGGGCCTTGTGGGGGTGGCACATCCAGACTAGTGAACCCACTCAAGCAAAGACTTGCAGAGTCTTTTCCAACTCTGACGATATACTGTACCAGATAAAAACCATAACTTTCTTTACTTGGAAGGAAAAAAGCAAAGTTTTTTTTTTAAAAAAATCCAAAGCCTGGGTGGGATACAACTAAATCAATAACCACACCTGTTCCGGAGACAGAGTAAATGATTTATCTCCAATGGTGAATGAAACTTCAGGCATGGTGGCCATGTCATGGCAGTTGACAAACGCTTCTCCCGTGGGATTGGGAAGCCTTTCACACATCTTTTTTGACGAACACACATAGATACATAGATTTCAAGTTATGATTAGCAAAAATACGACACGAGTGATTGTGGTTGTGGAGAAAAGATATACTCTGTACTAGAAGAAATTACCTCATCCAGGTATTTGAATATATTTTCCCTTGCTTTCTGTTCCTTAAGTTGCATTTGAATCCAGAGAACCATCATCTCGCAGAAAGTACATAGAGCACTCTCATCAACTGATAATCTGGTATCATCTTCATTATCCACCACTGTCTTAATCACATTTCTGCAAGATGCAATTGTTTTATGTAGAGAGCAAGACTCTAATTAGAGGAAGAAAGCTGAGATTATTACCTGGCAGACTTAGAACCATTGAGTAGACATATTCCAATATCACCACAAACAAATTTGGGTTGTAACTACAAAAAAGGGTGACAGAAGTCACAGAACACACCTATTAGACAGATTCCTTTTACATTGTACGAGTCAGCAGTGGAAGAAACTGAAGGATGAAAGAACACACCCCTGACATTATGTATTCCCATATCACATTTGCATATTTTGAGTAAACATATTTACACTCCAGGCTCAGAATTCCTCGAGCTCCAATGGCATGGTTGATTTGAGCCACGACGGCCTGGAAATGAGAGCTTTTAACATAAACACCCAGGATAAGAATTTCACTTTCTATGAAACATGGATATGTTTATGAGTGGTGTGAGCTTTTACAGTTGGTCCAGCAAGAAAGGGTACTCCTGAGTCCACAATAGCTGCACATCCATTCACGCACAATCCTGAAATTTCTAGGTTGTTCAGATTTGGATTTCACTGGTAATATCCAGCACCATAGAACAAACCTATTGTCCTAAAACTGCAAGTTATTTTCTCATTCTGAAGAAAAGAAGCAAAATCAAAATTTTCCCTTTGAGTAATATTCCTGAATCTTTCACCATAATATAAGCATTTCAGTCACATAGTAAGCTTGTGCTCTACATGCTATGCCATCTGTCATCACCTGTTGAGCTGTTTGCAATAAGGATGTCTCCCACCGTGATCTGGCATGAAGGATGTGTAAAATTTCAAGGTAAATCCAGTTTCTTGTGATCAAAAGAAGAAGATAGGAAAGTTTGTGACTTGGGAAAACCTGCCAGTAACCCCTTTTAGTAATTGGGACATAGGCATGATCGCCCCTGAAATGCCTCCAGTCAAAACCTCCAAAGACAATCTGACCACCCGTCGTCGATATTGGATCAGGATTTAGCCAGAGAGAGAAAATTTGCTGGTTGAGTAGACCTTGTTGCGCCATATTATACCTGTAAATGGAGCCAAATCCAGGAACTACCCAGTACAAAACACGGTGAAGGAAAGATCATGCATTATAAACTCCTGCAATGATACCATAATGGTGTAGCTTGGCCAACAGCAATTTCCTGAAACCCAAGCCCGAGGACCCCATCAAACTGTGTACATAAGAATGACAAAAATCCTTCTCGTGTAATCTCCACAAACTCCTGACGAATCATATGACAGAACATATCATCATTGCAGCAGCAGAAAAAGAGAAAAGTTCAGAGGCATAAAAACGTTATGGAAGAACAACCCACTTGATCTTTGATGATACCATTTCCAACTTTGATGTAATCTCTACTGAAGAAGCCCGAAATTGAGCCTGAACCATAGCGTATTTTGCAAGGTGTTCCTGGAAAAGTAGCAAACCAAGAGAGTTTGATACTCCAAGTCCAACCAATTCAGACTCCTAAGATGGTGGTGTAGAAAATATTGAAAATCAGAGTTACCGATCTTTGTATAAGTACGGGACAACCTTGCCCTGAACTTGGAATGGAAGAAGCAAGTAATCTGCAAGTGATACAGGTAATGTTCACAAATTACTCGTATGTAAAACAAGGAAAAAAGATCGTCGACCTTTTAAGGGCATACATACATACAGATAAAAGACATTTTGAAGATGGAACCCAAAGGTTGGCGCTACCAGTATCGAAGACGACAGAGAAGCTTTGTGGGGGTGATCCAATAGCAATCTCTCCATAATATTGTATACCTCTATAATTCTTAAGGTAAACCATATCTGGTGCTTCGGTGTTATGTTGAGCATCGGGAACCTGAACCATTCTGGTAGCTCTCACGGTGGAAAGGTCCAAGGATCGCTTTTTTAAAGCAATTCTCAACGTACCTTTGCTCTTCCCGGAGAAAGATTCAACATCCAAACATGCTCTCACCAAGATTGCTGCTACCACAAGAATCTTGATCCGCATGTTCTAATTATCACAATCTAGATCAGAGACAGGCAAGAGAGAAGTTGGGAACATGTAAAGCGAGTAAGAAGTAGGCTTCGTAATACAATACCTGGAACCAACTGCTAAATCTCCAACTGCTAAATCTTACGACTTAAGAAGGAAGCAGAGCAACAAGGGGTGATCGTGACTGAGTTTAGTATGTTTGAGAATGAGAATCGATGGTCTAGTAGTAGTATATAAAGATGGAGAGTGAGTGTTACTTTTGGATCATTTAGAAACGAAACTACCAAGTAATTTCTTCTTCCGATGTACTTGGGAGGGGGAAGTATCCTTAATCCATCTTCTCTTCACGGGCAAGGCTCGGCGATTTTGTTCCGGTCAAATTAGAGTTGATTGGATTCCTGATGAAGATTGAGCCTGAGGCAGTTCGAAACTTTGACTGAAAATTTTAATTATCTTCACAAAATGCCAAAATGGTATCATTTTAATTTAATTTTTTAAAATAAGATTTAATACTTAACAATTAGAATCACACCAAGTGTTTTAAAAATGGTACCGATAAAAAAACCGGTAACATGAAAAATTTAAAGTTTGAAAGGTTAAACTAGATGATCATAAAATCAGTTAAGGTGGTTCATGACCTGACGAGCTGGAATAGGTTAATTCGTGACTCAGCTCGTGACCCGATAGGCCAACCTGGCTCATGTCATTCTTAGCTAGTGGCCTAATCGGGCCGAAGATGGTCTGTCCATGGCCCGGTTAATCTAGGCCTAAATCAGGTTGGACTAAATTTGACATCCCTAGATACTGTTTAGTATTTATTTTAATTAAAAAATTATTAAATAAAAATTAATCAATTTATTTTAATTTATAATAATCAATTTATTTGTAAAATTGATTAATTAATTAATATAATTTTTAACAATAAGATTTATTAAAGTAAATTGAATTAGAAATTAAAAATTGAATTTAAACTTAGGGAGTGTTTGTTTCCATTTTTATTTTTATTTTTAGTTTTTATTTTTAAATTCAATAAAAAATCTGTTTGTTACAGTTTTTAGTTTTTAGTTTCTGTTTTTTTGTTTTTATTTCTTTCGGTTTTCAAAAATTATGAAAACTATGGTTTTTTTATATAATATGATTTAATATATATTATTTAATTATTTAATTTCTAATAAATTTATGAATAATTTAATTCAAGATTATATATTTAATAAATTAAAATTAATTATCAATAAAAATTACAAATAATTTAATTTTATAATTAAATTATATGAAATTAAAATTTAATAATTATTTATTAATATAATTAAATTTAAAATATATAAATATTCAACTAAAATTTGATTTAATAATTAAAATATATTTCAAATAAATATTAATTTTCAAATTAAATTTTAATTTTTAAATTGTTTATTTTATTAAAATAACATAATGTTATTAATAATTTGTTAATAAATATTATATAAGAGATTAAATAAATAAATTTATTTAAAAATAATTTATCTTTAAGTTTTATCTAATATGTAATTATTATCAGTGATAAAAATATAACTATATTAATATTAACAATAAAAAAGTTTTTGTTTTTATTTGAAAGAAAAATAAAAACAAAAATTAAAAATTAAAAACAAAAACGGAGACGAAAACTGAAAACTAAAACCTACAACAGAAAAGCAAAAGTACTAGAACCCAAGTCTCTTGAAATAATAGATAAGTCTTATTTTCCAATTAATATTTGTAATGAATTAAATTTATAAAATAATACAGAATTAAAATTATTTTTTAATTAAAATTTTATTAAATTTAATTTAGCCTATTAATCTATAATTAGATTCGATGTTAATTTATTGATTTAAATCATTTTTAGCATTTTATGCAACATAAATATAAATAAATTTGATTTAAATAATCAAATAGTTTATGCAACTCAAATACAATTCAGGGATTACTAAAGAATTCCATCCTCTTATTTCCACCTTTGTATTTTTATTTTAAATAAAAGCAAAATTTTATTTGATTATCAATATAATAATTACATATTAGATAAAACTTAAAAATAAATAAATTTTAATTAAATAAATTTATTTTAATCTCTTATATAATATTTATTAACAAATTATTAATAAAATTATTTTATTTTATTAAAATAAATAATTTAAATTTTAACTTTTTATTTACAAATTAATATTTCTTTTAAATATACTTTAAGTATTAAATCAAATTTTATTTGAAAATCATATATTTTAAGATAATTTAAATTTAACTATATTTATTAATAATTATTATATTTAATTTGATTACACAAATCAAATTAGATAAAATTATTAAGCAAAATTAAATTATCCGTAATTTTTATTAAAATTAATATATTAAATAACATATTTAATTAATAGTAAATCATATTATAAAAAATATAAACAAAATATTTTTATTAAGATATAATTCGATTTGAAACTCGTAAAATGACTTAAACTTTATTTAATTGATCGAATTAAAAAAAATTAAATATATTAACTTAGGATCGAGCCCAAACTGGTTAAGCCGGCCCAACTTTTATTTGCTTAACATTTTGTCTCAAGTAAAAATAAAAACGTAAAACATCGCGCGTGAGATTCGAACTTACGCCGGGAAACCCTCTTATTTAGGAGGCAAACTCCTTAACCACTCAGCCGAGACGACTACAGCTGTCGTAAATATAGTAATTGGTTAATTTAGTAGTCTAAAACTAATCTGTGAAGGGCTTCCTTTCTTCAGACGATGTCTTTCCCTGTCGCTTCGTGTTATGCAATCCACCTCAAAAACCAGAGAGTGTTTCCTTTTTCTTGTTGGGTATTTTTTGTAGATTCTGAAACTAAATCATATAGAATCTGTGTTAGTTGAAATGAACTACCACCAACACTGAAGAGAAGAGAAGAGGAGTGATCGGCAGTGTAAAAGACGCTTTCTTTTTCGAGATGGCCACCGTGCAAGTGGCCGGAAACCTGACGGCTCACGACAGGAGGATACTGATGAAAGTAAACGCTGGCGCTTCAAGTCTTTCCTTCCTCGGCTCGTCCTTCATAGTTGCTTGCTATGTTCTATTCAAAGACCTTCGCAAGTTCTCCTTTAAGCTCGTCTTCTACCTTGCCCTCTCTGTACTTCTCTCTCTCTCTCTCGCCAATTCTATGTTTTGCTTCTTTTTACTTTGGATCTAACTCTCTTATATTCATTGCTCTGAATTTCTTGAATTCAGGACATGCTATGCAGTTTCTTCAGCATAATTGGGTATACTTCTGGAACCGATCTCTTCTTCTGATGCTTGTCTCTTTTTTTTCAGTTATCTGTGTTTGAAGTTAAGAAGGTTATTTTCTTTTGACTTTTTGATACAGGGATCCTTCTAAAGGATTCTTCTGTTATGCTCAGGGGTATAGCACACATTTCTTCTGTGTTGCATCTTTCCTTTGGACTACAACTATTGCTTTTACTCTTCATCGTACTGTTGTTAAACACAAGACTGATGTGGAAGATCTAGAGGCAATCTTTCACTTGTATGTTTGGGGTATGAATTCCAGTTTGTGGATCAAAAATTCTAAATTGTCACCATACTTTACTATTTTTTTCAAAGAATCTTCTGGACACTTGACCACCATCAACTCCTGACAGGAACTTCCTTGGTTATGACTGTAATACGCTCCATTGGTAATGAGCATGGACATTTAAACGCATATTGTTGGGCACAGACAGGGAGAACAAGGAAGGCAAGTTCATATAATTGCCAGTCATATACATGTGTTGATATGCGTGTACATTGGTTGCTAGGGAATTTTGCAAATTGAACTGCAATGATTTGGCTTTTATTTTTGGGCTCTTGAGTCTTTCAAGGAAGTCAATAATCACATTGTAATCAGTGAAATTTTGTTCTGTGTTTGCAGTCCTCACTTTCATTCTTTTAGATGAAGTTCTTAATGGTTCAAAATTGAAGTAATATGTCATAATATCGACTCCATTTTCTTTGCATTAATGTAACTTAACCTTTGACGAAGCAAAGTTTCTTTTCTTCTTATTCTTCTCCCTTTCTCTTTGCTCCTTTTCTCTTGTTACATGTGTATGTATGTACATATTGGAAGACAGTTCATTCAAGTTAAACTTCAGCAGAGCCCTGAATCCTTTTAATAGAGGCATTTGTATTTCAAATAAGTGGGCCCTGGATGTTACACATTAAGATCTGTCTGATGCTGAATGTTATATTGCATGAAATCTGATTTTGTTGAGACTGAACTTATGGCAGCAAATCTTTTCAAATTTCTTTTTTAGCTGTCAAAAGCACTGAGTAATTATCAGCTCAAACATCTAGTATCTACATCTGCAGGCGGTTCATTTTATAACATTTTATATACCGCTGTGGGGTGCAATCCTTTACAATGGATTTACATATTTTCAAATCATACGCATGTTAAACAATGCAACACGGGTATGTACCCATATCGACATTTCTTTTCCATTTTTTTCCTCTATTATTTTTCTGTCGGCTCATATAGATGTTGAGACAACCCTGATTCTATTTTGGAATCTTCAGATGGCTGTTGGTATGTCAGATCGAGCTTATCAAGTTGATGCAAGGCCAGATATGAAGGTTCTCACCTTACATGTAGTTTATATCTTAGAATTTTCTCCTGAAATAAAGATGTTGACAAGACTTAGTCTACAAAACTAAAATTGGTTGGCATGTTACAATATAATGAAAGGATTTCCTCTTCATTGGCTTAATGTTACAGCCGTGTGATTTTGAAAAATTGCATCTTTGACAAGATAATTCCCATGGTGTAATCTCTTTGCCTGTCCAATCAATAGGCCATCGTATATATTGGTTAGACCTTGCAAATCTTTATATGTTATATAAGGTCACTGTCAAACCATTGTTCTTTACTTGCTTTCGTTGAACTTATTTTATTCGATTATGAAATTGACCTTTTTCTATTTTAACATATTCTTCATATCACAATGCTGTCTCTTATTGAGTATGTAGAGTCTGATCTGCTCTATATGACATCTATGCACAATAAGATAATATGCAGTGCCATGTAATGTCTAGTATTGAGGATTTGACCTTTTTCAATGTTGAATAGGATTTTGTTGGAGGAATCCCTTGAATTAGTAGGATATATATATGTTGTTTCAGTTCCAGATATAAAAGCTATGCCTCTTTTAAATTGCAAGGAATGCCTTAATAAAGTTCCTAATGTAACCATGGGAGTAAGAACTCTTGCTGAACCATGTATATCTGTATTTCGTGTGAGTTATTTTTTTTTTCATCTTTCTTCTGCTAAATCGGTTTCCTAACAGTCTCTAGTTTAACCTTATTTTCATGATAAATTGAAGGCTTTAAACCGTTGGGGATACTATCCACTTATTCTCATTGGATCATGGACGTTTGGCACGATCAACCGCATTCATGATTTCATTGAGCCTGGTCATAAAATCTTTTGGCTTTCAGTTCTTGATGTTGGAACTGCAGCACTTATGGTAATTCTGGTGGCCATTGCTGAAACCTCTTTCGTTTAATTTTCGTAAAGGCTTGCTGTGCTGCTTGTATTATGTCAAATTTAATTATAAAGTGCCATTTATTGTTAATTGAAATGCAGTTTTTTGATCATGGAATTGGTTTTTCATAGTGTGGTTTACAGACTGATTTCTGATTCTAAAGCCAAGAACTAAAAATTAACTAACTTCTTCTCATTTTAGGGTCTATTTAACTCAATAGCATATGGACTGAACTCTTCAGTGCGCCGAGCAATATGTGAAAGATTGGACATGTAAGTGGTCACAAAACTTGATTGTGCAGTTTTATGTTAATAAAAGATTTTACAGTCTGGATCGTCAATCTCTACAGAAACTTCTGATGCTTGAAATTTAGTTCTTGCATGATATATTTGATTGAAAATTTAGCTTGGTAATTGAATGATTCTGTCACTATGGAATCGGGTGATTCGGATGGGGTGATTCGGATGGTCTGAAATATAGCCAAGCAATGTAGAAATGAAAAAGATAGGAGCAAGATGCTTCATAGATTTTTTCTTTCCTCTTCTGCTTCCTGTCCCAAACATGCATTTGCTCGGTTTCATTCTTCATTTCATTTTCTTTACTATCACCTGGTACATGAAATAGAAACTTCCAGAAAGGATGCTAGCATTTTAAGCGTACCACATTACGTGTTAGTTCACATTTGCATACTGAACTTGCTCACACTCCATCTTTGATCTTAAGATGATCCATTTACCTTTTCTTTTCCAGGTTCTGGCCAGAGAGGTTCAGAAGATGGTTCCCTAACAGTTTAAGATACAGAGGTCAAATGCAGGAAAGTGAATTAGTCTCATTGAAAATTCAAGATCAAGATTAACAAAACCAAACTCGATGTTATTTGTTTGCATATATGCCCTTTTCCAAAACTTGTCAGCAATTGTTTTCATTAAATTAAGGAGAGGATGCATCAGAAAGGAAAGAGGGAAATTGCCTCCAGAATCTTTGCCTAGTCCATCAGATGCATATTTCCTTGGACAAACAAGTTCGATCCATTCACTGCCATCTGAGATTGTTATAGCCTATCCATTTCATGAGGCTGATTAGAGGAGCAAATGTGCCATTGCAGTTCCTTCTTTTACCCAACTTGTGATTACTCGCGGAAGAGATAACAGAAACGTACACGGATTGTTAAAAGTCGAAGTGTCGATCTTCTGATTCTTGTAGATTTTTGTCTAATTAGTATTAACTTATCTTGACTAATGGAAAAGCAGGCTGGGATTCCTAAAGGATGTTTTAAGACGGAATTTTCATTGTTATTTTTCTTGCAGAGTTCTCTGATCTCCCTTTTCATGATGCCAAGCTGTGATCAGTATTTAAACTGCATATGCAGCATGAATGATATAAGTCAAGGAATATAGACTCTGTACAAAAGCATAAGTGCCAGAATTTGAGAAACGAGGTTTTTAACTCAGTATTTGGCAAATCAAGGGATTCTTTTCTGTCCAGTCCAGTAGTTTTCTCAACTGGCTGTTTTCTCCCCGATGGTGTTTATTGCATGTTGGCATTATCGGAGAGAAGTCAGCCGTTGGAGTGACAGCTGCAGAAAGAACTTACTACATATTAGCTGGCTGCTTAGAGCAATGGTTTGCAAGTCTAAGATCAATGTATTCAAACTTCTTCCAAGTAAAGAAAGCCTTTTTAATTAAGAAAGAAAAGCAATGGCAGTGGTGGCGATATACATACAAAGAAACACAGATGACATCCTTTGTAAGAGTATGTGTTGTTGCAACTGCAGACATTTGTATTGAGAACAAAATGACGGCGCTGTTCTGAATTACATAAAATAGATAACTAACGTGGGATTGGGATTCTCTTGGCAAATTTGGTCAACAAGCTGAGAGAAAGAGATGAAGAAACTGAGATGGGTAATGGATGGAGAGTCGTGGGAGCTTGACGTTTCCACTCCAAGAACGTTGGAAGGAGAAGCAAGGGCTGTTCCAGGAGAGCCTCTCCCTTTAGGAATCTCCAGAGGCACAAAGCTTTCCAGACCCAAACAGCTCGATTTCTTCCAGCGATTTATGGCTGCCCCTTTTCTTCTTTCTTACTCCTCCCCCTCTCATGGCTTCTCCCTTCAGCGCGTTCTCACTCTCCCCTCCACTTCCAACTGGTAAATTTTTCCTATTTCTACATCCATTTTTCAACTTAAAATCTCCATAGAAGTACAAATCTTTATGATGCTCTGGTGTTTGATGAATTGCTTCTGTTTTGACTGTTCTATATGCTCTGCAGGTTTGCTACGTTTCTGGGTCAATTCAATTTGCAGAAGTTTGTGTCTTCTCTCAAACATGGTGAAGATCCGCAATCCTCCTCGACCCTGCACCGCATGGGAAGACTTCTTCGGGATAAATCCTTGTATGCACTTGGTTTATGTTCGGAGCTCTTGTTAACACCTAATGATACTCTCCTCTTCAGCTTAGATACCTATGGACATAGCAGGAAATCAAGAAAGAAAGCAGTTTTCCATCACAAGGCATGTGAATTTCTCTACTGTTCATGTTCCTGTTCCTGTTCCTGTCACTTTGCTTTATTTCCCTTAATTCTGCTCTTCATGAAGCATCCTTTCTCTTCTGCACTTGTTTTGTTTTGGTAGTTCCCATGTCACAATTTTACTGCAGAAGCAGCTTGGCCTGCACTTTTTGTTGACAATCTTGGGAATTACTGGGATGTACCTCTCTCTTTTGCCATGGATCTGGCTTCTGTTGGTGGTTCTGAATCTGGTTTCAGTTACCATCTGTGCATGCAACATAATGAGGGCTTGCCAAAACCGTTTGAAGCTGATCAGAATTCCCAAGTTCCTGCTGCACTGCTTCCTGGTACATCTCTGAAAGGCGCCTTTTCTTTTAAGAAAGATGTTGAATTTTGGAGAAGCAAGGCTCAGAAGCTGAAGATGGTACAACCCTTTGACATGTTCCTGTCAAATCCTCATATTTCTGCCTCAGGGATCATTGGTATGATGCAAGCTCCTAGTCAAATTTGCAATGCATTCTTGTGTATATAGTTCAAATAACTGTATAGTTGCCTAAAGTAAGGACTCTTTCAAAGAATGAGCAAATCATCTGTCCCAATCTTTTATGTTTCATCATGCTGGTAACTGTCAAGTTAGTGCAACGCATAAAGAACGGAACTTGGTTGCAGAAACAGATACCTGTATCTGCTGCTCTTTAAGCCCGTAATCTACGACACAGTTTATTTTTTGCCATTGATGCAGTTGCACCTTATTATGGTACTTAAAAGTTGTACTTTATTCAGATTCTAATATATAGCTATGATTGTAAAACTCTATCACGTATAGGTGCTGCCTTGAGAGCCTGTATTGGAGAAAATTCAACCAGGCTGCAAGTAGAAGATGATACTCAGGGTTCTAAGGGCTTATTTCTACAAGCTCCTGCAGTTAAATCTTCTTTGCTGGCAGATTTATTTGCTTCTGCAACATTCACAGCTCAGTATGGGAACTTCCAAAGATTATTTCTCGATCTTACACGTTTTCATGCTCGCCTAGACTTCCCTTCAGGTTCCAAATTTCTTTTGGGTGCTCATCAATTAGCACTAGATCTTCTCAACTCTCAGCAACCAAACATGGGAGCTGTTAATGCAATTTGCCCCAATGTTACTATTTCTCTTCAGCAGCAGGTACCTAGCATTTTGCACAATTCAGTTTGTACTTTACTGCATAATCTTACTAGGATTGAATTGGATTAAAATAGTTGCTTGCTTTTTGCCAATTACTCCAATTTAACAAAAAGTTTGTTCCGAACTTCTTCTGGACTTCTAAGAAGTGGCAGCTATTCACTATTTCTTCTACCTCTGCATTAAACACAGATTGCTGGACCTTTCAGCTTTAGAGTTGATTCTGGAGTTGCATTAGACTGGAAAAACAAAGACTGGAACGTGGACGTGGACGTGAAAGAGCCAGTGTTCGCCGTTGAGTATGCATTGCATGTTCTTGGTTCAGCAAAGGCTATAGCTTGGTACTCCCCAAAGCATCAGGAATTCATGGTGGAACTTCGTTTTTACGAGACATGAAAGATGCAGGATCTTGTTGTAAAGAACTATGCAGCCCTGTGATTCAACTGGGGAAGCTACTCCCTGATGTGAAATTTATGAACGTCTGGAAGGTCGGTGTAGTAGTGAAGATGATTATTTTGAGAAGTTTGTAACTCGAATGCATTTGCATCGTCCGGTTCGGTTTCTGGTCTTAGCTCTTTCAAGCATTGAAGAGAAGGTTTGATGGTATGGACACTTGCAGATTGATTCTATCTGCTGTTTGATCAGGATGTTTATGATGTCATATGAAAGGAGTACAGCTCCTGATAACTTCAAGCATAAGCGCATTGTTCTTTACAGCACTGAAAGCTCAGAAGAATCAAGAATGTAAGCTTGCTCATGTCTGCCAAAACTAACATTGAGGCAATCAGGGCAAATATGCACGCTAATGGGCTGGGTCAGAACAGGTCGAGCTTAGTTTAAAATTTTAATAAGTTTGAATTTGACTTAAAATTCGATCAAAGTATGAGTTATTATAATTAAATTTGAGTCTGATTGAATTTTGAATTTTTTTAAAAAAAAATTTAAAAATTTTCAAAATTTAGATGGTTCGACTCGAGTTTTTCAAGTATGAGTTTAATTGACTCAATTTTTATTTATCGATCTCAGCAAAATCAACCCTATTCAGGCTGAATTCGAGCTTTATAATCAATAAACTTAGTTTAAACTCGTTTAATATATATATATAATAAATTTTAAATAATTTTTTTTGAAGAAATAAATTTTAAATAATTCTAAAATTAAATGATTTTATAACTTAATTTAAATGACATAATTTAATAGAGTAATTAAACAAATATATAGTAAAATATATTAATATTGCAAAATTTTTAAACAATTTTAGTTAAAAATATCTTTAAAATGAGATATTATAATTGAATTCGATTATAATAAACTTATAAAATTTTTAGATTTTTTTTGAATTTTTGATTGATTAAGTTAAATCTTCATAATATAAGCTCAATTAACTTGAATTTTGTTTAATTTAAAATAATTCTATAATTAAATAATTTTATAACTTAATTTTAATATCATAATTAAACAAAAATATAGTAAAATATTTTTAATATTGCAAGTATTTGTAAGTAATTTTAGTTAACGTATACCTTTTAATGAATCTATTAATTAAATTAATATGTTGGAAATAGTAGTTATTAGGGTTTACATTACTTAATTATGGTTTCCAGTGACGTCATAATTAAGCTATCAAAACGCTGCGTTTTAGTTGCAAGCAACAGATCTCCTCCTCCATCTTCCTCAGCTTCGTCGGTGCGTTTTGGCTCGCTCGCTGCTTCTCAACACCACTCTGTCTCTCTATTTCTCTGTGTTTTCTTGTTCAGCTAATTTTTGAAAAAAGAATTCTTCTTTTTGAGGGATTTCTGTATGCAACGTATCGCAATCACAACCCAAATTCTGATTCCTTGCGTCAATAAGATCACGAAGAAGAAGAAGAAGAGGCAACTGTGATAAATTACCATTGTGGGAGGGTTGGGCTTCTCTGACTCTTAAAATGGTTGGATTCTACTTCCTCGTTTTCTTCAAGTCTTTCAATTCAATTATCTGGCTTTTTCTTTGTTTTGCTTCATCGTCATTGTGGCGTTTCATTCTCGCTCTTAATTTTAGGGTCACTTTTTCTCAGAAATTTCTTTTTTTAACTGTTAATTTTTATCTTCTGTTGTGATAAATGAGGCTTCTTCTGCTAGTTTAATGTTTGAATTGTTGTCCCAATGATTCTGAGAAAAGGGTTCTCTGCAATGTCCTTAAATTCTACTTTCTGTGATGGAAACTATCTGTAACTTTCTCTGCTTTAGGATTAGACATGGATTTCATATTAACTTCGGAACTGTCTGGTGTCCATTGTTGCACCTTTCCCTTTTGAGGAATACGCAATTTCATGATACTCTGATTTACTGTGACGACTCCACATCTCCTCTTAGTTGAGCTTTAAAATGGCTGTCTTTATCCTACTGGATTCCCATACTTTAGGTTGTCCTCTTTATGACTTCATTCTGTTTCTTTATGTTTTTTCCTCTTCTTGGATGACAGGCTATGGCTGCAAAGAAAGTAATAGCTATATGCCAATCAGGTGGGGAGTTTGTCACAAACAAAGATGGATCATTGTCCTACAGCGGTGGTGATGCTTATGCTATTGACATTGATGAGGACACACAGCTGAAGGCATTCAAGACTGAATTGGCCGAAACCTTCAATTATAGTATCGATACAATGACGATTAAGTACTTCCTTCCTGGAAACAAGAAGACTCCCATCACCATTTCAAAAGAGAAAGATTTAAAGCGCATGATTAGTTTTGTACGGGATTCAGTCAGTGTTGATGTTTTCGTTATGACAGAGGAAGCAGTTGCTCGAAATGTGTCTAACATGCCTGCTAGCAGATCAAGTAGGACAACTGTGTTGGAAGCTGTGGTTCCTGTTGTTGGGCCAATTGATGTGGATGTCGATATGGTCAATGCCATTGATCAAGTTGTTATGGATGTGCGTGATGAAACTCCTATATCTTGTGTTCCTCCTGAAAATATGGATGAAAATCATCGTAAAGCTGCTCTACAGTGGGAAAACACTATCACGGGTGTTGATCAAAGATTCAATAGTATTGCTGAATTCCGAGAAGCTTTGCATAAGTACTCAATTGCTCATGGATTTGCTTATAGATATAAGAAAAATGATAGCCATCGTGTTTCTGTTAAATGCAAACATCAAGGTTGTCCTTGGCGGATATATGCATCAAGGTTGTCAACAACTCAACTGATTTGCATTAAAAAGATGAATCCAAATCACACATGTGAAGGTGCTATTGCTAAAGCTGGCTATCGGGCAACTAGGGGTTGGGTGGGTAGCATCATAAAGGAGAAATTGAAAGTTTCACCCAACTATAAGCCAAAGGACATTGCTGAGGATATCAAACGGGAGTATGGAATTCATTTGAACTATTCTCAGGCATGGCGTGCAAAAGAGATTGCAAGAGAGCAACTTCAAGGCTCATATAGAGAGGCATATAATCAATTGCCATTTTTCTGTGAGAAAATAAAGGAAACTAATCCTGGCAGTGTTGCTACGTTCTCCACGAAGGATGACTCGACCTTCCATCGTCTTTTTGTTTCATTTAATGGCTCAATATGTGGCTTTGAGCGGGGTTGTCGCCCTCTGATTTTCCTTGATAGCACTCCTTTAAACTCAAAGTATCAAGGGACTCTATTGACTGCAACTACTGCTGATGCTGATGATTGTATTTTTCCTGTGGCTTTTGCTGTGGTGGATACTGAATCGGAGGATAATTGGCATTGGTTTCTTGCAGAACTGAAATCTGCAATCTCTGTATCTCACCAAATTACATTTGTTGCAGATTTTCAAAATGGTTTGAAGAATGCATTGGCCGAGGTTTTTGATAATTGCTACCACAGCTATTGTCTACGTCGTCTCACAGAGAAACTTAATAAGGACTTGAAGGGGCAGTTTTCCCACGAAGCTAGAAGATTCATGATAAATGATTTTTATTCAGCAGCCTATGCACCCAGGCTTGAGGGATTCCAACGTTCTGTTGAGAACATAAAGGGGATATCTCCTGAAGCTTATGATTGGGTTATGCAGAGTGAACCTGAACATTGGGCGAATGCATGGTTTGCTGGAGCTAGGTATAATCACATTACATCAAACTTTGGACAGCATTTCTATAGTTGGGTATCAGAAGCACATGAGTTGCCAATAACGCAAATGATTGATGTATTAAGATGCAAGATGATGGAGTTAATTTATACTCGTCGAGTAGAATCTGACCAATGGATCACTAAGTTAACTCCCTCAAATGAAGTGAAGTTGGAAAAGGAAACATCGGTTGCAAGGTCTCTTCAAGTGTTGATCTCCCATGGTAGCACCTTTGAGGTTCGAGGAGAATGTGTTGAAATTGTTGATATCGACCGATGTGAATGTAGTTGCAAAGGATGGCAACTAAGTGGTTTACCTTGCTGTCATGCTATTGCTGTATTTGAATGTATGGGGAGAAATCCATACGATTATTGCTCCCGATATTTCACAACCGAGAGTTACCGTTCTACATATGCTGAATCGATTCATCCAGTTCCAAATGTTGACAGACCGATACAAGGTGAATCAACCGATCTAGGAGTTGTTGTAACCCCACCACCAACTAAACGCCCTCCTGGCCGACCAAAGATGAAGCAAGCTGAATCAGTGGATATTATAAAACGACAGCTTCAATGTAGCAAGTGCAAAGGGCTCGGCCACAATAAGAAGACCTGCAAAGTCCTAGAGTTAACCTACATTCATAGCGGGTAGGTGCTATTCTTCATTGATGTGTTTCTTTATTAGTTCTGATCATTCGCTTGTGATTGTGCACATCTAAAACTTACATATGCACCCTTGAAACCCAAAGTTAGATGTCGCTGATGCATTGAGCAAGCACTTTGTGATATGATTCAGATTGTGATGGTTTGCTTTCAAGTATGTTTTTTACCTTATTATTATCTTCAAAAACATTACTTATACCTATAACATGGATCTTGCTCTCGTTACTGATCAGCAATGTTTGTGTTTTGGCAACATAACCAGCAACGGATGATGCATGTCCTTTCAGAGCCATGAAACAGAGTATTTGCAGCTGAAAATTCTCAGTAGTTGGTTTCTTTCATGTAACTAAATGGTATTGAATTGGAAGTTTTGATCTCGAGACCCAAGTGGGTGGCTCTGGGAATTAGAGGATGTAGAAAATTTAGTTCTTTTTACATAATATTATGTTTACTACCAATAGGGACCGAACTGAGCCAGAGGCTTGTAATTTAGTGCAAAAGAAGAATGACACGAATCTGTGGGAACGTTCAAAAACTGAATAAATCATGTGTGCAGAGTTTAAGCATCTCAGAATAGTTTGTTTATATTTGATTTGGCTCTGCTGATATGTGAAGTCGAATTTCAAGCTTACAGTCCAAAAATTAGACTGAAAGTTAAATCGTTCAGACAAAATTAGATTATCATAAAATCCCCCAAGTGCACGGCATACTTGACCGATGTTATAGCCCCTCTGGGATGTAAAATATATCTCTCCTTCGAATTGACCCTTTCTGATTGAGACAATTTCGAATAAAGAATGAAGAGTGCCCTGCCCAGAAAGGAAAGACAGTCTCAACTATGCTCAACTATCCTAACCCCCAAGCAAGCGACTTAGATTGAAAGTTTTCACTTAAGGACATCTTATCTTGGGATAGAGAAATCAAGGTTTATGATAAAGTCAGCCCGAGTTGAACTATTCGACTAATTATTTCTAGTTAAGAGTTGAATAAAATTAAAGAATATAAAATATGATTATTATTTATAAAAAATTGAAGTTTAATTAAAAACGAAGTTTGATAAATAAAAATTAATTGATTTATTTTAATTTATAAAATTTATTAATTTACGAAAGTGAACCGATTAATTAATAAATTTATCGATTTTTAACGACAAAAATAATTAAAATAAATCAAACTGAAAAGTTAAAAATTAAACTGTTTAAAAAAGACATTATATATTTAATTGCTTTGTTTAATTTTTAATCAAAATTTTTTATTGCTTTGTTTAATTTTTAATCAAAATTTCTATCTAAAATCATTTATAATATTAGTTATTTTATAATTAAGATGTTAGTTATTCCATAGATCATGGAACTTTAACAAGAAAGCAACGAATTTGGAGGATTGAATGAAGCTTTTGTCCAGAAGCTGCCACATGGCATAACTTCTCGCGACACTACTCCACCTCCCCGTTACTCACGCCTTCCCATGTTTCCACGTTTCAATCTTTACACCGACGTTTCTTTCGAAGAATCAAATTAATACCAAGTTCCTGGATCGATACACCATCTTAAGAATTTGATTTTGTTTCCTTCAGTACCAACTACTGTAACATATGTATGCAAAGATTATGGTTTCCAACAGGAAAAAAGATGGCGGCTACTCAAGGCGGCTCTTCTTGTTGTTGGTGGTCGTAATGATTGTTAGGAGTTGCAGTGGCTCAAGCGTTGAACACGTTCCAAATGAAGAAAGTGGTGAGATTGCAAGGAAGATAGAAGAAGCTGCAGAGAAAGTCAAAGAAGGGTCTGAATCCTGGGCTGGATGGGCTAAGGAGAAGCTTTCTGAAACCATTGGAGGCAAGCAAGATGAGGCTGAAACAGCCTCTGATTTTGTCTCTCAAGCTGCTAAGAACACCAAACACAAAGTCTCAGGTAATTATGAACCCCCTCTCTGCTTCAGATTCGTATAGTAACTAGTCGTTCGTAAGGTGTTTTGTTTGCATGAGCAGAGACTTCGGAACACTGTGCAGAGAAGGCCAAGGACATGAAGAATGCAGCAATTGAAGCAACAAACGAGAAGGCATGCGAGGCAAAGGAAGGAGCTGAAAAGACGAGGGGTGCAGCAATGGAGAAGGTGATGAAAGCTAAAGATGAAGCTGCTGAGAAAGCTGAAGACGCCAAAGAATTTATGAAGGAGAAGGCTAAGGAAGGTTATGATGCTGCTAAACAGAAGGTTGGTGAGACAATGGAGGCTGCCATGCACAAAGCCCAGCAGATTCAGGATGATGTTAGGTCTGGGGATGAGGAGCTTTGAGACTCTATTTCAATAAACTTTGTGTTTGTGTTGTGCTGGTTTGATTAATCTGAATATGTTTATATGTAATGCATGAGATTTTGTACACGAAGCAATCCAGAAATTGGGATTACACTTAACAATTTGAAGCTTATTGCCAGAACGTAATTGTTATTAAGTTTGTTATATTTCCAAATCAAAAATATGTTAAAATTTTCATGTATTAATGAATGTTTTAAAAATCAATCTAGACATTGAATTTAAGATTTAGAAGTTCAAATGGTATTAAATAAGAATAAAAATTATAAGAATAAGTAAAAATATCTTATAAAATAAAATATTTTGATATAAAAATACACATAATCTCTATTAATATATAATAAATTAATAATAAATTTACAAATTTAAGTTAAGATTAAATCTAACATGAATTTTAAAATGATAATAAAAATAAAAACTATATTTTCATATTATCATTTACTTAAAAACTCATAAAATTTGAAATATATTTAAAGAAAGTCAATAAGAATGATTAATGTCTTTTAAATATACTCTTTATAGTTTAAATGTTAAAAATTAAATACACTCTTTATGTTAAAAATTAAATATACTATTTATAGTTTAAATATTATTTTTAACACGTTCTTAAATTATTTTAATCAAATTTACTTATATATAATAATTAATAGTTAAATTTATTAAACAAATTCTTGATAAAAAATAATTACATTTTAACAATAAAAATTTAAAATTTCAATTAAAATGTAAGGAGATAAATAAAGATAATCAAATTTGACAAATATAATTTATTAGTGAGATTAAATAAATTTAGATTTTAAAGACTAAAATAGTAAAACATTTCTAAAATAATATTTTAATTAGAATATAGAGAGATAAATAAATAATATAAAATATAACAATTATAACATAGGTCGGTGTTCATTGAGAGAGAGAGAAGAGGGAAATTTGCTGTTTGAGGTGAGTCCTACATTTAAAAAAGGTGGGATCCACGTACTATAGTTATTAACCGATTTTTAGAGAAAATCGGGCGGTTTTCAGTAAACCGGCTAGTTTATTAGTTAAGTGACTGGTTTTTACTTAGAAAGGTTATAAATATAAACTGGACCGAAAATTAGGCTGATTTGTATTTATTCTGGTCAAATTAGTTTAGGCTGATTTGTATTTATTCTGGTCAAATTAGTTGATTCGGTCTGATTTTTTAGTCATTGGTATTAATATATAAAGATGGTGCAAAAAATGAATTTAAGTTATGGAAATATTTTGTAAATGAAAAGGTATTATTTTTTATGTTTGAATCAAAATTTAAATATTGATAAAATAAGAGATTGATAAGGTAATTATATCGGTAAAATTAAATACATAAGATAAGGTGTTTAAGAATTAAAATATTTAATTTATTTTAAATTGTCATAAAATTTGTTCAGTTATAAATTCGAAGAAGAAGACGTACTATGAAACAGAAGTTAAAATTTGATCTTATTAAATCAAAAATTAATTACTTTATCTTGATTTATATAAATTAATGGGTGAATTATAAAAAAATCTCAAACTTTGACCAATTTTGTAATTATAACTCGAATTTTAAAAAGTAGTAATAAAATGTTCAAAATTTTAATTTTTTCTCCATTAAATTTGCTGACGTGATATGTCACGTGTCCAGAAAAACTTTATTAATAGTATACGTCAGAACTAGTTAACAGATCAAATCCTGATTAATGAAACGATATTGTATTTTGTGTTTTGTGTCTATTTTGGATTTTTTTCTTAGGAGGTATTAAAATAAAAATACATTAAATAGCACAAAAGAAGTTTTTACTTTTTGTATCAATGAAAGTGGAAGATTTTTTAAATAATAGAATTGTAAATATTATTTATTTCTATTTTAGATTTATCTTAGGAGATATTATGATAAAAATATGTTAAGTTGCACAAAATGAAGTTTTTGTATCCAATTCAAATAAAATAGATATTATTCAATTTTTTATATTCATAATTATCAATTTAAAAATGATTATAATTGTCAGCGAATATTAATAATTGTCATTGTTATAAATAATATATTTATAATATAAAAATAATTATTCATAGATAAATCTACATCCCAAATTAAATGTCATGAACATGACTGATAACCTCATATTCATCAAGGTGGACAGAATGGACTAGACGATCGCTAATGTCTTCTTCGCGAGAAAAGGTTGGGCTAATTGTCATTATTGGGTCATAAGAGGCTCTATATAATTCGGGGTATTCTTCTTCGAACTTGTTGAAAACGGATTTTACTATTTTATCCTTCAAATTTGTAAGAGATGGTGATATGTATTAAGTGACCATTTCACCACCACAATAGCTTAAGCTATTGTGTGAGAGCTGTTGTGGTGAAACGGTCACTTAACATGGTATCAGAGCCTTTATAACCAAGTGGTCGTGAGTTCAAATCCTACCATCCACCTATTATTCAGCACAAGATAGAGTGGGTCTGTGCAAGTTTCAAGCCCAAAGGGCTTTCACTTGAGGAGGTGTGTTAGTGAACATATAAAATCAATTAAGTTGGTCTCACACAATAGCTGTGAAATGGTCACTTAACAATATGAACAGAGAGTCGATGAGGCGCGTGAAACTCTTTTTTGTAATTCACAAATTTAATGAAGTAATATTTTAAAATTTTGAAGTTACCTTTTAAAATATATTAAATAATTTTTAAATTATGAAATATAATAATAATGTAAATTATTTTTAAAAATAGAAGACGTTCGAACTAGATATTTTAATAATAATTTAACATTTTTATATCCTAAAAAATCTAAAATTAAAGAAAGTCCAAATCCAATATCAAACATCTACCACATACACACCCATCGTTCAGAGCAAATTCGTGATCAGTATTGGCATTTGCTTTAAGATAAGCTGAGGTCTCAAAACAGCCTCTCGTTGATGGAATCACCTTTCTCTCGTGTAAGAAAATGAAACTCAAATGGAGACTTTTAGGTTATGGTAGGTGGTCCTCTTTCCAAACCTATGTTTTGTTTCCACTTTCCAGTTTCCACCACATCTTCTTCGTGGTTGAGGACATGTTCTTCCTTGTTTGTGGTGACCAGGTTGTCTTCGGTTAAGTAATTGTCATTTGTCACGTTCAGCTTTCCCATGACCGCCGCAGCTAAGATCATGTGCAATGTCTGTTCCTGATGTGTGCATATTAGCAGCAATCTTAGAATAATGTAACTAAAAGTTAAGATTGATTAATAGGAATGGTAAAAATTGAGTTAATGGATTCAGGTCAAACAAACTCTGATTATTTGATCTTATCCGATTGATTGATTGATTGATCTGGTTGGACCTTAAATTCAAAATCTAACTAAACTAGAACCTAAAGTCTCAAACCCTATTAATCTTTTGGTATTCGAACCAGAATAGCGTTTATCTGGTTAGGCTTATACCAGTAGAGTTTTTTTCTGTATATCTTTTCTGAGAAAATTTTTTCTAAGAAGTCAATTAACTGTTTAGTTGTTATTTAAAAAATAGTTTTTTTAAGAGCTTCATACAATAGACTATTTGGCAACATGGAAATAAAATTCACGTTTAATTTTAACTATATTTTATTTTGTAATAAAAAATATTTATGCATATAAATATTATTTAAAGTATATTAAACAATATGCAAAGCGCAATATATTAATTATTATATAATTTTAAACCATACGAAACATAAATAAAAATATATCTACCCAAATCTTTTAGAGAAGACGGGTTTGCAAGATAGACGTGAAGATGAGTTTGTGGGTATTGTGAAAATTAAGTGTAAAACATAAAGGTAAAAGGGACTAAAAAATAAGCTCATTAATTGATCTGTAAAATTTACTTGAAAAAGTCATTTTGAGTTTTTTTGTTAAAAGCTTCAAAATTGAGCTTATTAAGAAGCTGTATTTTGACTGTCAAAAAAGTCATATTTATTAAATATTTTTTTTTTAAACTTCCAAAGCCTGTCTAAACAGACACTCAACCTGCTGCTAAGCCTACCGATTAATGTCTTGCATTTCACGAATAAGCAATACTTACTTAGGTAATCTACTTTAAAGAGTTCAGAGTCAAACTCGTATGGGGTACTCATTAATGACTTTTGTTTGATTCTTATTCATTGCAATTTATGGATGTGCGGTAAGGAATGGAATGGGAAGCGTTCAAGTTTCAACCCTCCAATCTCGGAAGAAGAGAGGTGTCCATTCCATATCCATCTTGAGTACTACCTTACGTATGCACGTCCAAGACTCAATACTACACTCATCCTACACGCCAAAGCAAGCATCCTTCCACGTTCTCCACTTGGCCTATCAATTATCAAATACGTGTTAGGTAAAAATATACTTAGTGCTATTGAATAAGCAATATTCTGTAAAAATAATATTTTATTACTCCTTATATATATATATAAGACTTTATAACAATTTATATATTAAGTGTCTGTTTGGTTGAGAAGATTGAATAAGTACTTTTTTATCACAAAAGGTTTTTTTTAAATGAGTATTTAATTGTAAAATAAAAAACACTTTTTTAGTACATATAGCTTTTTTTTACAGTTAAAATATAACTTTTTAAGAAACTCAAATTTGGAGCTTCTCAAATAAGTACCTTTTCAAGTTATTTTTCAGATCAATTAACGAGCCTATTTTTAGTCTTTTTTGTCCTTATATTTTACACATAATCCCTACAATACCCGCAAATACATATTTACGTTTATTTTGATATTTATATAATATTATTTGAATTTTTATATGTTTTAATATTTATTTTTAATATTAGTTTTACTTATGTTATAATCCATATAAAAAATTTAGTTAGATATGTTTTTTTTATGTTTCATATACTTTAAAATTATATAATAATTAATATATTGTGCTTTATATATTGTTTAATATACTTTAAAAGATATTTATATATATATAATTTTTATTACAAAATAAAATATAGTTAAAATTAATAAAAATGCTTTTTATTTTTTGTTGCCAAACTATACAGCTCTTTAAAAAAAGCTTTTTTTTAATTTATAGCCAAATAATCAACTAGCTTCTAAAAAACACTCTTTAAAAAAAAATCTATTGACAAAAGTTTTACTAATAAAAACTCATTCAAACATGTACCAAGTTCTCATTAAAGCCTCATTTATTTTAAAATTGGTCATCATCATTTGTTCATCGCATTTACTTTTTCATTTTGTTTGCTAATCATTCAATGCACCCAATGCAAAGATTACCCTCTGCTTATTTCTACTTACAATACATTAAGAACATCTCCAAATTTCGAGTAGATATTATTATTGTGCAACTGCCCCATGATCGTGGGAACTAGATCAAGTGCAATGTGGTCCTCTTCTTCTTTCTTTAAATGATTGTTTGGTAAGAGTGTACCTACCAGACCACCTTAGTCTTACTTATATATTGTCTTGTCCGCCTTCTGTTGAACCAAGAGTGCCCACTTTACTTAAATAATGTACTTTGTCGTCTTTCTTAATAATTCTTATAATTATATATCTTTAGCTTCTCTTTTTAAATAAATATTATAAAATACAATGGGTTAGATTACTTTTTTATTTAATTAAAGTATATTAAATAATTAATATTTAAAATATTATGATTAAATTAAAAAATCAATTGTCATAAGAGGATATGATGTAATTAATCATAAATTTTATTATTATTTTTTGCTTACAACAAAAATATATTTTAGATTCACAAAAAGAAAAAAACAGACACGTAAATATAATTTATTACAAATTATACGAATACGATAGAATAAATTGTTTAATAATCAAATTACATTATAAAAATAAACTATCAAAATATGATAAACTCTAATGTAATTAACTCTGTACTTTATTAATAAGGACTCAAAACAAATATATACTTTGATGATTTATGGTAGGAAATGAGAGATGCAATAACATAATTTGTCATTGATTTATTACAAATTATATATGCATCCATTCATATAAACTATGTATCTATATTTATTGGAAGAAAAGAAGATATAATCTTAGTGTTACAATAAATAACAACACTTAATAGAAATCTCGCTAAGATATGGAGTCTGAGAAGGTCCAATAGTACGCAACTTTACCTCTAACTTGTAGAGAGGCTATTTCTAAATGACCCACATGAATTAATGAAAATAAAAATAAATAAATAGATAAAAGGAAATAAATAAATAAGTAAATTAAGTTTAAAAATTTTAAAAGAATGAATAACGACGACCACATAAAACATAATAAAAGCAACTAACATGTAGAAATAATAGTAAAAATAAAATAAAGATAATATAATAGAAATATCAATAAATATTAATACTCATTATAATAATACCAATATTAATGCTAATAATAAAGATACAAATAAGAGTAGAATTAGTAGTAAGTAGCAGTAGTAATAGTAATAGTAATAGTAATAATAATAATAATAATAATAATAATAATATGCATTACCACTTAGGCTAATTATAAAAGGCAAAAGTTGAAAGATAAAAGAGAACTATTAAGATCTCTTTACGAGGGTTTCTTTACCTAAATCATAGTAAGCTAAAATTTTCTATTGCGAATTATGCCTTCCGTAAATTTCAACATTGTCAAATTTTTTTTGATCATCTTTCCTAAATTCTTCTTAGCCCTCCCTACATTTTTCTTATAATCTTTAAGTACAATCTTCTTACGTTGTCTCACTGGAGCATCTGGGTATCTCTTCTTATCATTTTCAAATCGCATAAGTCTTGTCTATCTTAATTTATTTATAATATTAGCTACCTTTAATTTGTCCCTTACATTTCTTACCTTATCCCTTTCAATAAGGTTTTGCATATTTAACATAGCATCCTCATCTCTGTCACTATTAGCTTATGACTATGAACGTTAATATTTTGTCTCATAAAACATTGTCGCCTTATCGTTAAATGATAGAACTTGCTTTTAAGCTTGAGTGGTATCTTCTTGTCACAAATAACCTGAGCTCGGAACTTTTTCAAAGAAATTTTAAACCACAAATTGGGCTAAAATTTAAACTGCTTAACTAATTCAAAATCATAAATTTTTAAATAAAATAATGTTTTTGAGTTGAACGATATCATTTTTAAATTTTAAAAATGAAAAATATATTTAATAAGACTTAATCTACAATTGATCGAGCTTCAACCTAAAATCTCGAGTCTAATCGGACTTCAAACTAGATTCAGGTCTGAACATAGATTCAAAAGACCTATCCCGACCTGTTGTTAACCCTGTGGATTAAAGTGAAATTTGTGTTATACATACTTTCTTAGATAATCAACTTTAATGAGTTTAGAGTAATGACTTGTGTTTGATTCTTATTCGTTGCAATTTAAGGCTATGCGATAACGAATGGAATGGGAGGCGCTGAAGTTTCTGAAGAGGAAAAGTGTCCATCCCATATCCATCTACCCTACCTTACGTATGGAAGTCCAAAATTCAAAACTACACTCATCCTACATCAGCCTTCTTCGTTATCCGTTATCTGTTCGACAACAAATTAAAATTACTTTGAACAATAAATAATATCAGTTATTTATTTAAAAACATTTGTTAAAATTCATAATTTATTGTTAACTATTTATGTATAAAATAATGTATAAAGGGTATGACTTAAAAATAATTTACAAGAACATGAGTATTATATTTTTACATTTCTTTAAATATTATTATAAGAATTTAGATTTTAAATATTTAATTTCACAACAATTAAGTTTATAATTCTAATAAAAATATAGAACATATATTAAAAATTTATTACTATTATTACTAATACTACTTTCTTTATCTATTAATAAAGTTGAATTTTATTTTTCTAGTATAGTATTAGGGCACTAGTGATAGGTATGGGGAAAGTAATAATAACAGATGACGGCTTGAATAATTTGTAATAACTTTTGGAAACAATCATCTTTTCGTCCCTATTATTCTTAGCCACCGAGCAAAACATTTCTAGCATTTTCAAAAATAGTAGTTTGGGTTCAATCCATAACCTAATCAATTTATTACCAAGCATAATTATTAGCAGTTTGATTTGGTCAAATAATCAATTACTTCTTAATCTGTCAAAAAATAACTAATAAGTTATTTACCAAACAAGACAAAACTTACGTCTTAGGTAAAAATGTTAACTATATAGTATTACTATTAAATAAGTAATATTATTCTGAAAAAGTATTTGTATTATTCTAAATATATATATTTAAGACTTTATAACAATTTATGGATTAAGTTTGCTAAGTTTAATTTTGTTGAATAAATTATCTAATAAATAATAACTTCAAAAACTAAAATTGAAATAAAAATCAAATCTTAAAGAGATATATAACAATTAAAAAAAAAGAATTAAATTACAACGGTGCAAATCAATGATACGAATCTCGTACCGTACCGGCCGGTACCGGCCGGTACGTACCGTTCCGGCCAGAAACCGGTATCGGTACGGGTTCAATGGTACCGGTGACAAATACCGGTCGGTACCGGCCAATTTCGTCCGTACCAGCCGGTATTCAAAATACCGGTCAAATACTGGCCGATACCGAAAATTTTAAAAAATTGGGAGACTTTTTTGTAAAATTTTCAAAATTTCCCTCCCTCCCTCCTACCTCTCCTTCCCCCCTTTTTTCAAAGTTTTTAAAATAATGGTAAT
>JAOQMR010000212.1:1315761-1341338 GCA_027563865.1 Erythroxylum pelleterianum | reverse complement strand
GGAATCAAAGTAAAAGTCCAACAATCATAACCTCCTACCAAGCTTTCCTTTTCATTCCATACCCATTCCTCTTTCCTTATACCCTCCAACCAAGCACACCCTTAGTATAACATAGCACATATTATTATTTTCTAAATAGAGGAATCCACAATTTCTATCCCTTAAATACGGTAAGTCTTGTACGACAAATTCGATTGTGTAAATAGGAGAATTTGAACACAGAACCTTTGAATCTCATACCCCCACTCTACCAACTCGACTATTCCTTATAAAACATAGCATGTATTATGCTAATATTGGCTATAATAAAGACCTTTTAATTATTAAGTCGAAAGTTTAATTAAACATTTAGAATTTGTGAGTTAGTATAATTTTTAATGGTGTAATAAGTTATTAAAACTTCATTACTTTTTTAATAAATTGGATTTTTGAACATGTGTGTATTCTAAAAAAATATTTTAATCCTAACATTTTTCTCAATTATTGTATTTTAAAATAATTATAATATTTAATTATCATAAAATTATTAAATTATATAATAACTACAGTCAAATATGTGGTCCAACCTTGAAGCTACCTATTGTTTAAAGTTTGACCTTTGAAGTAAGGAGAATCATAAAAATGACCTTTTTATTATTTAATTATTACAAAATTAAGTAGGTTAATTAAAATATTTTTTATTAAAACAAATAAATTAATATTTATTTTTAAACCTTTTTAAAAATTAAAAAAAATAGTTTTATTCAATATTAAAGGTAACATGTCTACATGTAATTAGCCATCGATATCCGAGCCTGACAGAGAAAGGTATTAGGACAACAAATCAGCTATAAAAAAAGTTAAAACCTCCCTCCAGCCCATCACAACTCATCTGTTCTCATTTTACAACTTCTTCTTCTTCTTCCCCTCTCCATTTCTGCGAAAGGCAATACATATATAGAGAGAGAGAGGGAGAAAGGGAAGGGAGAGAAGAGACGATCTCTTGAGGGTTGCAAATCAAACTTCTGAAGCATTTTGTTGACTTGTTACGGAAGTCAGGCAGTGATCATCAGGTGTTTGGAGGGAACAGTGAATGGTGGGGAGGAATAATAATTGGAAGGAGATCGAAGAAGGAGGAGGAAGGAATCAAAATCTGAAGAAGTCGGGAATGCGACTGGGTAAATACGAGCTTGGGAGGACACTTGGAGAAGGGAATTTTGGGAAAGTGAAGTTGGCTAAGAACATCGACTCTGGTCTTCCTTTTGCTGTCAAGATCCTTGAGAAGAAAAGGATCATCGACCTTAAGACTACACATCAGGCAAATTTCCCTTATTCTTGTTCTTCTTCTTAATCGCTTATGTATTAGTAATTAGTAAAAAAGGAATGGAAATTAATTGATTGCAGATAAAGAGAGAGATTGCCACCTTGCAGCTCCTCAAACATCCCAACATCGTCAGGCTACACGAGGTTGGTTCCGCTTCCCTCCCTCTCTGTGCTCATTCGTGATTCGTTTACGACGTCGTTTAATTTTCTAAATTTCAAATCATAATTAAAGGCATTAAACTCTATCCACTCATATATTTCTACCCCGATTCTCATATTTTTTATAAAATTAATTTTTTATTATAACACAATTTTCCGTTATATTTCGTATTTTTAATTTTTTATTTATAAATATTTTTTAATTAACCTTAACTAGAAGTAAAATCCAAGTAAAAACTTGTAAGAATGGTTTATTTTCTCTTTTTTTTTTGTTGGTAAAATGTTATTTAGAAGAGTTATAAATATTAATATATTAATGATTAGTCAGATCGGCGGTGTTCCTTGTGATCTGAAAGGTGATTGGTGGTGCCTTTGGACTGACTGATATATGATGTGATAATAAATGGATAGGTAAAGACAATTGGATAAAAACTAATATATATCGGCTTATTTAAGAGTAAAAATTTTGAGACGGTCAAATTTTCGATTTTTATTTAACTTATTTATTAATTTTTATTGAATAATTTTTAATTAATTTTTAAATCTTTAATTTTAATTAATCTTTAACTGATTTTATGACAGTTTAAGTCTAACTTTTCATCCTATTTTTAAAATATTGGTATATATAGTTAGAGATTCTTGAAAAGATACTTATAATTTAATATTTAAAAAAGGTACTGTTGTTTATCTTTATAACAGGAGCAATTAGAATTATTATATTAATGATTAATATCAATTTAAACTAAATAATGTCTTTTTGATAAAAATATTATTTTATAAATCATGTTACTTTTTGTCCTCGTTGAAACGGGCAAAGACATTCATACAAATAAAAACAGTTAGTTTAGGGCCACATATTCACGGAGCTTGGTGGGGTTGTGGGGTTGCCTAATTGGAGTCAGTCTTTGTGAGGTCGCTTTAATACTTTTCCATTTCCTGACTTTGCTTTTGTCTCATCTTTGGAATTGCGACGTATTCAAGGAATCATAGTATGTGAAGGAAAATTCAAAGTCTAATGGGGTTTTCTCTTTGGCTTCTGTTCGTTTCTTGTGTCTAATTTATTAGAAGAAAATACAAAGACGAATTTAGATATTCTTATAACGAAACCTGGTCCTGAATAAGTTATGATATTATTTATTTATAATATTATAGGAATGAAAATAGACCAATGACTATGATGACCCTTTGCTCGGATTTCTTTATGCATTTAATTTGACTTGATGCGAGCTCGAGTTCGAGTCTAGTCTATATATGATTTTAGTCGGAATGAACTTGTTCAAATTATATTTGGGTTGGATTAAGGTTGAATCGGTTTGGACTGATTTGAAGCAAGTCCAAGTTGGATATCCTTTGAGTTTTGAACTGGAAACCCAAAATTTTTTAGTAAACCCAGATCCATCTTTAAAGTCAATTAAATTAAAAATTGTTTGCTGACTTTGGATGGGTCAAATCTTTTGTCAGTTAAGATATTATTTACATAAAGTTGTTAAAAAAATAATGGGCTTGGTCCGAACAACCTGAAGCCCTTCTTAGTTCAGCCTAGCCCCTTTTTTTAAAAATTAAAATAAAAAATGACATTTTTTTCCTTATAGCTATTGGGCCTCGGACCAAGCTAGGCTTAGCTTGGACAACCTGAACTCGAGCCAGACCCAAGGCTCGGTCAAACTGGGAGAACAAATGTTGTTAGCACCACTCTAATTCTCACCAAATTCAGTTGGGAATGGTATCGGACCGGGCTGAGCTTGGGTCTGATGAAAATTAATGTCTAGTCCGATTATAAATCAATGTCGTTTTTACTTAAAATTTTTGGGTGTTGGGCCTGATTAAACTGGGTAGTCCAAGCTCGAAGTTCGAAAATTAAGGGGGGAAAAAGTCTTTAGCTTGGTTCGAAGTCCAATTGACTTCAGGTCAGATTGGATCTAAATGTCATCTCTAATTATTCAGTACTATTACCACTTTAATTTCTATTTTTGAACCACCAGAACTAGAACACTAATCTAAAGGTTCTAACCAAAAGCCTATTTCTCTGTTTTTCTATTTCTGGTCAACTGCTAATGATGTATTGATAATTTGCAGGTGTTGGCAAGCAAATCAAGAATTTATATGGTACTAGAGTATGTAACTGGAGGCGAATTGTTTGATAGAATTGTAAGTAGTCATTACTACTTTTTTCAATCTAATGTAATGTTTAACAACTAATCACCAGAATACATTACTTGTTTCTTCATCCCATATCCAGGCGTCAAGCGGAAGGCTTTCAGAAGCTGAAGGCCGAAAGCTTTTCCAGCAGTTGATTGATGGTGTTAGCTACTGTCACAACAAAGGTGTTTTCCACAGGGATCTCAAGGTATTACTCTGCTATTATATCCTTTTTTTCTTCTTTCATTTGTATCGGTAAAACTCGTGGTTGCTACACTTCGGATGTGTACCGTTCGTAATGATGTTTGTTACAACAGCTAGAGAACGTTCTTATAGATACCAAGGGGAACATTAAGATCACTGATTTTGGACTCAGTGCATTGCCTCAACATTTTAGGGTATGCATCCCATCAATATTTTGGTTTAATCGTTGAATGATTCCTTTCATTATATAACACTTGTCTTCCGCAAAATTCAAGGATGATGGCCTACTGCATACTACTTGTGGAAGTCCTAACTATGTTGCACCTGAGATCCTTATGAATAGAGGCTACAATGGTGCCACTTCAGATATTTGGTCATGTGGTGTTATCTTATACGTAATTCTCACCGGATATCTTCCTTTCGACGATAGAAATCTTGCTGTTCTTTACCAAAAGGTATTTGAATTTCATTCCTGTTCCTCTCAATGTCAATGCTTGGCAGGCATGTTATGTTTGATTCTTTTCAATGGTTTCTCAGATCTTCAAGGGGGATTGCCAAATACCTAAATGGTTGACACCTGGTGCAAAAAACTTGATCAGGAGAATTCTTGATCCAAACCCAGGCACCAGAATTACAATTGAAGGTATTAAAGCGAATGAGTGGTTCAAGGAAGGCTATACGCCTGCTGATCCTGCAGATGAAGATGAAGATGTGTGTGTTGATGAAGAAGCATTGGCAGTGCATGAAGTGGTACTTATGAACTTAAGAGTGTTCCAACTTTTAAGTCAATGGAAGTCCCTTTTGTTTCTCACTAACTGCTAACTGGAATCGTTGTTTTTTGGTCATAGCTATCTGAAGGGGAAAGGAGTCCAGAATCACCTGCACTCATCAATGCTTTTCAATTAATCGGAATGTCTTCCTGTCTTGACCTCTCAGGATTTTTTGAGAAAGAGGTGACATAGACATTGCAACAGTACGTTATCTAACGTTGTTGACTTTCAGAATTCCAAATTCTGAATATTTTGTGTTAATAATCCAGGATGTTTCCGACAGAAAGATCAGGTTTACTTCCTCTAATCATTCCCTGAAAGATTTGCTCGTAAAGATTGAGGGTATCGTGAATGAAATGGGATATCGTGTCCTGAAGAAAAATGGAAAGGTATCTAAAATAGTTAGCTCATATTTCCTGAAAACGCTGGAATTTGGCAAGATGGTCATGCTTATAACTACAGTTTGATTGGAATGTTCGTGTTTGTAGTTGAAAGTGTTGCAAGAGCAAAAGGGGCAGAGAAGTTCAGGTAGCCTCTCTGTTGCTGCTGAGGTAAGTTCCATTGAATCAAAAACCTGTGCTTCACTCTTCTGGTGCCAAGCTTATAGAATCTCCAAAACTTTGTCAGGTATTCGAGATAAGCCCTTCTTTGTATGTAGTTGAACTGAGAAAGTCTTATGGAGATACTTCAGCTTACCGACAGGTACATCTGTCACCTTAATCTCCATGTAAAATAATCTCTGACAACTCTTTTTTATTTATTTAAGATTACAAAAATAGTATTGTTTAATTAAATTGATTATGCTAAAGGTATATTTTGATCTTCAATGCTTATAATAGAATATAAAACAGACCCTAATGTTGTGAAATATTCAAATTAAACCTAAATAGTTTCAAAACGCTCAAAACAAACCCTAAGTGGATAGAAAATTTAACGGATTACATAATTATATTCTCATATCCGAGATTGACCCAAAATTCTAACAATTAAAGCCTAATCTACTGACTTTAGATCAAACCAACCGAACTCAATTTGCCAACCTTATCAGCAGGGATGCATTGGGCTCTCAAAATTTATAAAAATTAAATATTTTGATTTTTAACATATATATATATATATATATATAAAAGGACAGAGTTATTTGGAGCTTATTGGTATATTGGGCTCCTTAAAATTTTAAAACTTAAATATTTGAACTTTCTTATCTTAAATTCCTGGTTCTGTTGCTGCTTATCAGTTTATCTCAAATTTCTAACATTTCATTTGCATCATATGGTGCTTGCAGTTGTGTAAAAAGCTATCAAATGATCTAGGCGTGCCTCCAAGCCCAGGATTGTTGAGTACGGAAGTGTGAATACTGTAGTTTCCAAATGAGAGGTTAGAGGCACATTGTATTTGAGCCCCTTCTGCGTTTGAGGGTAGATTAGATGTCAACATATGCCATTGCTCTGTTAAGCTTCATGCATGTTGATGCGATAAATGTTCAAGCTCGGAATATGTTGATTAAAAAAAAATTAGAAATCGATAAGAGAAGAGTTGTGTTAAATTCTTTAATCTCCTAATTATTTTTGTTTGATTTCAAATAATTAAAAATTGAAGTTTCAAGAGGTAAATATTCAAATATAATCTTGGTGATAATAGGTAATTTATTTAGAACAAATTTAAGCTCGATCATCTTTAAAAATATTTAAATAAATCTCTATTTTATAAAAAGACGGTGCTTGTTAAACCTTAAATAGAATGTAAAAACACTGGTTTCTTTATTAGTTAGGAGTATGGTTGTGTACATTAGACCTTTACAGATCTCGTGTTTAGTGAGATTTTTTGTTGGATCATTATTGTTGTTGTTGTAGAATTTAAAAGTAACACGAGAAGCTAGTTCGTTATTAAAAATATTTTTAACTCGGTTTAATCTTGTAAGAAGTCAATAGATTTGGTTAAAATTGATCGAACTTTTAACTTCTCAATTTGACTCACTGGAGTAAATAAAAGGATATCATTTTAATTCAAATAATATCATGTTAGTATATAATGGTTGGAAATTATAGTTTCATTTAGTTTGCATAATAACTTGTAATTGATTGAAAGAAAATTTTTAAGAGATTTATTACTTAATTTTGTCTCATTAAATACGAATATTAAGAATTAATTTGTAAAAATAGTATCATTAGGAAATTTTAAGAAAATATTTTAAATGAAGTTCAAAAATTACAAAAAAAATTGTAAGTTATACTTAATCCCTTAATCCGCATGTAAATAAGATTACTTTGTAGGCTAGTTGGATGAGACCAGATCATTTGTTCTAATAACTGTGTTCCACGCTTAATACGACGTCGTTTTAACAATATTGTATTATGTGCAAAAAGGAGTTGAAACAGAATAACGGAAACAGAGGATTATAACCTTAATTAGATTGATATGATTTATCGAAAATATAATTAAAAAATTCAATCAAAACCATCACTTTTATTAGAATTTTTTAATATGAGAAGAATGTAGAACCCATTAACAAGAATTGGGCCTAGGTCAATCATTGTCAAAATGACTAGAACTAGCCATTTGGATAGTTGACTTTTACCACTTATAAATCCTTTAACATTTTCTTGTTTAGTTAAATATGAGATACTCTAACACTCCCTCTTAAGTGCAATTGAGACTGAACATTTAGTTATCACTTGAAATAAACACAGCGGTAACTAGACCCGATCGCTAGGACTAGACATCCAAACGGTTAACTGAGAAATTAATAATTTAGATAAAACCTGCTCTGATATCATATTAGAAAATTTTAATATAGGTGGAGTGTAAAGCTTATTAACAAAAATTAGCCATAATCAACTATTGTCAAAATAACTAGAACTAATCAGTTAGATAGATGATTCGTACCGATTACAAACGCTTCAATATTTTCATATTTGTTCATGGATACTCAAACAACTTAAAATAATATATATTATTAATCAATCATTTCACTTAGTCTATGAAGCGGTGAAATGAGCATGACAAACATGT
This sequence comes from Erythroxylum pelleterianum, assembly GCA_027563865.1. Taxonomy (NCBI): domain Eukaryota; kingdom Viridiplantae; phylum Streptophyta; class Magnoliopsida; order Malpighiales; family Erythroxylaceae; genus Erythroxylum; species Erythroxylum pelleterianum. Next base: position 1,333,752 of record JAOQMR010000212.1, on the reverse strand, counting down.
TATGTGCCCTGTGACTTATTTACCATTTTGAATAAAAAGAAATCGTGTTGCCTATTCATGAGACTTTCTAATTTCTATATTGTATTAATGAGAGCATATGGACAACGTGTGTTGTGAATCACATATACAATACATTCTTATCTATAGATGAGCGCAAGTATAAGATAATTCTTAATTAAAGATGATAATATATTCTTATCTTTTTTTTTAAAGAGAGAATAGCAATTATTAAATTGCAACTTAACTTTTAAATTAGCTGAGAAACTGACACACACAAACACACACACATATATATATATAGAGTGATCTAATCCCATATGAAAAAGGTGGTTCCCCAACTTACCTTAAAAGAGGGTATGCATTACTTTGGCTTCAGCCTACGACTTAACGTATACTGATTAGGAACCATATAGGTCTAGCCTATTAGTTCACTTATTCAGTGAACACACGCTCAATTTTCAATATGCAAAAGCATAAAAACGGCATATGTATTCATCAAGTCTCGATAGGAAACTCAATATCAGGATTACCTAGGTCCAAAATTCACATACAAGTTATTATCGCACGTGGGTACTCTCCTATTTTGTACTTTTATTATCTAGTGACTCATGAACGGCGTTTATGTAGCTACACTTTATGATTTTGTAAGTTAACTTTTGATTGCCTTATAAAAATTTTATGTACGAACTTTTGATACTGTTATTGAAATTGCATTGAGTTGATATATATATATATATATATTAATTTAATTTAATTTAATAAGTTTATACTTTAAATATGTATTTCCAGTATTTCTAATATTTTAAAATATGTTCAAATAATAAAATTCACCCTACACATAATAACATTATAATGGATTTATTTATATTTTTTAATAAGATACAATTTATTAAATATTTAAAAATTGTAAATTATTAAAATTTATTAAATTATATTTAAAAAGCAGATAATTAATAATAATAATAATAATAATAATAATAATAATAATAATAATAATAATAATATCTAACAAAATAATGGGGCTGTCTAATCTGTCTCAGCTAAAATCCCAAGTGGTGATGATTATGAAGAAAGTGGTGGAAATTTCTGGAAAGAAAAATGGAGTTTCCAGGAAACAAAAATTGACACCAAACACTCCATAATTTCATATCAATCAGGCAAGTGAGAAGGGTCAATTATTAGAAAGTGGAATTTGGTACGGCTTTCAAGCACACCTAATCTGATCATAATCTCCACTCTTAAATCTGATTATTTTAAGTCAAGTTTCCACATAAACCTCCAATTATATCAAGGTTTGAATTGTCAAATCTCTTTATTAGTATTTTTGATAGCCTCACATAATAATATATATTAATAATTTAATTTTTTGTTATTAATTTAAAAAATTAATGAAGATTTTAATTTATAGAAAGTCTAAATGCCCCCCCACGGGTAGCCTAGCGATAAAAAGGGGGAGAGGATTGTATAAGGTTGTGGGTTCAAGCCTTGGGAGGAGCAGCCTTTATTTAAGGTGATGTAATCCCCTTGGTGGTGGCTCATTCATCGGAGCAGGTACTTCTGATACTGTCTAGAATCAAACCCGGATTTACCTATCTATGAGTCTGAGTGGGTGGTTCATAGATCTCTAGTTGAGTAAAGCCCGAACTTGAGTAATCAAATCTCTTTATTAGTATTTTTGATAGCCTCACATAACAATATATATTAATAATTTAATTTTTTGTTATTAATTTAAAAAATTAATGAAGATTTTAATTTATAGAAAGTCTAAATGACTACATTATATAAAATTTATTATTAATTATATAAAATATTAACATTAATTATTTAATAACTTAGTAAATATTAATTATATTATATATTATTCTATTATGTTTTATTTATATTTAAACATATTTTATTTATATAGAAATATATTTATAATTAAATATTTTAATTTATACAAAGTCAAAATGTCTACATATATGGCGACGGAATCACACACGATGGCATACATTCCATCAAATCCATGGTGGGGTGTGGAGCAGAATTTTCTGTGATTACTCTGTTGATATCCTATTTAAGACGATTCCATTCACATTTGATTCCTGTGTCAAACCCTCTTTAAGCCTTTGTTCGGATCCTTAATTGCACAAGGGAAAGGAAACAAAATATTGAGAGGAAAAGAAGAGAAAAGAATGGAAGAGAAATGTGATTTCCTTTCTCTTGTTTGTTTTCTTAATTTATCAAAGGAGAGAATTGAATGAAAGAGAATTTTGTAAGACCTTTATGCCTTTGATTATAGAACTTGTTTATCTTTACTTGTTTGATTTAATAAGGATATAATAGTAATTTACTTATAAGTAAGGTTATCTTGTCTTCCATTTCCCCTCCTTTCCTACCAATTTGGTGGGAAATGTTTTTAGACCAAATTTCTCTCCTATTCCCCTCCATTCTCTCCCTTTCTCTTTGCTTAATTTTATCCAAACAATGGAAACAAAGAGAAATGCAATTTCCTTCCTTTCTTTTCCCTTGCTTTCCTTCCATCCAAACAAAGCACTCAAATTTGATCATGTGTTTAGTGATGAAGCCAGAAATTTAAAATAGAAGGGCTCAAATATTTAATTTTTAAATTTTAGGAAGTTCAATGCACCACTAACGCTCAAATAATTTCATCCATATATATATATATATATATATATAATTTTTTTAAATTTTAAGAGACCTAATATACCACTGGGCTCTGTCTACCTCCATTCCTGCCTGTGTCAAACCTTATTTTAGACTATTCCATTCACATTAAACAGAATCATTTACCCATCAAGCTTGTACTCCCTCCCATTGACATCCAAACAATGAAATCTTCTCTTCTTTGACTAAAACAGGATTGGAATATTATTTTTTACATCCAAGATTTGGTGCTTTATCACTTTCTAAGAAGTAAAGGTTAAGGTGCTAAGTTGGAGACCAGGTCGGTCCAAGCTCAAATCTAAGTTTGGTATAGAAATTATTCGAATGCAAGAAACAATGTTATTTTAATTAAACTTAAGTTATTAAAATATTCAATCAGCCTGAATAATTCAATCGTAAAAATTTTGAATCTAACTATTTTATTATTAATTTCTACCCTCGCAAAAAATTGCCATGCATGTTTTAATTAGAAATTTTAACAAAAAATATATTTTTAAGAAATTCATAATTTTTTATAATAATTTAAAAACAAGAGTACTTGCTCTCTATATCTTTTATGTATTTTGAAATCAAAAGTCAAATATATACAAATAAAAGAATACATGTATTAATTATACTTAATCCCTTACTCTGCACGCATGTAAGATCACGGGTTATTTAGATGACCTAAAACATGTTCAAAATAGTTTAATAAAAAACTGAAATAATGATTTTATATACTTAACCTTTTCATGGACAAAGTGAAATGGACAGGCAAGGCGTGTTTTCACTGCTACTAGTCTTTGGCCTACTTGATTGAATCATTTTTTAATTATTTATTTCATATATTTGGTAAGCGTGTGGACAATGTGTGACATCTATCATGACTTTTCCTTCCTTCTTAACATATATAATGTTTTTGACGGTCCAAAAACATTTATAATAAAATATAGAATATATCCTAATATTTAAATCTAAAATGTTTTCAACATTAACAAAATCTTAATTGGATGGAAAATTTAACGATTAAATTTCTTATTAATTAAATGTTATGTCAATACTGATATAAAATTATATTATTTTTATTTTCTTAAAATAAAAATAAATTCTACTGTCACTTGACAAGTTGTATAACAACAAACTCCACTGTGATATAACTGTAGAACCCACTTTTTATTTACAAATAAATGTTCTGAAAATTTCAGTTTTCAATTTAAATGATTCAAAACATTATGATTCAAGTTGTATTTGATAGGAGATGCACTCCACCCGGATAGAACAAATACAACTATCTGTAGTTTAGGCACCCAACTCTCATCTTCTCTTGCAATAGTAAACACATAGTAAATAGTGGATTTTCTTTTATCAAGATCGCCAGCAAAATCAGAATCAACATATCTTTTGTATAGCTTATGTCTCTTTATATACCTTCAAATGAAGCTTATGCTCCACCCACTTCCAACATGGGATAGAAAACAAACAATCTCCTACTTGGAGATTTGATTGAGAATCAATCAATCTCCATATCGTTATTTCTATCTTGCCATTTCTCTGTAGCCTGCGTCTCTACCAAGCCATACAAGGATCTACACCATATGAATTTATCAGTGTCGAATGGCTTTGTTAGTGCGTCTGCTAGATTTCCTTTTGTGTGAATTTTCTGCTTGTTCGCACTTCCATCTTCCACCATTTTACGAACAAAATAATATTGAACTCTTATATGTTTGGTTTTGGAATGAAAAGCTAGATTCTTTGCAATATGCAACGTACTCTAACTATCACAATATAAAGGGATTTTCTTTTGTCGGTGCCCAAGCTCCTCCAAAAGCTTTTTTATCCAGATCGATTCCTTGCAAGCTTATGCAGTTGCCATATACTCAGCTCTTGCTGTAGATAATGTTACAATTGTCTGTAGTTTAGACACCCAGCTCACATCTCCTCGTGCAATAGTAAACACATAACCTATAATGGATTTTCTTTTATCAAGCCTGTAAAATTAGAATCAACATATCCTTTGACAATAAATTTAGATCCTTCATAACATAGAGCAACATTTAAGGTCCCTTTAATATATATTAGGATCCTCTTTTTATAACCCACCGGTGTTCTCAACCAGGATTTGCCATGTAACGACTAACTACTCCTACTGCATGTGCAATGTCTGGTCTTGTGTAAATCATAGAGAACATTAGAATTCTCATTATTGATGCATACGTACTCGAGACATCTCTTTTCTCTCTGCTTTACTGCTAGGGTTTTTACGTGTGGATAACTTAAAATTAACAGGAAGAGTGGTAGATTGACTTACAATCTTGCATATTGAAGTATCGTAAGATTTTCTTCTAGTATTTCTTCTAAGAAAGCCAAATCTTCCTGTTATTTCTGTCTAGGTAAATTTGCATCCCTAGAATATTGTTTGTTGTTCCTAAATTATTCATTTCAAACTCCCCAAGTAACCGAGCCTTCAAATCTTGATACGATCTTTGTTGGGGCTTGTAACCAACATGCTGCCAACATACAACAATAATACAATGAAATTATTATTACCAAACCTCTTAAAATATGCACAAGGGTTTGCACTAAGTCTGTTGAATTCACGACTCATTATGAAGGAATCAAATATTTTGTACCAACTTGTTGGCGCCTGTTTTAAACCGTACAATGATTTGTTTAACTTGCAAACCGAATTCTCTTTCCCTGGTTCTTCAAAACCTTTTGGTTGATGCATGTAAATTTCTTCTTCAAGATCTCCATGAAGAAACGCAGTCTTTACATGTAACTGCTCTAAATATAGATCAAGTGTAGCACACATAGCTAGGACAATTTGAATTGTATTAAGATGAACTATAGGTGAAAAAATACCTATAAAGTTAATGCTTTCTTTATGAGTATATCCTTTTATCACCAAACTTGCACGATACTGCCCCACCTAATCATCATTGCTACGTTTGATCTTGTATACCCATTTGTTGCCAATGGACTTTCTTCCTTGTGGTAGTGGCATAAGCTTCCATGTCTTATTATTATAAAGGGTTTCTATTTCTTCCTGCATTGTTGCCATCCAAAGTGATGCATCTGAACTATTTGTTGCTTCTTTGAATGTTGATGATTCTCCATCTTCTGTTAAGAGATAGTATTTTCATATTCAACTAATTCTTGCTCCCAATGCCTCTCATGATCTGATATAGCTTTAGTAGAATCTTCCTGTTCAATCTTCCTTTCTTTCTGAATCGTTACAACTTTGAAATTTTCTTCAGATGTGTTATTTTGATCTTTCTCTTGCAATTTGTCTTCTGTTAATATCACATCTCTACTGATAACAAGCTTGTGAATAGTGGGATCCCACAGTCGATACCCTTTGACTCCATCAGTATACCCCATAAATCTACATTTTCTAGATTTTGGATCCAGTTTTGTGATATCTTAGGTATTATATATCATAAACACAGGACTTCCAAACGTGTATAACTGAGAATAGTCTGTTGGTTTATCGGTCCACATCTTCATCGGTGTCTTCAGATCAATCGATCTTGTTGGTGATCGAGTAATCACATAACAGGCGGTCTTCACTACTTCTGGCTAGAAAGACTTTGTCATACTTGCGGTTTTTAACATAACTATAGTTCTTTCAATCAGAGTTTTGTTTATTTGCTCTGTTACTCCATTTTGTTGAGGAGTGTGAGGCATCGTGAATTGGCGTTTGATGCCTTCTCGATTACAAAAATCAGTGAACTCATCACCAATATATTCTCCACCATTATCAGTCCTGAAGCGCTTGATTTTCTTCCCCGTCTCTAACTCAATTCGTGCTTTAAATGTTGTGAACGTTGGAAATACATCTCCCTTTTTCTTGATAGGATACACCCAACATCTTCCGGAGTAATTATAAATAAAGGTTACAAAGTATATTGCTTTATCCAGAGACATAATCAGTGCTTACCATACATCAAAGTGAATCAATTCTAGAATATCTTTACTTCTAGAATTTGATGCATTAAATTTCAGTTTATGCTGCTTACTTATATCGCAATGCTCACAGAAGGGTAATGATACTTCTGTGAGACCAGGGAGTAGAATTTGGTTAGCAAGAATCTTCAATATTTGTTCTGACATGTTGACATGTTGTTAAGTTTACAGTGCCACAATTTTGTTGCATTTTCTGCAATACTAACTAATGCAACCGATGCATTTGCTTCCATATTACAAAAGAAAATTCTCATAATCCACACCAAAAATTTATAAAGTGATCATTTTGGGATATTTAAAACCTTAAACATATGTCTCTTTATATAACTTCGAATAAAGCTGATACTCTCACCCACTTTCAATGTGGAATAGAAAACCAATAGTATTCTATTGTAAAAATTGAGGTTCAAAATATACTTTTGGCCTTACTTATTTACTACATGAAATATGAAATATTATATTATATTATAACAACGAAATAAATGAAGTATAAACTACAAAACGGAAACTAATCAAATGTCACTAATATAATAACTCAATTAAACTATTAACATCAATTCAAATTGTTTAAGTTTGATTTAAACTAATAAATTGTTATAATTAAGAGATGAGTTGATTTGTCATATATTTCATCATTATTTTAAAAGAAAATGTTTTATAAATATTTGAAAAAATTTTAAAATTTTAAAAAAAATTCTTAAACTACAAAGCATATTTGTGTGTGTGTGTTTTTTTAACCCTTGTTCAAAATAATAAGATTCACCCTCAATATAACATATTTACAATGGTTACTTCTATTTTTCTTCTTCCAATATATTAATATACCTTTCATTAATATCTTGATTTACTAATGAGTATTATGCTAAGAGAAATCAAGCCGTGATGAGCAAGTAAATAATTCTTAGAATCTCTATGACCTTTATTGTTAACTACTTTGTGATGAAAAAGAAAGAAATTAAGAAAAGCTGACTACTTTTTCTTGTTCATAGTGCTGAGGTTGAGTGAAAGTTTGAACACCACTGATTGAATCTAGACCTAAATGTGGGTATCGTTCATAATCCACCTGTACAAAGAGATCTGACTAGCTCTCTTTCTATGCTAAGTCTTGCTATTTTTCATCCATTAATAATTTTCTAATTAAGCTCGTACGTTTGACAAAGGGACTAGATCTTTTATAGGAAGTTCAAGTCCTAGGAAGACATCTTTAACCAATTCACACTCGGACTAATTCTTGCTCGAGCTGAATAGGTCCCTTATTGGAGGTAAAATTCTGACTCCAAATTTTAAACGGCTGCATACATAAGGACGGATGTGCATGTGTGTTAATTCTGTTTCTTACGATTTTTTTTAGGTCCAATATATTTATGTGGATGGGATCGTATGAAACAGTATAGAATTATGGGCTCAAAGGATTTGATCTCTTGGACTGTGTCGGTGATAATATTATATCATAATGTTTTATAATTTCAATTTAATATAATTTTTATTAATTAATACCTAATGTATGGAGTATTATTTAAAATTTTAAGTTTTATTATTAATTAAATAATGCTTCCTCGTGCGAGCTTCCTAAAGCAAACCGTGTGAGTCCACTGAGGAAGCAGAAATGTCAAAGTCTACCAAAATCTGATGCACAAGTAGCTCCAAACACACCTGAAGAGACGAGATCTTCTATAAAAAGCATCTTCCTCCTACTGATTCTCTCAATAACCATCCCTTCCTCAAGATCCCTGCTGCATTTTCAAGTTCTGATTGCTCTTTTTGTTGAGAATGATATTTGTTGAAGGAAAACGATATGCCCTTTTGCAGGCAGCAAGAGACTCTGATTACGTGAAGAAAGTGTACGGAGGGTACTTCGATGTGTTCGTTGCAGCTTTTGGTGAGGAAGGTGAGATATGGGACTTGTACAGGGTCGTTGAAGGTGAGTTTCCTGATAAGGATGAGCTTGAGAAATATGATGGATTTGTCGTCAGTGGTAGTCCTTATGATTCCTATGGCAATGACTCCTGGATTCTCCGGCTTTGCTCACTATTGCAAACTTTAAACACCATGAAAAAGAAAGTTCTTGGAGTCTGCTTTGGCCATCAGGTACGTACATACCACTTCTGTTTCACCCAACTTGAACCTACCAGAGTAGTACTCAACAAGGTCTCTTTGTTTCTATGGTTTTGGGTATACAGATTCTGTGCAGAGCATTGGGTGGGAAGGTAGGAAAAGCCCGTACAGGTTGGGATGTTGGGTTAAGAAGAGTTAAGTTAATGAAGGGTTTGGGACCTTGCAGCTTCAACGGTGATTTAAGCGAGAACCCTCCTTCACTCTCGATCATCGAGTGCCACCAAGATGAGGTATGGGAGGTTCCATCAGGAGCTCAAGTGATTGCCTTCTCTGATAAAACTGGTGTAGAAATGTTCACCATGGGAGACCATATCTTGGGCATTCAGGGTCATCCTGAGTACACCAAGGACATTCTTTATAACCTCGTAGATCGCCTCCTCATTAACAACTGCATAAAGGTACAGATTTAATTAACAGTGACAATTTCGGATAAATTTGTACAGTTCTTGTTCGTTTCTTTGCTTATCTTGAGCTTGTGTGAATCTGAAAAATGAGCAGCAAGATCTCGCTGAACATGCCAAGTTGGGGTTGGAGATGGCTGAACCAGACAGGAAGTTCTGGGGGATGATCTGCAGAAACTTTCTTAAAGGAAGATCGCAAAAGAAACAGAGACTGATGTTGTAACCTTAAATTATAGAATATTCTTTAAAATAATCATTAAATAATAATAACACACATATCTTATCTTGAGGTTGAGGAAATCCATTGAAAAGAATCCCAAAATATTGGATTTGATTGCTCCAAGAAAGGTCACTAAAGTGATAGGAGGTGGCTCACAAAATGGACTTCAAATCATCTTTTTTTTTGGACCCATTTTATTAAATCTCATCAGTATATTTACTTAGAGTCTACTTAAATATATAGATAAAATTTAATACAATACGATAGAAACACGAGCAGGAGATCTGATCTCCTTAAAATGCAAGTCTTTCTCGACTCTTTTAACATTTTTAAGCTTATTTTGGCATTAAAAATCTTTATTTATACTTCGAGAATAATTTTTGTTTAATTTTAAGTTCGATAATCCATTAAATAAATTATTTAAAGCATAAAATTTATAATTAATTATTCATCAAACATTATCAATATAAGAATAAAATAAAATAAAAATAAGAACGTTCAACCCCTTAATCAGAGGACACACGACGATAGCATTGTTAAAAGTACGTGATGTTATTTACACCAGTGAATCGAGAAAGGTTCCAATCTCGTTATAACTCCTAATCTCGTATAATATTTTACCATAAGCCTCAACGAAATTGCATCATAGATTTTCAGCCTATATATCAATAAAGTGGTTTATAAAATAGATTCTATAAGAGATCATAGATAAATAAAGATTGACCGTATAGGTATGCTGGCTGAGACACAAGCCCTTCTCCTTTGTATGGGCATCAATTTTCAAAACTTATCTTTTAGAAATCTAAACTGCCCAATTTTTAATAAGAAGACTATCATTTTATTATTACGAGAAAAACAATAAAAATAAGACACAATTTTCAATTTAAAAAATTCTATCGTAAAATAGGGATCATAGTATATAAAAATTTTAATTACTATAGACTTTTATTTTCATATTAATTCAAAATCATTGAAATATTATTTTCATAAATGGCCAAAGACATTAAAATTCTATTTTTGTTTATTCTAAAAAAAGAGTGTCACAAATGCATGCCTATGTTACATTTGATATGAACGCTCATTTGATTTCTGACTTAAAAATCTCTCCATCAGTACAAAGTTAGTTTAATTTTTATAATTTTATTATTCACTAAAAGTTTAAGTCATATCTCATAATTTAAAATTTTAATATTGCCGATAAAAAAGATATTACGTTATGTATCTTTAATGATTAAGGAGGTCCACGCTTCACTTGGGAGAATGGTAGGGAAGGTGTTGCACAAGTACGAGAACGTCTGGACCGCTCAATGGGGACGCTGTTATGGTCCTCCATGTTTCCACTGGCCACGCTAGCTGTTCTACAGTCAGCATCTTCTGATCATCTTCCAATTTTCCTTTCTCTAGGCGTGACATTAAAGAGCTATGTCCAAAAACGTTTTCGCTTTGAATCAGAATGGGTTCTCGAAGATGAGTGTAAACAACTGGTCAGTAGAGGGTGGACCGAGGATACGATCTCAACTCTTCAAGGTCGCCTTAAGTGTTGCTCTCGATACTTACAGGATTGGGGACAATCACATCAACGGATCTTCTATAACAATCTTCGTGAAGTAAAACGTCAATTGGCATTCTTGCGAAGACAACCTACTCTGGATATGGGATTACTACGGACAACTGAGAAACAATATGTGGCGAGTGGGTTGATTGGGATTCAGGATTACCGGAGCTAATAGTGAACTATTACCAAGATCTTTTTGCGCCTTCACATGGTGATCCAGGGCCACTTTTACAATATGTTGATCCGAAGGTGACGCCTTCGCAAAATGCTTTATTATTGGCTCCCTATACTAGGGAGGAAATCCGTCAAGCTTTATTATCCATGCACCCACAAAAGTCTCCGGGACCTGACGGCTTCAATCCAGGTTTCTTTCAAACTTTTTGGGATATAGTGGGACCGGAGGTTACAACTGAGTGCTTAAACTGCCTAAATGGAAACGCTCAGATGCCTGGACAGAACCGAACAAATGTGATTCTTATCCCAAAAAAGAAAACCCCTGAGACAGTGGCTGATTTGCGTCCCATCTCTTTGAGCAATGTCACTGATAGAGTAGTCTGTAAGGCGATGGCAAACAGATTAAAATTAATTCTGCCACAGGTCATTACCGATACTCAGAGTGCCTTCATCCCAAACCGACTGATTACGGGTAACATAATTGTGGCTTATGAATTATTTCATACACTCAAACGGAAGACTCAAGGTCGTCGTGGTTTCCTGGCTCTCAAGACGGACATGAGTAAAGCATACGATAGAACTGAATGGACATACCTGAGATTAATCATGCTGAAGTTGGGTTTTGATGAGTTATGGGTTACCAGAATTATGAGGATAGTCACTGCTGTTTCATATTATTTTATACGCGGATCTGACGAACATGGCCCTTTAATTCCTGGCAGGGGATTACGTCAAGGCGACCCCCTTTCACCATACCTTTTCATTCTTTGTGCAGAAGGTTTATCGGCCATTTTATCTGAATATCAAGCACAAGGTCGTATTCACGGGGCTCTGGTTGCAAGAGGGGCCATTCCGGTGTCTCATCTTTTCTTCGCGAATGATGCTCTTTTCTTTACTCGTGCTTCAAGAGAAGAGGCATTACAACTGAAAGAGTGTTTACATCTTTATGAGACAGCTTCAGGCCAAAAAATAAATCTCTCAAAATCTGGGGTGTCCTTTACTCCAAATACAGAAGCAACTATCCGCGGTTTGGTTTATCAGATATTGGGGGTTAATGAGCAGGAAGGTCATACTAGCTGTTTGGGTATGCCATCAGTTATAGGGCGAAATAAGAGACAAGTTTTTCAGTATGTGGTGAAGAAACTAACAAAGAAATTGCAGGGATGGAAAGCCAAATTATTATCAAAAGCCGGAAAGGACGTTCTATTAAGAATAGTGGCGCAAGCAATGCCAAACTACATCATGTCACTCTTTCAATTACCGATAGACATATGTAAGGATTTGGAAACTTTAATGAATAGTTTCTTTTGGAACAATGGAGATCGGGATAACAAGGGTATTAAGTGGCTTCGGTGGCGACGCCTTGCTATTCCAAAGATTCATGGCGGTTTAGGTTATCGCGACGTGTAACAATTTAACCTTGCTTTATTAGCAAAATAAGGATGGAGATTGATTAAATATCCCAATTCTTTTGCCGCAAAAATTTTGAAAGCCAGATACTTCCCAAACTCTGAGTTTTTCTCAGTACCCCTTGGCAACAATCCAAGTCAGATTTGGAGAAGTATATGTCAAGCAAGGCCTATATTAATGCAGGGATGTCGACGACGTGTTGGTGATGGTGCTACCATCAATATCTGGCGAGATTCCTGGTTGATGGATGATAGAGAACTTACTATTCAGACGGAATATTTGGAAGATCGAAACTTGAATATGGTTTGCGGATCTCATGATAGGACGACAATGGAATGAACCGTTGATCCGCCACTCTTTTAGCTCCCGTGATGCAGCTCTCATTCTACAAATTCCACTGGGTCTCTTGCCTACTGTGGATGATTGGGTATGGACAAAAAACAGGAAAGGCGAATACCAAGTCAAAGATGGATACAGACTTAGCACTGAGATGGCTAATGAACATTTTCTAGTTGATGGATTCCCATGGGAAAAGCTCTGGAAAGTTCAAGTCCCAAGTAAAGTACATATTCTTATTTGACGCCTTCTACGTAATATCCTTCCATGCAGGAACACCTTGAGAGGACAACATATGCTCTTGGATGATACATGTCCTATTTGCCTTAAGGAGCCAGAAACGACGTTACATGTTTTTTACAACTGTGATTTTGCGCAATCAGTTTGGTTACTTTCAAATGTGGGATGGCATGCTATTTCTTCTCTGGAGGAATGGCTCAAGAATGTGGTTACATCCTTCTCACAAACACATCAGGAGGTGGTTTTTATGATCATATGGAGTCTGTGGCTATATAGAAATGACGTAGTGTGGTCATCACGAGCTCAACCTCATCCTTTCATACTAAGCCACGCACGGACGACCCTCTCTAAATGGAAAGCAGCAAAGACGTCAACTGCTATTCACGCCACACGAACGCCATGCCCTCCAGTGCATTAGGTAGCTCCAGCTCCAAACCATTTTAAATGTAATATGGACGTTGCTTTGTTGGAGGATGGGAATTATGGTCTTGGTATGGCTATCCGCAACTCTCAAGGGCGAACTTGTGCTGGTAAATTGCTAAAGCTTCCAGGTTGGCAAGATCCACAAATTGGCGAAGCACTTTGCTTTCGGGAAGCTTTGAGTTGGATCAAATCTTTGTCGTTTTTCCCCATATGCGTGGAAACGGACTGTTAGATTGTTTCACAATTTTTGGAATCTACGCATATTTTTTCCTCTTACTTCTCCGTGATTATTCAAGATTGTAAAGCTCTTCTTCATGAGCTACCGTTGGTCTCTTTTGCGTTTGTTAGAAAACCAGCGAATCAAGTTGCTCATACCATAGCTAGGGCGGCTAATTTTATGTCTGGTTTCAAATGGGGGGTATGCCCTCCTTCTTTTTTGTATGACGTTTTAACATTGGATTTCAATAATATGCGCTGAGCGCATGCGTTATTGTTGAAAAAAAAAATGATTAAGGATGACAATGTGTTATACAGCCGAGACAACTTCTGCTTGAGCCTAGAACTAATTTAAGACTCAATCAGGCCCAAACTTGAACTTGACTAGGCCTGAGGCAATTGAGTCTGAATTCGACTCAGCCTGAGTTCGATATTATTTTTTGCAATAGTATTGAGCTTCAGGCAAGGTCGAACTTGGATAATCCAAATTCAAGCCTAACCCGAAATCTAATATTTTAAAATAATTAAGTATGGAGCTTGATCAACTTAAACCTAACCGTTAATTTTGGACAAAACTGAGTCAAGCCCAGGGCTGGCCCTGGGCAGGGGCTAGCGGGGCACCCGCCCAGGGCCCTCTCTCTAATGTTAACCATCAGTAAGTATTCGCACATGTTGTTTTCGTTTTCTTATGCAGACAAAATGTTAATTTTGGTGGAGTATGACCAATCAATTAGGAAAATAAATTTGTATGGATTTCCAACTTCCCATAACCAGGACCCCCTCTCTAATGTTAACTATGAGTAACGTTAAGATTATAACGTTAAAATTTAATAACTTTCTATAACGTTAAAGTCCTTTATATCCTAACGTTATTTTTTTTTTGAAGTAAAGGTAAGTTTGTGGTCCTCATGTTTATAAAATAGCCTTGAAATATTTAATTATATTTTTACCTTCTAATTTCTTTATTTTCATCAATATATGTATTTAAAATACTCAAATTCAAAAATTAGCAGCAAAAATTTTTATGATTTTGTCTTTTGTACTCTGAGTATTATTTAAAGGTAAAGTTTCTAATTTTTTATATATTTTTACTCTTTATTTTTATTTTTAATATTAGATATTAAATTTTGTTATTTATTTTTTCTGCTATTTACTTGAGGTCATTAATGTCACAAGAAAGGTTAAAGGGTTTAGCTATGTTATGTATTGAGAACGATATGTTGGACAATATTGATCTTGATAATATTATTAATGATTTTGTATCTAGAAATACACGGAGAAATTGTTTTTTCATAAATCACGATCCTCTATGTATTTGTTAGCGTTATGATCATTTAATATTTAGTTGGTTACGTAAATTTATAAATTGAGTCATTTATGTTTCATACAAATATGTAAACTTAAGTATATTGTCAATTTATTGGGGCCCTTTTTATTAATTTCGCCCCGGGCCTATAAAACTATAAGAACGGCCCTGATCAGGCCAAATGTCATCACTAGTAATAACACCTCTCACCTCACATATTTTGGGTGTGCAGATATTTCCGATTTTCTCAAGAAGCTGGAATTAGTGGGATGTGGTGTGGTGTTGCGTCGTTGGCGGACATTGTTGGAAGACAAATGGAGACCTGTTCCTCAAATTTTGTCGTGAAACTGAGGATATCTCCGAATTTTCAGGTCTGTAATGGTCTCTGATGTGGCTTCCATGATTGTTCCGTTTCAACTTTCTACTTCCACCGCTCGGCCTTCATCTTCCAACTTCAATTGTTCCTCATCTCATCACTAAGTTTGGTTGACTGTTAAACACAAATTGACACAAAAAGATTACATGTTTCCTCTCAATCAGCCCACTAAAGTCAGACAGGAAATGACCCATTAGATAACCGTGTACTGATCTTTGATATAGAAACTTATCATACTGTAAGAAAGCATTAAGAAGCAACCCCGAGGTGCAGATGGGATGACAATAACTTAAGTAAGGTCGCGGGAACTATTCTCGTGTATGCAGCTGTTTAAAATTTGACGTCAGAGTTTAGCCTCCTGCAAAGGACCTAGCTAACTCGAATGGAAATTAGTCTGAGAATAGATGGCTTAAAGTGTCTTTTCATAGTTGGCCTCGTAGGACACTTCGTGAGAAACCAAAAATACAAAAAGAAAGCATTAAGAAGCTGGATATCAGATCAGGTAGAACTATATCATGAAGCTCAGTATTTTACCTTCCGAAGAGTGGACTTCGCGTAACGAAAGAGAGTTATAAATATCAAAATGATTAATTGTTCATAAATTTTAATTATTTTCAATTTTTGCATATTAATTATTATTTATGTAATGTTAATAAATAATATAAAAAATTAATAAAGTAAATTATTTGATTTTGATGATAATTTGCTATTAATAGATGTGTTACATTTTTTTAAGTATTGTATTTAATTTAGCAAGCGTGATTATTTATTTGAATTTAACTATTCAAATGCTTATATTTGATGGATAAATTAATTTTTTTTAATTATAACAATAAGATATTATTTATTTATTATTTATTTTGTAAAGCTTATCTCATAATTTTCAATGTCATAATGAGAAATATTCTCTCTCTCTCTATATATATAAAGAAATTAAAATGTTGTCAATGCATTTAAAGTTCATGTTCAATATACACATAACACATATATTACATATATAGTCAATATTAAAAATGCATATACTTATTTATGAAAATCTTTTAAATAGTTGATCAATCGTATTGTATCAATCTTTAAATAAATAAAAAAAATCTTATCATAAAAACTGCATATATCATACCAGAAATAATTATTATTTTATTAAAATTTAACATATGTACAAAAATTAAAATATGACATAAAGTATTTTCCATATATATTTATAAGAAAATCATCATGTTTATTAAATATATGTACTAATTTTTTAGACATGTAATGTAATAAAACATATTTAATTTCAAATTTATAAAATATTAGACATTTTACTATAACATTAAAATATTATATTAATTTAAAATTTCGATACCAATTTATTATTTTCATATAGTTTAATTTTTTCGCCCCTCTTTCCACACTTAATGCAAAAATGAGATCATTGAGTTAGGTGAAAGTAAGGAAATAGAGGGATTCAAATCCTCTTTGTTATAATTATTTTCTATTGATAAGCGTGTTGAACTTTTTTATGTAAGTATTCTAATTCAAAACAAGTTTTAATTGTAACAAAGATTGAATAACCAAATCCATTCATTAACCATATTTAAAAAATTAATATGATCACCAGTTTGTAGGTATTATTAATATTTTAAAAATCATACTAAAAATTAAATCGATAAGATAAAAGTTTCAAGATTTAAAATATTCAACTTGTATTAGATAACAAATTTGAAGCTTAATTAAAAAATAAATTATTAAATAAAAATTAATTAATTTGTTTTGGTTTATAAAAATCAATTAATTTTAACAACAAAGATTTTCAAAGTTATTCGATCCGAAAAATTGAAAATTAAACTGACCAAACTGGTTCAATTTTTTAATGATTGGATATTATATAATAATCTTACCTTGACACACACACACACATACATACATATACCAAGGTTTGAAAAACCGGACCGGACCGTCTGGTCCGACCGGAAAATGTTTGAACCGGACGGTGGTCCGGTTCGGTTGTACTTAATAACCTTTATATGTAAAAACCGGCGGTTTTGGGTCGGACCGTACGGTCCGGTCCGGTTCTTGGCGCAACAGAACCGTTGGTGGACCGGAAGCATACGATCTGAGTCATCTGACTGCGTCGAGTTCTTCCTCAGTAACGTCGAAGAGTGTGAAGAAAACACAAGGATTCTTCATGAAACTACCCTGAAACACTAAAGATTGAGGTTACAGATGAATGGTCGAAGCAAGGAGGAAGAAGAGTAGCAGAGAAATAAAATGGGTAACTCGAGAAAGTTCTAAAGGAAGCTGTCTGGAGTAATTAATTCACCTAAGCATCTATTTGTTCAGACACACGTGAGGCCCACGTGAATTAACCAGGAGCATGTTTGCGTGGAACAAGTCAAAAGCAGGTCAAGACTATTAAAGATTCCATCTTTAATAAAGTCACTTGATAAGGCATTTGGATGAGATGAGGTTAAGCTCTGGTTAAGAATGGACTATTAGAGTTGCGCGAGGATGGAGTTTGGTTATAGTCTGATGAAACAGTTGCAGGGCAGGTTCAAGTAAATAATCTACTATGCTACAAATTTATGTCCGTTTTTATTAGAATTCTTGCAACAATCTGCTTTGTCA
>JAOQMR010000212.1:1227191-1246996 GCA_027563865.1 Erythroxylum pelleterianum | reverse complement strand
CGGAGATTCTTGGTTTTCTCCAAGAAATTGTGAATCCGAACCTGAGAAGCAAAGAAATAAAAGCAAATATCCAACTTGATCACACAAATCACAAGTAGACATAAGAGAAAACTAAATGAAGTCTCACGTCCCAGTAACACTACAACGACCATCACAAAGTAACAGGATTACGATTAGTAAGATTGCTATTTTAATCTTAGCTCAAGATTGCCAAAAGAAAAGGCCACTGCTTAAGAAGGGAGGACGTAACTTATTGCCATTGTTCTAGGAAAATTTATTAAAACTCCTATTCTCATCAGTAACACTTCAATTTAAGAAGGAAAACAATAACATACTTCATGCTCTATAGCCATGCCAATTTGCACTGCAGCCTGAACAACCTGAATGCAGCCATCGTCATGGCCTACCATCACTAAGGCCATCATCTTATGCATAACAATCACTGCCATCTTATCTGCCGGTAACAAATCAATATGAGGGGCAAATGCTGCTTTCTGCTTCTTTGAACGCTGCAAATTCTGCTCCTTCTCTATGGCCTCTTTCAAGGGCTCAAACCACCCCAAAAACAATCCTTTCACATATGGCAAATTTGGCGCCAGCTTTTTTTGACACATTTGCTTCACCATCCCTCTGTACTCCTCCACCATTCTCTCCCAAGCCTCAGTCTCTTCCCTAATCTGCCTTCTCCTCAACAAATTATACTTGGCCTTTTCAATATCCTTGAATTGTAGCCTCAATTCACGGTTGGCGATTTTGTACATACCTTTCCAGAAAAGAGCCGAAATCCAAGGTGGGTCCTGAATAAAAATATGCTCGGACATCTCCTGACGCAAAGATTGCCCATTTCCGAAAATGGGCACATCAAATTTCATCAAAGATTCAAGTTTTCGCTGGTTTTCCAAAGAGCTCTCCAGGTCTTCAAGTACATGGTCATGAGTAGCATCATGTAAAGGGTGTAGAGGAAGAGAAATTCGAGGGAGTCTGGGGCAGAGAGGGAAAGGAGAAGAAGATAGTGAAGGATTGGACAGACAATGAGAGGTGGGGTTCGAGAGGAAATGGAGGTTCTTGCAAGCTGGTTTAACAGAGATGGTAGAGATTTTTGGTGGGTTCACAGAACATGTTGGGTGTTGAATTTGAGCTGTGTAGCCCATGGATAGAGAGACCTATGGAGGCCACAAACACTGGTTTTGAAGTTGTAGGAATGAGGAGTGAAGATGGAGTTGAGAAAAGAAAAATAGTGTAGATTATTTATCTGAAGAAGACAAAGAAACCTCTCTAAAACCCCTCCTGGTGGCAATGATATTTTATTTTATTTTTTAATATAATATTTTGAAAGAGAATTAAAAACATTGAAATTATTTATAAGAACTTCAATTTTTTAATTTAATAATTAATTTTAAATTTTCATTTGTATAAATAAAATTTTATTTTTACTAATATAACAAATTTATTAAATATTATATAAATATCTATTTATTAATTATATCAATAAAAATAGTATTTTAATTTAATAAAAATTTTAAAATAGTTAATAAATTTAAAATTTTAAAATATTTGGTATTGAATATTTGAATTTAAAATTTTAAAATATTAAATACTTGTAAATATTTTTTTAAAAATTAAATTAAGTAAAAAAAAAGGGATCTTAATTTTTTAATAGAAATAAAGAGTAAAGATATTTTAGTACTAAAAATCGGATCTTTGGATAGTTTCAGAAACAAATGTATGATTGTTTCTTAAATTGTTAACCAAGCCTGCATGGACAAGGAGCCCAAAATAAACTACCTTTTGGGTCATTGTGCTTGAGCCTGCCTCCATAGAACCCAATAGGGTTTTAGTATTTGTCTATATAAAACAAGTTTTGTGAATTATAAAAAATAATAAAATAATTCGAAATTAACAAATTTAATTTATTTTAACATAATTTAAAATTATATTATTTTTATTTTTAAAATTAATTTGTGATAGTATTTTTATATCAATTTCAAAATAAAATATTTAAGTTCAATCAAAGCAATTTTAATATCATTCTCTATTTTTTTATGAAATTAACTAACCTAGTTAAAGACACCTTTTGAAGGTTAATATTGCAATTTTCGACCTATTTTATTAAGGATTAAGGATTTAAAATTTGTGAATGTGGATAAAATTATTTAGCAGAAAATAAGTAAAATACAAGAGTTAAAATATTTAAAATGAATTAATACAATTAGGAATAAAAAATAAAATAAAATTTGGAAACATACAGTGTAATGTATTTGTTATAAATGGATAAAATATACAGAATAAATAATTTTATTATAATATTTGAATAAAAAGTTATTTTTTAAAATATCACGAGTCACAGGTTATTAAGTCACACCCGTTGCTGAAAATAAAATTCCTAAAACCAACCTAATCGTTCATCATTTTCAATTCAACCGTATAACCAAATATCACACCTCGAGATATTCACTGCAGCTTCTTCTTCTTCTCTTACTCTAGGACCTCAAACTTATTCTCTAGTGATTCCTCTTACTTCCTCTCCTCTGCCACCAACTTCTTTGGTCCCTCACTTTCCCGAACATCTGCCCCAACACCTTCTTTACCATTAGCCGTTGGTGCATGTAACACCCAAATATTCCCTAGAAAGATACATAGATGCTACCCAAGACAGAACAAACAAAACCAAATATCACACTGGTATTTATTTTATTTAGTAACTCAAACCCACACATTTGCTTAATATGCTAACCCCTAATTTGGGGCGTTACAGTGCATACATGATAACCTCCATTAAAACTACAAATTCTGTCATGTTCTGGTATGAATTAGGTTGCATTAAAGATTCGACCTTTCTTGATTAAAATTTCACTCCCTCCTGTCATGATGTTTTATGGTTGATAATGTTATGTCGACCGTTTCCAATTTGTTTTTTACATTTATACAGGGACAAACTTCATTGCTATTGTGACGTTAGTATAACATGGTGAATTAGACAAGGTATCATCGGGGTTTATGAGGGGGAGTCACTTTTTTTATATTATCTTCTTCATTTTAATCCATTGTTTTATATTTATTTATTAATCAGTTGATTGATAAGAAACATTCAAGGTGTTTGAGACATTAGACCTATGCCGAAGACGGAGTTGCAGTAGACTGGTGAAGACGCAACATAGGTATAACCGTTTCCCTTTATTTATTATACACTGCATCGTAGAAAAACAAACTTATGTTATAATGACTCACACATATATTTATACCGTGACCTTGATTGTTACTCAGGCAAACGAACGTTATCAAGTATGCCTCGCATAAGATAGTCGGCATCTTCATTTTCTCAACCGGATGATATGTCCATTTTAGGTAATCCTTGTCTTCAATTTGACAGACGTGAGAGCCAGTTAAGGTATGCAACTTTAAAAAATCGTCAGATTATGCCGAACATATTTATTGATCATGGAACTATTATTGAATTAGAAATAGCAGACCGAGTGAATGAATTGTTGCATAACATAAGATAAGATAGATTTGCTAATTTAGAAAAAATTCATATGTTGAATTAACACTAGAATTTTTGACCACTTTACAGTTGATCTTTAACAATGATGACACTGTGAATAATATAACATTTAGATTGATGAATATGCTGCGTATTATTACTTTAGGTGTATTGAATAATATATTTGGATTTTCACATAGTAATTTATGCGGCTACCATGATGATTTTAAGCCTATAGAATTTTGGAATAAAATTACCAATTTAAGAAATGTTTTTTCACCAAGTAGATTTAAATCGTACGCTTTAATGGACCCTAGCCTTCACTAATGGCATGTCATGAGTCACGATTGTGACAATTTAAATCACAGCCATGACAAGGCATTTGCTTCATGATTTTAATCTGTCTTTTTATATTCTCCTTATCAAATAAGATGGTGAAAATGAATTGTTATATCAAGTAACATCTGCCAAGAGAAACATATGAAGATCGACTTGTAAGTTGGGTTGAAATTTTTTAGGAAGTTGCTGGATTGAAAATTTGAAATATCAAAATTATGACTATTTGTTTTAATTATGTTATATATTTTATTCAACCAGTGTGCAGAAAAACATGATCATATAAGATGCATTTAGGAAAAAACATAAGAAAAGAAAAAAAGTGGCATGGCATGAGTCGTAAGATGTGTGCAAATGAATTGTTATATCAAGTAACATCTGCCAAGAGGAACACATGGAGTTTGATTTGTAAGTTGGGTTGAAATTTTTTTAGGAAGCTGTTGGATTGAAATTTTGAAATGTCAAAATTATGACTATTTGTTTAAATCATATTGTATATTTTATTCAACCAGCATGCAGAAAAACGTAGTCGTATAAAATGCATTTAGGAATAAAACATAAGAAAAGAAAAAAATTTGACATGGCATGAGTCATAAGATGTGAGCAAATGAAGTGTTATATCAATTAACATCTGCCAAGAGTGACAGGTATCCTGGAGATCCTGCGACGAGCTTGGGAGGTGCAGTTATAACATGTGCGCTAGGAAGGGAACCAGTGTGCGGATAGTCTTGCCGCTCTTGTCGCTTACTCTAGCCCCAAAGTCCATCCCCTTCAGGAGGCGCCGCTTCTTTTAATGGCCCACACGTACTGTGATACACACGATGTTCCGTACCGCAAAGTGCTACATTAGTTCGGACCTAGTGTTTTGATTCTTTTCTTTCCCTTGTAAACCAAAAAAAAAAATCTGCCAAGAGGAACATATGGAATTTGACTTGTAAGTTGGGTTGAAATTTTGTTTAGAAAGCTGTTAGATTAAAAATTTGAAATGTTAAAATTCTGACTATTTATTTAAATTATATTGTATATTTTATTCAATCAGCATGTAGAAAAATGTGGTCATATAAGATGAATTTAGGAACAAACAGTAAGAAAAGAAAAAATAATGGCATGACATGAGTCAATTAAGTCATAGCCGTGATAAGAGTATAACGGGGAACAATCCGAGTCGTTCATAAAACGAATGGTGAGATAGAATTTCGTGGTCGTCCATTCCATTCATCCTTAACGTATATACTTAATAACAAGAGATAAAAAAACAAAAAAAACACACTGTACACCAACTCTTTTTACCTCTTAAATAACATATAATTAAATAATTTTATAATTTAAAAGATTATTTGACGAGTTAATAATCCTTAATCAAATAATAAATTATACTTAATTAATATTCTCAAATTCCAATGTTTCTCACTTTTTATCAAAATATCTTTTTAAAACTTCTTTTGAAATGAATCAAAATCTTTTATATAATAATACGCTAAATTATATAATTATAAAAAAATCATGAATTAATAACTTATAATTTAATATTTTAAAAATAATATGTGACCAATTAAATTTAATCAATATTATTAATTAAATCGTCTTTTAATTTTTAAGGTGAATTATAATTTTTTTTTAACAATTTGTTATGAGTTGACACGACACGCCTACCAACCCAGATTATCTTTCTATTAACAACTCATCATCCACTATTCCTAGCCTATTCCCATTTCAAACACAGGTTAGGCCTAGTTGCTGACTTGTAAATCACCATTAATCAAGTTGGTGACATTGCCGATGTGTTGTGACACATGGTGAGATACCATTTGTGTTGTTCTTAGTCAGTCCTGGACGTTTTGCAGCTTTCAGCTGCAGTTAGGCGCACGGAAATTTCAGTCATAGTTCTAAAATATTATCTTTTTGCTGCAAAATGTCAACTGTTTGAGCTTATTAAAGACTTGGTTGCCTGAATTGTTTATCTGCTACTACAGGTACGGTGATCTCTCTGCTCATGAACTGTACTTTCTTTGCCTGGAACACACCAAACTTATGATGGGTTCTTGCAGGTTTTCACTTTTCTGCTTGATCACTGTCTTGTTAGAAGTTTCAGGCCAAGAGAGTCCTAAACTTGTCAAGGAAAAAGTTTCCTTGCTTATGTTCAAGTCAGGAGTTGTGGTAGACCCTAAAGGTGCACTTGAGACCTGGAACTCCTGGAACGCTCAGGTCTGCACCTGGACAGGAGTTACCTGCAATAATGCTAGTGATCATATAACAAAGCTTGATCTTAGTGGCCTGTCACTTGTTGGCAGGATTTCTTCTGCTCTTGCTAATCTTTCTTCATTAAGTATTCTTGATTTGTCGATGAACTTCTTCCAGGGTCGCATCCCACCAGAGTTTGGTTATCTCTTCCGTCTGAAACAGCTCAGTTTATCATTCAATATGCTTCAAGGAAATGTTCCAGGCGAGTTTGGTTCTATACCTGGTTTAAAATACCTTGACCTGTCGAGTAACCAGCTTGGTGGTCACATTCCTCCGGCACTTTTTTGCAACGAGTCGTCGCCTTTGGAGTACATAGACATGTCCAACAATTCTTTAACCGGTGAAATCCCATTGAAGAGTGAGTGTAAGCTTGCTAAGTTGAAGCATCTTATGCTATGGTCGAATGGACTCGTGGGACATGTTCCACAAGCTCTAGCCAACTACTCAAAACTTGAATGGCTTGATTTGGAGACAAATATGTTAAGTGGGGAATTACCATCAGGGGTTGTTCGTAATCTGCCACACTTAAACCTTCTCTATTTGTCTTATAATAACTTCCTGAGCCATGAAAGTAACACCAATCTTGAACCTTTCTTTGCTTCCTTAGTTAATCTGTCGAGTTTGCGTGAGCTCGAATTAGCAGCAAATGGTCTTGGTGGAGAGATACCTTCTATTATTGGTGATCTTTCCTATCTTGTATTGATTCATCTTGATCAGAATAGTATCTATGGTTCTATACCCCCTGAGATTTCAAAACTTGTCAACCTTACCCTCTTAAATTTATCCAGTAACCAGTTGAATGGTACCATCCCGCCTGAGCTATGTCGAATGCAAAGACTTGAGAGGGTGTACTTGTCCAACAATTCACTCTCTGGAGAAATTCCTTCAGCTCTTGGAAACAGTTCCCATTTAGGCCTTCTTGATTTGTCGAAAAACAAGCTATCAGGTTCAATTCCGGACAGTTTTGCGAACCTTTCCCAGTTACGAAGACTTCTGCTTTACTACAATGAGCTATCAGGAAATATACCACCAAGCCTGGGAAAATGCATCAATTTGGAGATTCTGGACCTTTCTTGGAATCGAATTTTGGGTATAATTCCCAGTGAAGTTGCAGCATTGAGAAGCTTGAAATTGTATTTGAACTTGTCAGGCAATCACTTAGATGGACCTTTACCTGTAGAGCTAAGTAAGATGGACATGGTGCTAGCAATTGATCTGTCTTCGAATAATCTTTCTGGCACCATTCCACCACAGCTTGGAAGCTGCATTGCACTTGAGCACCTTAACCTTTCAGGAAATGTTTTAGAAGGTACACTTCCTGCTTCAATAGGACAGTTGCCATATCTAAAAGAGCTTGATGTATCTTCAAACCAATTAAGTGGACAAATACCAACATCTTTGCAGGCTTCACCAACTCTCAAGCAACTAAACTTCTCTTTCAACAGGTTTTCTGGGAACATATCAAATAAGGGAGCATTTTCATCTCTAACAGTAGATTCCTTTCTCGGGAACAATCGCCTTTGTGGCACGATAAACGGCATGTCACACTGCAGGAAGAAACTTGCTTCTAGTTCAGTCATTGTTCCTACACTTACGGCATTATTTGCCGCTTCCTTAGTCTGTTTCCTGACCTACTACATACTACGCTGGTCAAAGATTAAAAGGCAATTGGCAATTTTCAATAGAGAAGATGTAGAAGAAGAGGCAAATGACGCTGAAGAGTTCAAGTATCCGAAAGTTTCATATCTGCAACTCATTGAAGCTACTGGTGGGTTCAGTGCTTCAAGCCTAATTGGTTCGGGAAGGTTTGGTCATGTCTACAAGGGAGTTCTTCAAGATAATACAAAAATAGCAG
The DNA here is from genome assembly GCA_027563865.1 of Erythroxylum pelleterianum. Taxonomy (NCBI): domain Eukaryota; kingdom Viridiplantae; phylum Streptophyta; class Magnoliopsida; order Malpighiales; family Erythroxylaceae; genus Erythroxylum; species Erythroxylum pelleterianum. The sequence continues at coordinate 1,239,083 of JAOQMR010000212.1, read as the reverse complement.
TGAAGGTCTTGAATCTTAAGAAAGGTGGTGAGATTTCGGACAGTTTCAAGAGAGAATGCCAAGTCCTGAAGAGGACCAGGCATAGAAATTTGATACGAATCATCACAATCTGCAGCAAACCAGACTTCAAGGCTCTTGTTCTTCCTCTTACGTCAAATGGGAGCTTGGAAAGGCATCTGTACCCAAGTAATGGATTGAATTCTGACTTGGATTTGGTTCAGTTGGTAAGCATCTGCAGTGATGTAGCTGAAGGAATCTCCTACTTGCACCATTTTTCCCCAGTCAGAGTCGTGCACTGCGATCTTAAACCGAGCAACATCCTTCTGGACGATGACATGACAGCATTGGTGACCGATTTCGGAATTGCAAAGCTCTTAAAAGGTGTCGATGAATACAATTCACCTAGTGATTCAGTGTCCTTCAGCTCAACAAATGACCTGTTGTGTGGATCAGTAGGCTACATACCTCCAGGTATTTCCTACTGCTGATTAACTCAACATTCCCTCTTTTAGCTTATTTACATGACAGATTCTAATAGTCTGCAGAATGTTCAATGATCAACCTCAGTTCTCATTCACTTATTGCAGAATACGGAATTGGAAAGCGTGCTTCGACTCAGGGAGATGTCTATAGTTATGGAGTTATCCTGCTAGAAATCATAACAGGGAGGAGACCAACTGATGTTCTGCTCCACGAAGGATCAAGCTTGCATGAGTGGATTAAGAGTCACTATCCCTCCAAGCTCAACCCCATAATTCAACAAGCAATCCTGAGGTGTTCTTCACCGATCATTCCGGCCTACTTTGACGGAATCTGGAGTGATGTTATTGTTGAACTCATTGAGCTTGGACTTATGTGCACTCAGCACAATCCATCAACTAGACCAAGCATGTTGGATGTGGCACAAGAAATGGGCAGGCTAAAGGAATATGTGTCCAGTCTTCCCTCCCTGCTCAACGAGAAAGCATCCCCAAATCCTGGAACTTCCTGAAGATAAGAATTGAAACACCATTGTAGCTTCTTACAATTTCACAGTTCCTATCTCATTCCATTCTTTTGTTTGATCCATTTTCCTTGTAACAAAATTCATGGAGCTGTTTGTTCTTATTTTTATTTTAAAATTTAGTAAGATTTTTTATTTGTGTGAGCTTTTTTTAAATGAAAATATATAAATAAATAATTAATTTGCCCAATATTTGATTATAATTTTCAATAAATTAAGAGTTATTATTGTTAAAATAATTTATATTTATAATATATAAACTGATAACTATTTTCAAGTATTTCAAGTTTCTCTATAACTATTTAATAGAGAGTTTATATTTTTCATATTTATTATGAAATTATAAAAATGTATTTTAATATATAAGATAAATATTTGTTTGTGCAAAAATTAACTCACTAATTTAATATTGATTTATTATAATAATTAATAGTGAGATAATCTAAATAAAATATAAATAAAAATTTGTTTCTTATTTTATTTTTTGTCAATTTGTTACAATCAACTCAATATATTTTATTTAATTATCTAATATTAACTATTAACAAGATTTATGATGAATATAATTTATGCATTTAATTTAATTTTAATTTAAAATTACTTTAAAAATAAAAATATTTTTAAATATAATAATTATAAATATATTTTAAATATTAAAATAAACTTTTAAATTATTAAATTATTTATTTTAGTAAATATAATGACTTTATTAATATATATTAATAAATACTATATAAGATATTAAAATAGAAATTATTTAATTTATTAAAAAATTTATTTCATATTTAATTGTTATTAATAATAATAATGTAATCAGTAATCACATTAATATTAACAATAAAATAAGATGAAAATAAAAAATCACAAAATAATTTAAAAAATAAAGCCAAACTACACCTTTAATATTGTAACTTTCGGCCACTAGAACTGAAATCTGGAAAGTTACATTAAGCAGAAACAAGATCTTCTTTTCACCCTCCAACAAACTCGTATCAGCCGACAAAACTTTGTGATCATCATGAACCAACCAAATACTTCCTTTGGATTGTTAATAAATTATTAGATTGCAGAAGATTGATCAAGTCTTAATCATGATTGGGCTATGACACATACGTTAGCTACTTCAACCAATCACTGTGTTCTATCAGTCCATTTCACTCTTTGAATATCAGCATTTTGTTCTACCAGCGATTTGGAGATCAAGAATGATGCAAAATGATCTCTTTCAGCCTACCCTTTTTTGATCTATGGAAATTTTGTTTTGTAAAGTATGGTAGTAAGTGGAAGACGGCAAATAAACTATTCTTACTTCTATAATGGTGATAAAGAGCAGTTCTAACCTTTCCGTCACTTGGATTATAATAGGGAGAAAGTACCTGGACCATAAATTTTTATGCAGAAAGTCGAATTCCTGCCTGCAAAATGGTAGGAAGATGAGATTATATACATACATCAATGGAAATTCACATTAGATATGGTTTATATTGTTGGATAAGTGGTGTAATCTCCAAGATACAAGATGAAGAGAGTCATATACAATGATTAGATTCATTGCTTTAAAGTTTTGGGTTGAGATATGATATCAGGTTATCTATGAGCTTATTTGGATTCGATCCAATTTTTCCCCAAGTCTCTTATTTTTAAAAATAAACAAATCTGTGCTTTTCTTGTATGGAAAAAGCATATACTACCAATCCTCCATTAATGGTTCTTCTCAATTAGTGAACTGGAAAAGCATCTATCATGGAACTACCACCATCAAGTTTCTTTTTCCATTGCCATTTGCTGATGTGAAAGGATTTCAGGAAAAAGCAAACCCATGAACAAATTGACCTAGAAGAAACTTCAGCTTCAACTTCTATAAACCAATAACTAAGAACAGTAACTACGTGGAAAAGGAAAAAGTAAAGAGCAAGCACCATGGCAGGATCTGATAGTACGTGTTCAAAGTACGATACACAGGATTTGTGAACATATCATACAATTTACAGAGAAAAAGGTTCCTGCTTTTTTGATTTTGTAACCATCCTGTCAGGTAATTTCCCAATAAGACCGGAACTTCCCATTCAACAACTTGAACACGTTGGAACACCATTACTTTTGTCTCGCCAATCCCACCACCATATATTTTCCAGGAAACACACAACATCCTGTAAAAGAATCAACGTCACAATCTTCCCTGAGCAGGAAGCATTCCTGAGTCCTGACTTACACAAGCATATTGGTGTTATGGAAAATTTTTCGATTAATCAATAGAAAATCAGTTGTTCTTGACTCCGGATAATGTAGGCAGACTCAATTGACCTAACTTAGTTAAAATCTTTATGTGTTTTTATTTCTTTCTTTTATAATTTATATTCTTTTCTGCACATACTTTTCTGAGCAACCCATTAATGGACTACAGATAGTAATACATTTTTTAATGAGATAATGCACAGACCAATGGCCTATAGAAGAACATGATGAAAAGATTCAAGTCGCTATCGAGAAAAATACAGAAAAAAGAAAACCAAAAGAAATTGCAAATGACTTCTGCATCCTCAATCAAGTACATGTTAACCCTTTTGATAAAAAGGAAAAAGAAAATCTTAGAAACTGGTTAGGAAGTTGCAAACAATGCTTGAACTTAACTGGTCACATACCACCAATTAGCTTCATATAATACCATAAACTCAGTGTTTAGTCCACTAACTAGAGAAGCGTACATAAAATACTCCTAGCGCGTGATGAGGGAAAGAAGAAATGGCATGATGCTCCATGACAGTGATTGGCATTTAAAACAGAAATGGTATGCTTGCCTGAGAGTTGGAATAAAGAGAGTGAAGTATAACAATAAGCTATGATAGGATCACACTTAACCTCTGCAGTATATTTTAACCTATGCATTATTATTTTTTTAATAATTTGCTGTTGTATTTAGTATCAATGGGATTACATTGTGGATGGATAAATCCTGTCAAGAATGGCAATGCAGTTTTTTTTCCATTCTATCAGGGAAAACTCGATACTTTTCTGGATGATGGATACCTGATGGTTATTGATTCCAGATCTCCTCTGATAAAGATTAGAACTTCCAGTTTGTTGTTGCACAACTTTTGTTAGAAGTTGTATTCATGAATTGAAGCTATAGCCTTTTATTGTTAGAGCATCACTATCATCAAATCTTGGCTATTTACAAGTAAGATTGAAGTTTGACTCCATAGTAAATTGTGCACAGTCACTTATGGCAGTAAAATTGTGAACCAGAAAACATTTGCATCTCCAGGTTTTATACAACTTAACCCTGTCAGGATGAGATTCGAATTCTGAGATTGTTCATGATTTTCATAAAAAGTGTTTATATACCTTCATAATTTTCATAAAATGTGTTTATATATCTGAAATTATCAAGCCCCTAGAGATCGTCAACACCCGCATAATGCATTTTCATGTGCCAAAGTCTATATACAGGTACAAAGTTCAGATATGAATTAACCTGTTAAATGTGTTATGTGCATTTGCTGTAAGTACCCGAAAATCAATAAGTAATGAGATAAAAGAAAGAGGCATCGACATGTTTATTTCAACCAGGTGGTGGTTTTGAATGCTTTGGCAAGAACTTACAGATACAAGTTCTAAAACAAAATCAAACCAGCAGCACAAGTTGCTAAACCATATCAAACTCCTGATGCAGCAAGATAATTATTCACAATCACCCTATTCCTGAATACTTCACTATCACAGTACAATTCGCACCGATTATATGACATTTACAACATTTTTATACTACAGTTACAAGTCCTGCACCCGCCTGAGGACTAGTTATTGTTGGATCTTTGAAGAAACTGTTAAAGATTTTACTATCCTTGTTAAGAGCATACTAGAACACGACAACAGATGGATGATCCCAGTGGTTGTCTTGATCAAATCCAAAAGTAAATCATTGCCTGTCAAAATTAAGGCACAGTGTTTATCTGATTCTTAGTCATATGCAAACAGAAACCTGAAGAAGTCAGTATTGCAAGTGCAGAACATGTTAGACATCCACAAATAGTGAAAAGGCCTGTGTTTTTGTGTATGATACTGGAAGAGATAGTGTGGGAGAACAAGACATACCTCCTGGAGAAGATCCAGAGTTGGCCTATCTGGAAGAGGTGATGTCTCAGCTTTTAGAGTTTTCATCTCAGATTTTATAGATTTAAGTTGTTCATTTATCTCCTTCAATAATTTCAATTCGTTATCTCTTACATCAGCAATTTCTTGCTTTTTGAAAGTTCTCGCCCTCTCCAGTTGCTCAATTCTTTGACTCAATTGCCAAAAGTCTGTTTGAGTGGCTACAGCAGCAAGATCTGGATGAGCAACAGACACATTGCAATCAATACTCATTCCATCTCCTGGATTTTGTGGTCTCTTCTGACAACCTGAAGAAAGCAGCATTGTCTTTATGCAATCAGTTTCGGCTTCCTTAACAGAATCAAAATATTCATCCGATGTCAGACCTGCACTCCCAAGCTTGTTTTTGCCTTTCGTATGTAGTATTTGACATTCCATATTTGGAGCTTCAGAGGATTTACAAATCCTGATAGTTTGTGGAACTTCAATGATATCCTGCACACCTGGGGAGCAGGTAGCATTAACTATGACTTCCTTTTCTTGATAATTTTCAAGATGCTTAAATTGATCTGAGTGACCACAGTCACCATCTTCCTCTCTCATAGAATCAAGAACATTTCCAGCGTTTGCTTGTGAAAATAATGATGGAGACCAGATACCATCTCTACTGAAGTTTGCTTTATGTCTTCCAGGATCTTTGCAGTCTGAAATATCCTTTACCCGTTCGTCTAGCTTTTTAATCTGCTTCTGGTAGGAATTAATGTGTCCAACAGCATAACCTCCTGACTTCTTCTCTAAATCATTCACTTCTTGGATTCCATTTTCATCAGCAATGCTTGTACTTGAATCTGGAGCAAGAATTGCCAGGATTTTCCTTTCACCAGTACTTTTCTTACCTTGAATCTGAGGCAGGGAATTGAGCTTCTTAACATTGATGTTGAGAACCTTTTCCTCTGATAAGGAATCATGTCTTTTCATGGAGATATCCTCTGGAAATTTATCTTCACAAACACCCAAATCATTGCAGCCCATGCTCCAGAGTCTGTATCTATAAGCTTGCACTTGGAACTCCAGAGAAACAATCTCCATTTCTCTCTGACATATAAGTTCTTCAAAAACTGCCAAAGCCTCTTCTGCATGGCACATCTTTTCTTCAGCCATTCTCTTGTATTGACTCGCTTCCATCCTCAACGAGGCCTTCTCACCTTGTAACCGCAATATCATTGACAGGGCTTCACTAGCCGCAGTGGAAGAAGCTTCTCTTTCCACATCCAATTCAGTAGAAATCTGTTGGAGAAGTTGTTCCTGTGCATAAACTGCTTCTTGTAAAGAGATAATATCAGTCTCAGACACAGCTAATTCATTACTTTCAGCCATCATATTACATGCAGAGCAATTCTTATATTTGCTTCAAACTAAATATCTGAGCCCTGGAAAAGGAAAGACAAAAAGAAAGTAAATCTGATTATACTACAGTTGAAACAGAATCACATCAGAATGTTAGGAAAACAGGTACTCAGGCACAGAAAGTTCTGACAAAACATGCTTAAAACACACACAGAAACCAATCAGACACTGTTTAATCCTCAAGAATTCTGGCTATATCCCGCATAGAAAGTAGTACAGATAGAAAATTCCTATCCAACTTCGGCAACTAGGAAGAAATCGAGAAAAAAACAGAAAAAGTTCCAGTAACAACTTTCAATCACCAAAATTTCGTTTTACACAATAAGCTAAAAATGAAGAACAAGACTAATAAAAGATATAAAGAAAAATGACACCCGACATTTCAGCTAGTTACCTGAAACGTGCAAGACACAGATTCAGTGATCCTCGGAGCACAAGCCACTAAAGAAGACAGCTGATGGGAAGCAACCCCACTTTCTAAAACTTCATTGATGGAGGAGTAGCAAAAAAGAGAGACCCCATCATTTCCAAACGTTTATTCAATGCTTTTCCACAAAGCAGCCTCGGATTCTGAACGGGCTTGACAGTTAAACAGAGAATGAACTGATGCTATAGGATATTACAGTTATGAAGATAAAACCATGTTCAGACTGATTCCAAGACGGATTTACAAGCAGGATGTCTATATCTGGTAACTAACGAACGTTTCACAACTTCGACCAAGGGGGTTATGGATAATCTCTTCTTTCAATATGTGTAAATTATAATTTATTTTCATGCTGTTCATGATTATTAACCTTATTTTGATTCTACAGGAACTTATGATGTCGGGACTTTTCAAAAAGCAGTTCCAACGGTTATAACTTGACCCCACGCGCCAGCATCGAAGATAATTAGGCATTACGTGGTTGGATGTTAATTAATAAAATATAACGAAACGAAACGGTTTATAATGAAATGAAATGTAATATATTGAGAAGTTGTTTGGGAGGGATGGAAGGGTTTATAATATAATGTAGTGAAATGTCGTTTAGAAAATGAATGAAATGTTGTTTAGAAAATGGACAGAAATTAAAATGTATAATAAATGACTATTATACCTTTGATATTAAAATAGTTGTTACAGTAAGTTTAACGCAATGATTTTAAAACAGAAATTATGTCTAATTAAAAAGTGACGGTTCAAGTCACAACCGTGACAAATAATTTTTTACATATTTTCTATTTTAAAATAATAGAAATTTTCATATAAGTGTTATTATTTTATTATTAATTATATACAATTTATTATTAATAATATAAAATATTATTATTAGGGTAAGGAGAAATAATATAAAAATATTATTAATTATATACAATTTTTGTGGATCGTAATAAATGAGTCTGGGAAAGGGAGGTTAGGGTTAGAAGAAATAATTGGCATTAAGAAAAATTATTGAGGGTATATTAGGTATTATATATTTATTAGTTTACGTTTTATCCTAAACCTCCCGAGTTAGAGGTTTCTTATTTTCATTATTTAGGTTAGAATGAAACGTAACATAAAACTCTCCGCTTTTATCTCATTCCGTTTCATTTCATTATAAAACCCTCAACCAAATAATAGAAATGTGTTACGTTCCATCCCATTCTATTACCAAACCCTCAACCAAACAGGACCTTAGAATAGGAAACATGTCAATAACCTAGCTATGATTTTGTTTGGTAAAAGACTAATCATTTTTTTTTTTGCTAATTAAGAGGTATTTTACTGTTTGAGCTATATATATAATCATATTTAGTAATCAGTTTATTGAGTGGTGGTTTGCTTTTTTTGAAAATGCTCCTATGAGGAGTGACAATATATATATATATATATATGTACATGCAACTAAGAAATTAAGGGGCGAAAAGACAATTGTGTCGAAAAGTTAATAAAAATTACTTAAGCTGTCATCTTTTATTATTATTTTCTCTTCACCAAGTGGTAGAAAAAATGGAAGAAGAAATGAACTTCAACTTGATTAACATGGAAAAAGAAAGTAGTAACTATAGTAGTAATATTTATTTATTATTATTATTTTATGTTTTATATTTTTATTAAAATTATAAACTTAATTTTTTGTGAAATTAAATTTTTAAAATCTAAATTCTAATGAAAATATTCAAAAAAATACTAAAATATAACATTCATGTCTTTATAATTTTTTAAAAAAATCATGCTCTCATAAGTCATTTTATACATAAACAACTAATTTTCTCAAACATCTTTAAATCAACTAATATAATCTGCTCGTCAAATTACTCTTTTTTGTTTATTTTTAGTTATCCACGAGGTGTTCTAGGAGGATCTCAACTATGAAAAGATACTTTACTCTCTTTGATTGATATCTCTCGATGACCTAACTCTTGGCAGTTTTACTCCGAAACTAGGACTTCAGATTTATAGATTCAACTAACAAATCACTCTCTTTGATTTGTCTCTCTCGATGACCTAACTCTTGGCAGTTACAGTCCGAAACTAGGACTTCAGATTTACTTCTAGTGCCAAACTTCAGGAGGAAGAAACTGCATTACTGTTAAGTGGTGGTGGGTGAGGTTAGAAGAACGCCCAAGATGGTAGTATATTAACTACTTCTCACGAAACTTCCAACCTCTAACTCAACTAACTGCAAACTTGTCCTCAGTTTTAAAAGAGATTCATCAACTGCCACAATTTATCACTAGGAACACTACAAATTTCCACGAATGTGCAACTGAGTTTCCTGGAAGGTGCTTTAACACGACAAAAGCACTTCACTTGGCTTGGAAGTTGTCTCTGGATGCATTAATGGGGGGTGTCACTTGTTTAGTCTACTGGAACCTCAACTTCCATTTTCAGACCGGAATTGCCAATAATCTGCAAGGAATGTAGAGAGAGTTATAAGCATTGCAGGTGAACCCAAGGAAAAAAATCCGGCAGAGGTACCAATTAATAGGCAAGAGAAGCTACAGGTTTGGTCCCCTGTTACTACCGTAAACAAAGCCGGTGATGAATAACGGAAATATGACGGGTCATCACCGTAGTCATGTCTAGCAGGAAAAGTTTTGGTATTGCCAATGGAATAACAGAAGTTCTCAAAAGTGTGCACAGTTGAGAGAGATAAAGTGATTGGATTTGCATAGGATTTCTTTATCATTGATGATTTCTAAACCTTGAAACTATAATTCTCCATCAAGCAGTTAAACAACTTCATACCATTTACAGCACCTTCTACTATTTCTAACAATGCTACCCATGCCTTCAGATCATGATTCTCACTCAAAATGCACAAACAGATAATTGAAACAATTCCTACTATCAAACTTCAGGATAGATAAATCCCAGTTCTAACACTATCATTGAAACAGAACACACCTGACCCCAGTTCAAACAAAAGCTTCAAAGGTAAACATCTAAGATAGGAAACTGATGCTTCCCGTACCATCACAAAACCTACAGAATTTCCAAGTAATTTTATGTCCTTTTTAAAGCACAGGTTACAGAAATTCACAAATATAAATCCAAACATTTTCTTAAAATGTTGTGCTTTATGAAGTATGAATACCTTCACAAAGTCGGACAGAACTAGCAACGAATCTTTAGCATAATCAGCTTCTTCAAGGACTTGGGTTAACACTTGCTGTGACAAGCATGAACAAACAGCCAAAGTAAACAGACATTAGCACCAAATGTCCACATCAAACGTTTATGGTTTCAAGAAGTTCATCATTTCCTTTTTGTAACCTAACAAAGCATCCAAAAATGTTACTGTCAATCAGCTCTATTGACAAATCTACAACTTGAATCTTCTTAATCCGCAAATTGAGTAAAGTACACGCAGTTTGTATCAGCGACATGAGTGTAGATCTCCATAAACCGATTCACTACTTCTGCTTTTGCTAACTTGTACTATACAGTAAACAACAGATTACAACAATAACAACTAACAATAGACAGATAGAAAGAAATCCAACCTCTCTCTGCTGATGGGATATGAACTGTCCAGTCAAATCGTGCAATACATCCAACATGTCATTGAATGTAACTTTCCCGTTGCCATCGGAATCATAAACTTTGAAGATAACTATCCCAAATGATAAGGGGGGGTTGTATCAACATTGGAGGAATCAAAACTTGGGCCAAAATAAAGGACAAATAAGGGGAGTCATTACATTCAATTTTCTGATGCAAAGAAGCACGAGGACTGAAAGCAGACAAGAATGCCACAAATTCCTTAAAGTTCAAGCCGTCCACCATCCTCAACAATCTCTACCCAAAAGACAAAACAAGACTCAAGACAGTCAAATAAAAGAAAAGACACTAACTTCACAGATGAATAAATAGAAACATGGTTGAAAAACCTGCGAGAGAGGGTTCACGGCAAATTCGGGGACGGAAAGAAACTCCTCGGCGGAGATGAACCCTCCACAATTCCGATCCAACTGACAAAACCTCTCGTACAATGAGACTATCTCTTGCTGCGAAACTGCCAACGAATCCCAGAAGCAAAAGTAAGTAAGGATCACGGAGCAAAACAAAAGTTGCGATCTTGGAAGGTTAAACGAAAATGTAAAGAGTTAAAGGGTCGTTACAGGTGTGGTTGCAGTGCTCCTGCACTTCTTCAATGTCGTATTGGGTGAGCATTGACGATGAACTTCCCATTGTGGTTCGATGATTCCCAGGGGATATTAGGCCTTGGATGTTTTGAGATCTAAGAAGCTTCGATGAAGTGGGTGACTTGACGTGATCTTCCGCCGTCGATTCGTTGGGAGGCGCGATGTGACAGTAAACAACCTCTTGTTTTTTCTTTGTCCTTTGTCAACTAACAAATTCGTTGCAGGCTTGACCATCGAGTCCGGATTCGATCGAAGTCAATAAGTAGGAATGCAAAATTGGCCCGGGCTGGGTTGACCAGATCACGGGCCGAAATTATTCGGCTCAATTGACCGGTCAGCTTATGGTCTGACGAGGTTATGAGTTGGCCAGTCCTGACTTGTCGGGTCACGGGATGAGTCAGCAGCGGCCTAATCCGATTAGGCCGATTAGGCTCATTGTCATTCTTATTAATAATTCAAATTCAAATTTCGATTTGAAGTTAATAAGTTAGGCTTTGTTTGACCGAGCCTCAAGCTTAATTTTTACAAAATTCTAAGTTCGACTAGAGATCAACAAAATAAAGTAATTTAAAAATAAAATAAAAAAATCTAGTTTGGTCACTTAAACTTTATATTTACTTAGGTTGGTTGAGCTTGAGCTCAAGCTTAACTGCCTTAATCAAATCTAGCCTAAAGTCTAGCTCGAGCTTTTAAAAAGTGATAAAATATAATAAAAATAAATTATTTGTAATATTTATAATATCATAAGTAAATTTCTTTACCTTATAATTATT
>JAOQMR010000212.1:1201130-1222734 GCA_027563865.1 Erythroxylum pelleterianum | reverse complement strand
ATATAATTCAAAATTCAAGAGTTAGACATTTTGTTTTAATTTTTATATTTAAAATATTATAGATTTATTAGTTAATTCATTAAAACCCGAATTTGATGGTATTTTGAGTAAAAAATAGATAAAAACTTAATGCGATATAATTATAACTAAAAATATTATTTAAAAAATTTACAAGAAATTTTTGTTAGATGTTTTCTTATTTGGTGGACAATAATTAATTGTATTTTTAACAATTGTAATATCTTATCAATTATGACAGTTGTATTTGATCCGAATAAAGATAATAAAGTGGTTCAATAAAGAATCTTGATTAATGGGCCAAAGTCTGGAAGGAAAATAGACCCCGATCAGTGAAATGGACCCTGATTAACGTGAAACGGATTCATATTAGATTTGTGACGGGAAAGTCCGATATAGATGCTATATATAAAAAATTAAAGTCTACTGTAACTATTATAGCAAATTGTGAACGTATGGATATTCTGACATATTCAGAGGTTAACGTATACAAAAAAACCATAAAAAAAGGCTTTAACGCATTTTGGTGAGTAGATTCCGTAAAGGTGTTGGTAAATTCGCTCTCGTTTCGACTCTGGAAAACTCTATTAGACGTTGTGGAACTGAAATAAGGTATTTTCGCATTTTTTTCGTTATTTACTTTTCACGTTCGATCTGGGACACGTAATTAAGACTCATATTACGTGTTGCAATTTTAATGTATTTGATTATAAAAGTCAATTTGTTAAACAAGTTAATTGATTTTGATTCAATCATATGCAAAAATGATTGACCTAAAATATGATTTGATTTATTGAAGGAAACAAATAACTAACAAAAACCATATTTTATGTTCGTTTTCTACTTTAGAAGACAGACAAAAGGATTCACAGATGGAGACAAGATGAAGAACGTGTCGTGTGAAATTGAAAGTTACATAACATATGACGTGTCTTTATCATGTCAGTCTGGTGTCTGGAGCCCAAATAACAATCAACCCAAAGTGTTCTATAGATTTAATTTCACTTAAATTTTATTTATTCACAATACATAATTTAAAATAACATTGTTTTGATTTTACTTATGTTAATGATATCATTTTGGTCTTAAATTTTTTTAACTTACTTATCAAAATGGTATCGTTTTGAAATGTTAAACAAAAACGACTCATTCTAAACAATAAATTTGGGTCAAATTTTGATCTAAAATTCGATTAATTCATTTATGATTCGTTAACTACAAACTAATCAAAATGATATCGTTTCGACAAGTTAAAATTACCGATTAAAATGACATCATTTTGAAAAATTAAACCAAAACTACTTATTTTTAAATATAAATAACATATAATATAATAAAATAAAATATATTGAATAATTAATAATAATATTTTATATAATTAATAATAAATTGTATATAATTAATAATAAAATAATAAATCTGTATTAAAATTTTATTATTTTAAAATAAAAAATATAAAAATTATTTGTTACGGTTGTGACTTGAATCATAACTTTTTAATTGAACATGACTTCTGTTTTAAAATCATAACATTAAACTTCTTGTAATAACCATTTTAATATTAGGGGTATAATAGTCATTTATTATACATTATATTTCATTCCATCCATCTTCCAAATAATATTTTACTACATTATATTACGAATTTTTACATCCTTTCTAAACAACTTTTTACGACATTACATCTCATTTTATTATAAACCGTTTCGTTATGTTCAATTCTATTTCATTATAGTAATTAACTTCCATTCAAATCAAATACTAAGGTAAGAAAGGATGCTTTAAAAAACACTTGAAGAAGAATCTAGCCTTTTTGACTTTCGGCTGAAAGCTGAAGCCATCATGTATATTCCTTAAACAAAACCAAACCAATCCTACCCTACTTGCCATTATATACCAACTTCTACGTCACTATCCTCGCCAAACTAATCATACCACTTAACCTAACACATCAAGTAGTTAATATCTTTGTCTCTTCAACTAGCCACCTCTACTCAATTACCTTAGAATCTTAAAATTAGTGATATGTATTTATTTATTTATTTATATGCTAAGATTTGGTTTTAAAGTTAATTATATTAAAATTTTCTTGTGAATTTCGATCTTTTTATTCTCATTTTAAATTTTGTTTTTAAATAGCATTATTTAACTGAAATCATAATATGTTTCGTCATATTTTAAAAAGAAGATGTTATTTTGAAATTATTAATGAATATAAAATTAATCGAATATGATGAAGAAATTATTTGATAACTAAATAATATAATAAGAGGATAAATTAGTTTTTAAATATAATAATTAACTGAAGAAAGATCAAATTACAAATAAGTCTAATGTAGTTAACCTTTATTCTTAACCACTTAATCAAAATTATAATTTATTTTCCTTTTATATTAATTATTTAAAATAGGTAGTTCTATCTTAATATCTTAATAAAATATTAAGATAAAAATTACAAATTTAAGCAATGATTGAAAAATATAACAGATTCTATTGGTTCAGTAGTAAAATCATTAAACTGAATAATTATCTAGTTCGATTTTTCTTTTTTTAAATACAATTCACTTTAATAACCTTATTGTTAGAAACTGACAAGTGTATTAATTATTCGACTGGTTTTGTAAATTAATCAATTTTATATTTTATTTTACAATCTTTTTTAATTAAACTTAAAATTTTCAGTAAATAAGGATAATTTTATTTAATTATATCTCAAAAATTTTAATTATATTAAATATTTAACTGATTTATTATAATCTAATACCAATTAAAATTTTTAAATATGGAATTTTTTATTTATTAGCTTTATTTTTGGTCTAATTTTTAAAATATTGCAATTAAATAGATATATAGGACAACCTGACGTGTGCAATGGAGACCTAGAAAGCAAAAGGAACACGTCTTGGACATCCCGTCCCTAGGTTGTCTCTTTCACGGTTAACAAGACCTTCCGAAGCCAAAGGAGGAAAAGAAAAGAGAAGAGTTGTTGTTTTTTTTTTTTTTGTCAAAAGAGAAGAGTTGTTGAAGAACGCAACTTTTGGAAGAAGAGGTTCCAAATTACGACAACTTGGGCGACTCCGCCGTTTTATACAGAACCAGAAGTCGTTTTCTTAAGCCCCATTTTTTACCATAAGCAAGCAGCCAACATATGCAAGTCATTTCAATTTTGTCTTCTTTGAACCGTCACCTCCTCTCCAGGATATTTTTATTGAATGTTTTTGTTGTCGTTATAATAAAAAATATAAAATTTTTGTCATTTGAAAGTCTCTTTATTAGTTAAGAGTAATGCAGACCTTGATTCTCAGCAAGATTTTTACTGAGTGTTGTTGTTGTTATAAAAGACATAAAATTTTCGATCAGGTTAAATTTTTTTAGAAAATTTCTTAATTTTTGAAGTTTTTGAAAAAAAAACTCTTTCCAATTTTTAGTTTTTCAAAAAAATCTTTTACATTTTTAATATAAAACAACGATGAAATATATTTAGTAAGAATATCATATATAAACTAATTAAATGATATTTAAGTAACTACTCAATTCTTCTTTTAATCTCAAACAAAATTAGTTAAATACAACACAAACTAATAATTTATTATAATCTTTTTAAATTATTTATTTAAGTTGAATGTAATTCATTTAATTGGGTTTAAAGCTGAATTGGATCATCATGCTAGTAATATTTGATTAATTCATGTTACATATTCATACACTTATGTTTCATTGTTATTGTTCAACTTAAATCTAAGAGATGAGATTTTTCTAAAAAATTGAAAACTATAAGAATTTTTTCAAAAATTTTAAATATCAACAAGTTTTTTAAAAAGATTTTTAAACAATGTGGAACTGTATATATATCTTTTACCCTAAAATAAAAAACTAATATTTTCTTAAGTGAAACGACTTTTCGTACATATTTCTAATTTTATTTTTAACTAATTGAGAAATAATGTATAAGTTAATAAAATTTGACAAACAATTTTTTTAATTCTCGAAATATCTGCCCTGATCTATTAAAATAATTTGAAAAAGATATTTAAAACTTTGAACAAGTAATCTTTAATTATAGGTATGTTATGGACCATATGCATAATTTTTTATTGGCATTCCTTTTGATGGTTTACTTGGTGACTTATATGTTGGCTTTATTTGTACTTTTTGTTCTAAGTTCTATCATATGGTATTGACATAAAATATGCAAAATGCATCTTCACTTTTGACATTCTTTCTCACTTTCCCACTTACCAAACAAGCATTTTCTTACTTGGAATCATCTATCTTGTTTTCTTTCTCTCTAGTGATTCACCTGTTCTCCTTTTGATCTTTACATCCATTTTTTTAAAATTTTGATTATTTCCTGTACTTCTAGGGTTTGACATCTAGTGGCATACATCTCCCATATTTTAGGGAGCCTATATGGTTTGAAGACATTAAAAACTAGACAAAGATTGGGACACTCAGTAACTTAACTTGTCTTTTGTCTCAAATGTGTGATAGGTACTTGCCTTCAAATTTATTCCATGACTTTACTAATAATCTAACATAATTTAAACAATCAACAAGTTTGAATCCCTAACAAAGACATCTTTATCCTTTATTATTATTATTATTATTATTATTTACTTTTTTATAACAATAAATTTCGCAACTATATATGTTCTAAAAAAATTGCGAAATGTACTCAATATCTATAAATTATATATTTTGAGCAATGGTTAAAAATTAAACCGGTTCAATCAATTTAACCGTAAAATTTTTGAACAAGCCAACTTTTCGGTTTCATTTTTAATTTTTTGATCCAATTTACTTCAATAACTCTTGTTGTTAAAAATCGATCAATTTATCAATTAATCGGTTAATTTTTGTACGCTAATCAATTTTTATAAATTAAAATAAAACAATTAGTCTTAATTTAAGAAATTTTTAATTAAACTTAAAATTTTTCGATAGATAAAGACAGTTCCATTTTAGAATTTTCAATTTTATTCAATCTTTAACTAGTTTTATAATGAACTAATGTCAGTTGAACCTTTTAAAACTTAAACCTCTTTTTTTACCTGGTTAACTTTCGGTTCGTTTTTTAAAACATTGATTTTTAGTGAATTACTCAATAAACTTATTTAGTTAAAATCGAACAATAGATTATTATTCGTACTTTTCAAGAATGATATGTAATTATCCTTTTAAACTTATAATAAGTTTTTTTAATTATTGTCAATGTATGTGGTTTATTAGGTTAATGACATGCAGAAAAGATTAAAAAAAAGGAACATTGAAAATTTAATTATTAAGTCCAAACTCTACATTGTCATAAATGAAAATTTAAAGTAATAATTATATTTGATAGTCATTATAAGTAGATGTAATGATAATAAATGATATTGGTGTTGGTAGGCACATTAATAACATTCCAATAAAAATTTCGCTAAAATATAAAGTTTGGTGAGATTTAGTAGTATACAATCTAATAGAGAAGTTATTTCTAAATTTGGTGTTGGCAGGTGATGATATTTATGAAATTCCAACTTATTATAATTGGTTTAAATGTAGCCTTAACTAGCAACTTTTTTTAATGACGTGGGTCTCATGGTATGATATGTAATGTACTTGATTGTAGAATTAAAATTTATTAGTTCAAAGGTACAAATGTTAAAAAGGTGAAAGTTCACTTGACTTTAATAGTTATTTTATGATACTAAAATAAGTGATCTTATCATTTAATTATGGGTTAATTAATAAAAAAGTCCAAACTTTTTTCAAAATTTTAATTATAGTCTAAACTTTAAAAAATAGCAATAAAATATTCAGGCTTTTAATTTTTTTCAATTTTAGCCCAAACTTCAAAAAATGACCATAAAATGTTTAAGCTTTCAATTTTCTTCAATTTTATTCCGACGTTATCTCTTGTTCTCCTGATACTCTTACTCCTTTGTTTTCTGCTTGTTCTTCTGATACTCCAAATTACTCTTGATTTATAACGTGCTGTATCAGTAAGTTTTTTGTGTTTAGTTCGTTCTCCTAATGCCCTTAATGTAAGAGTGTCGAGATTGCGTAATCTAAAAATCGAAGGGTGAGGGTATCGAAAGAACAAATTGAAAATGAAGGAAAAAACTGAAATCAACGCGTAAGGTTGTCAGAGTAGCATAATCTGATTTAGGTCCTTTTTAAACAACAATGTCGTTTTAATTATGTGATTAAACGATGTCATTTCATTAATCTTTATTTGTTGTGTTAATTTTGGTTGACGTGTATTAATAGTTAAGAATTTTGAAACACGCAATAAGCCACGTTAGCAAACTTGACGGAAACAATAACGTCGGGTTAAAATTGAAAAATTGAAAAATTGAGCATTTTATTGCTACTTTTTGAAGCTCGGGCTAGAATTAAAAAAAATAAAAAATTTGGACATTTTATTGCTACTTTCTAAAGTTCGAGCTATAATTAAAAATTTACGAAAGTTTAGGTTTTTTTTATAATTAACCCTTTAATTATTAATTATTGTTTTTAAATAATTTATCACAAATATATAATTTATAGAATCGTTAAATTAAATAATTTGTTAAAATATAATTTATAAAGAATTATATGTATTGATTATTTATTCAATATTCATTTAAAAATAATGATTATGAATTTAGTAGTTATAAAAAATAAAATAAAATAAAAACCACCGGATAGAGATTGGAAATAAAAGATATACATTTGAAATTGTATAAATTTTGGTAAATATAAACATTTCCATGGGAAGAAAGAAAATTTGTCAAGAATTATCAAGCCCAACTTGACCTAATTTATAAAAAAAAATTAAGTTTCGGGCTAGGGATTAGGCTCTGAGGACACTATTTTTAAACCTTTTAAATTAAAATAAATATTTAATTAGACTAGATTTTGGCCTGATTCAACCCAGTGAAATTTAGGCCATCAAAACCAAACTTAAGCTTAAGCCAAAAGTCTCGAACCCAATCGAGCTTCGAGTTGAAAGTGAGTTCGGCCATAAAATTTTGGGTGAGCACGAGTTTAATGTAAATTGAGCTAAATATGACCAATTGTCACCTCTAATCTCATTTGCATCCCCTTTTGCAAGATTAAAGATGTTAAACTTTGTCCATTTGATTGGGATCAAATTAGAAAAAAACGGGGTTTAAAAGCAAAAGAAATAATTAATTAAAATAACCTGAGAATATTTATTAGACTATTTTTCACCTAAAATTTAAAAGAAAATAAAAAAGAAAAACGTGTCCATGCTATATACAAAGTAGGTGGGCGCGAAAATAACGTCCCTCTCAACTGCTCAAAACCGTCAATCTCTCTCTCCCTCTCTCTGAAAATCTCATCGTCACTCCGTTTATTCCTCCGCCGGAAACTTCTTCCCTCCTCCGCTTCCTCTGCCGTTACGGTTTTTATATCCCGGCGACATCTTTCTTTTCCGAACGTGATTTGATTTTCAAGGTCAGAGAATTTCCGTAACCCTTAAATCTTTTTGACGTTTCCTCTTCTTTTTTCTTTTCTTTTCTCCATGATATTCGGAGTTTCGCAGACTCCAAGATTTCTCTTTTTGTCGGTTATATTTTTTTTTCTGGGAAATAATTTTCTTTTTATAAAGACATGTTTCTGCCATTTCTGAGACTTGCAGAGAGATTAGATGAACAGTAATGGACAGTGTGTGTGTGTCCCTGTAGTAGCAGAGACACGAACCTGTCAAAAATTAAAGCATCTTTCACGTTAGCGGATTCTTCAACAAAGAACCCCATCTCGATTTCGAATTTTAATATTAGTATTAGTTGTAGTGTTGTTAGTTTTTACCGAGTTTCGATTCCTAATTCATGGATAATAAATTTTTTCCCTGGAGGTCAAACCCTAAACTGCATGTTTATACCAGGCCCTGTACATGATATAAACTTTTTAGTTCATTGGATGGATGGATGGACAATGATGTTTCTTGCACGTGGTGCTCCATGTCTCTAACCATAACCCAAAAGAACATGAGCACCTGCAGCTTCAATCTTCTTGTTATGAATCGCATTATTCTCAAAATTATAATCATATTCAACTGCAATACTGAGGAAACAAAAATGGTTTCCAAGTACATGACAAATGGTTTCCAAGGTGAATTTCTGAACTTTGTTTCTGGACAGATGCTGAGTTATTATTATGAAATGTGGAGGAGAAAGGTAGAACAAATCTTACTGATAAACTAGCTTTGATTAGATTGTTGTCTTCTCCTAATTCTCTTGGCTAGCTTAGTAAATATTTAGGATAAAGAAACAAACTTTCCAACATGGGTTTTAAGTTATTACCATGAAAGTAACAGTTACAGAGAAGAAGTACGCTTTGAGTGACACCATTTTCAGTGAATTGTTTGTCCTGAGAAAGAGCAGAGAAGAGTAGACGAGAGGGAAGAGTGTGGGGGCTACTGTGCGCTGGTTGAGTGAACCATGGGCATGACACTCTCGTGAGAGGGACAAAAGGGAAATTACAGAGGAAGAGGAAAAAAAGGGAATCCTACTTATCCTGCGCACACCCTTTTTTCCTGTCTGTTTCTTATCCTACACCTACCTCTCTCTCTCTCTCTCTCTCATAGTAGTCTACTCTCTCGTCTCCACATTTTCTTAGTGGGTCCTAAGCATGCATTTAACAGGTAACCCAGAAAATTAAATTCTGATTCTCTGGTGATGACCGTTAATGCACATTGCGGCACCACCCTCCCGCCGGATTTCTCTTTGACCTTGTTGTTCGATCATCACTGCCTAACCTCTTGCTCATGGCCTGATCTGCTTGGATTTTGATTTTTCTTGATGAATTACAGATACCCAGTTGGATCAATAGGTTTCATTTCTCAAATTCATATTGAATCAGATCCTGGTCTCTGTAAAGATGTAATCTTTTTTTTTTCTAGGTTTACTTTTACAAGTTTATCCTTTGCTTTTGTTTGCCTTGCTGTAGTATCTTTACCTTTTCTTGTTCTGTACATTGGTGGCAGATTTATTTCAGGGAAAAGGATCTTCTTTTTGAGCTGTTGGTTTGATTCCCTCTATGTGGACTGCATGAAAACCATAGCTGTTAAATGTGGTTGAATTATGTGAAAGGATTCATCAATGTGGTCTAATTCGGACGGTGTTCGATGGATGCATATGAGTTAGAGCAGCGGAAGGCGGCTGGTACACCAAGACATCCACTGGTTTCAGCTGAAAGGAACACAAATGCAACGGCCACCGCGCGGCGCCCCCGGACGAGGGAGGTTAGTTCTCGATACAAATCGCCCACTCCATCAACACCTACTTCCAGGCGTTGCTCGTCACCAACCCTCACAAGAACATTGCAGACAACTTCTCAGGTGGTTACCAAGAGAGCAGTGTCTGCTGAAAGGAGGCGGCCGGCAACCCCACCTTCACCGAAAAGTCCCTCCACGCCTGTTCGAGATTCATCTGTTGATGCACAGCTGGCACCTAGAAGGTTAAGTACTGGTGGCCGTTTACCAGAGAGTTTATGGCCTTCAACAATGAGAAGCCTTAGCGTCTCTTTTCAGTCTGACACCATCTCTATACCTGTCAGTAAGAAGGAAAAACCGGTTAGTACGATCTCTTCCGATCGTACATTGAGACCCTCCTCAAATGTGGTTCATAGGAAGGTTGAAACGCCTACTGGGTCACGGAAGCCTACACCAGAGAGAAAAAGGAGTCCTCTCAAAGGAAAGAATACGCAGGATCAATCAGAGAATGCTAAACCAGGGGATGGTTTGCATGCTAGATTGATCGATCAGCATCATTGGCCTCGTAGGGTAGCTGGGAAGGTATCTTCTAATTTGTTGAATAAAAGTCTGGATCTTACTGATAATAATGTGAGAACTCTATCAACACCAATTGGAAGCGGATTATCTTCTCTCAGGCAAATGTCTATAACAGATGGTGTCATGAGACCCTTGCAAAAATCAGTCAGTGATGCTGTGAGGTTAACACCTATGGAAGAAATGGGCAGGATAGGGTCCATGGCAGGCTCTGTGGATGAGTCATTACTGCGAGTATCTGAAAGTCGTAAACATGTCTCCACAAGTATATCAGACAGAGTAACGCTAGCAAATCCTGCAGTTAGATCTCAGTCCTTGCCTACTCCTAGTTCACGTCCTGCATCACCAAGCAGACCTTCTGTTAGTAAAGGTATCAGTCCAGCTCGATCAAGGCCTTCTACACCTCCTTCAAGAGGGATCAGTCCTTCTCGGATAAGGACATCAAGTGTCTCTAGCCAATCACACACTTCTACTTCTGTGCTTAGTTTTGTAGCCGATTTTAAGAAGGGGAAGAAAGGAGCTACCTACCTCGAAGATGGTCATCAGATAAGACTGCTACACAATAGATATTTGCAGTGGCGATTTGTCAATGCCCAGGCAGGGGATGTTCTTTACATTCAGAAAGTAACTGCAGAGGTAGGGATAATGTGGAGAGAGAGCAATCTTATTTTAGATGTGTCAAAACAGGGCCTGAAATCTATGTCACTTGTCTGTACTGCGTATGCAAAAAAAATGGGAGAGAAGAAACAAAATGAAAACAACGTGGTGAAGCCCATACCTCAAAATATGACGGATAACTTCAGTAGTTGAATTCCCTGATCTTACTTCAAGATTATAAACAAAATGAATATATTTGTTTATGGTGTTGCATCATTATGTTTGTGTCATCTCAAAATTATAGTAATTGCTTGATGGTGCAGAGAACTCTATATAATGTTTGGAGCACCACTCTGGAATTGTGGGATTCAGTACTTAGGAAGAGGATCAACCTACAACAGCTGAAGCTGGAGCTTAAGCTTAATGCTGTTTTGAATGATCAGGTAATGCCTCTTGTTTATCTTGTCTGAAAATGCATCATCCTCTGCCCAAATCAACTTACTGGTTTTTGATGCCACTATGACGAATAGTTTCTGATAGTTGCTGGTGCCGGTTTAGAATCGTCTGAATTTTCTTTGGCTTTAAATGTATAGTTGATCTCATTTAACTTCTCTAATTCCTATGGTAACCATTCAGGTGGCCTACCTTGATGACTGGGCTTTGCTTGAAGGAGATCATATCAAGTCTTTATCTGGAGCCGTTGAAGATTTGGAGTCAAGCACTCTCCGACTTCCTGTAACAGGAGGAGCAAAGGTATGCTTACTCTGAATGGTTTAACATGATTAGCTTTTATGGAAGAATGTTACTGACACTGCTGGATTTCTACCTTTCCCAGGCAGAAATTGAATCTCTTAAGTTTGCTATTTGCTCAGCTGTGGATGTGATGCAGGCAATGGGATCTTCCATATGTTCTTTATCATCAAGAGTGAGATAGATCTTCTCTAAGATACTGACATATTAACATAGGTCACTTGTGCAGACATATGGGATTGCTACTTTTATCTTTAGTGATAGTTGAAGTCCATTCGAAATAAGGGACAATTTGTGTCATTTTTATTGTCAATTCGCTCTTACAAGTTTTATATTGCTTCCTATTTTCTTGTTTTGGCAAGCTTGAACTTCAGACTTTGCTCTCCTAGTAGTTATTACCTGCCTACAGATATACTCAAGTCTGGTTCCTGTGTTCTTGTTATAGGTGGGACAGGTCAATGGGTTGGTTTCTGATCTTGCTATAGTAGCTGCAGAAGTGAAAGCTAAGCTGGATGAATGTGAAGCTCTATTGGCCTCCATAGCAGCTATGCAGGTGAGGATAAAGATCAATGGTTGCAGAATAAGACCTAGATTAGACATGAACTTGATTAGAAAACAAAAAAGACAATCAAAGAATGGTGGCTTGAGATAGAGTTGATACATATATCATTTTCATCGAGACCTGGGTTTGCTTTTTGATGGTTTATGGTGCCTTTTTTGAGGTATTCTTTAGATGCTTCTCAAGAGTAATTTCTGGCTGGATTCATATGGTTTCTCTCTTTGGCAGCTTCTAAGATGCTATTTGCTCATGCATTTTTTTTTTCTGATTTGACGTATGGATTTTTCTTCTGTAATCAACAATATTTTGTACTGTACATGATTTCTTTTAACATTAAGCAGGTAGAAGAGAACAGCATCAGGACTCATCTAATACAGATGAAACAAGTATCTGAGACGCAACCAATCTTAACAACG
Organism: Erythroxylum pelleterianum; assembly: GCA_027563865.1. Classification (NCBI taxonomy): domain Eukaryota; kingdom Viridiplantae; phylum Streptophyta; class Magnoliopsida; order Malpighiales; family Erythroxylaceae; genus Erythroxylum; species Erythroxylum pelleterianum. The sequence goes on along the minus strand of JAOQMR010000212.1, from coordinate 1,210,616 downwards.
AAAACGCCTCCGTGGCTGTGATCAACCCACAAAACTAACATCTCACCACTTTCCCACCTCAGGAGCTATGTAGTAATCACCTGTTCCAGTAAATGTAAACTAATATTCCTTTTCTTCTTTAACTTCCACGAGAAATTTCTTTTTGGTAACATTGAGCTGTTTGCTCTATGCCTTTCAAATTGTAATTTTTGTACCATGCAATGCAAATGAAAGAAATGAAAAGGAAGCAAGGATTCAAAGTGTAATGTACAGAAAAGCATAAATGCAGAAGAAAACGAACAAGGAAGAAGAAGGTTCATAAAAAATATCACTTCTGTGTGTTCTCTCCTGCAACTTTTTATTACATATTCTAACCTTCTTTGCCTTTTATGTTTTCTACCAGACATCATCGTTAGTTTATGTCTGCAATGTAACAATGTTTCCTGCAAGTGAAAGCATGCTATGTACTGTCTGTCCTGAAGGACGCTTGCTGTGTTATTATTGACGAAGTTATGAACAGTGATTATATCAAAATGAGAATGAACGTTAACAGTAAAACCTCACTAAAACCCTGGCCTTCCTCAGGGACGACCCCAGAAAAAGAGCGACCAATTAACAGATGTTAATAAAGACCATAGCTTTCACTCCGCTTACTGGCGATTTCTCCATCGGACTCCTCCACAGAGCCACCACTCTCCCACTTAGCCCAACTGCACCCACAAATCCTTCACCACCACCTCCAAACCCACATCCCCATTATCACAAAACTCACTCAGAAACTCTTCGACTTTGGGTCCACGACCCACGCTCTAAAGCTCTTCTCTTGCATCCCAAGACCTGATTTTTTCCTCTTCAATGTGCTTACCAAGGATTTCTCTGTCAACAACGCACCCTATCAGCCGTTTCTCTGATTGCCCATTTGAGAAGCACTGATTTTCGGCCTGATGACTTCACTTGCAGTTTTGTCTTGTCAGCTGCGGAGACTCTTGGGGACTCAAGAGTCGGTATGTCGCTGCATGGAATGGCTATGTTGATGGGGTTCGTTGGGAAGAAGCTGTTTGATAGGTTGCCTGACAGAGATATACTGTTTTGTGTAATACAATGATTTCAGGCTTCGTCAGGAATTGTTGCATCAAAGATTTTATTCAAATTTTCAGGGATATGGTTTCGGGCATTGAGCCTAAGTTTGACATAACTACAGTGATAGCAGTATTACCGATTGTGGCAGAGTTGCAGCAGCTGAAATTAGGGATGGAAGTATATTGTTTTGCAATAAAGTTTGTTTTTCATTCTCATATTTCTGCGGTCACAGATTTGATTTCATTGTTCTAAAAATGTGGGGATGTTGAGGCATCAATGGTGTTCCTCAGAGAGATTCACACGAAATATCTGATAACTTGTAATGCGCTGATTTCAGGCCTTACTGGCAGTGGTGAGATTGATTTTCCATTAAGCTGTTCAATCAATGGTTTATTCTGGGGAGTGTGTATTGCCAGCACAAATTTTGGTTTGACTCCAGTGTATTCTCCATTTGGTCACTTGTATCTGTAACTGTATTCATGGTTTTGCTATTCAATTCTCTATTGAATTGAACTAACTTTGTGACATATGACTTATATCATATATATACAAGATGTCTACGATATATTTTAGCTATCAAATCTCCCAATTATAGGGAGAGATCTCTCTACTATAGGAAGAGATCCTATAGATATTATTCCTAAATATATACACAAAAATAACTCTAGTTAACACTCCCCCTTAACGTTGGTGCATAGATATCACATATGCCCAACTTGCAAATAAGATTGTGAAACTGTTTGTTGTAGCATTCTTTGATGAAGACATCTACCAGTTGTTCATTAGGCCCCACATGAGATAATTTACAAGTTTCTTTTTTATGAAGTATCAGTCAATTTTTATGTGTTTTGTTTTATCATGTTGAATAGGATTGTGAGCTATACTAATGACAGCTTTGTGATCACAGTTGAGGAATAACCTTCCTCCTTCCATCAGTTGTAACTCATTCATCAGCTTTCTTACCTATAAGAGTTCGCACACACCTTGTGCCATAGCTCTGTATTCAGCTTCCACACTGGATCTAGCAACTACATTCTGTTTCTTACTTCTCCAAGTGACTAGGTTTCCTCCTATGAGCTTACAATAACCAGTAGTCGATCTCCTATCATCCGGAGATCCAGCCTAATCAGCATCCGTAAATGCTTCTAGCTTATGCTGTTCTGATGAGATGTTAGATTCTGGCATTTCACCAAATGGGGTGAATTTTGTTTCTGCCTTGTATGCATGCAGTCATCCTGGTTTAGTAAGAGAAGGAGAGAGAGTTTTCCATTCTATGGTACATGAGTACAGATTTGAACCTTTTGCTGAGCATTATGCATGCATGGTTGACATCCTTGTGCGACCAGGAAAGTTGCAGGAAGCATTGGAATTCATCGAGGGAATTCCAACGAAACCCGGTCCTACTGTATGGATTGCATTACTTGGTACTTGTAAAACTCACCAAGATACAAACCTAACAGGCTTCTAAAAGGCTTCTTGAGCTGGAAATACAAAATGCGGGTTACCATGTCTTAATGTTAAATATTTACTCTGCTGAGAGGAACTGTCCACAAGGTGCTTCTATAAGACAAGTAACTAAGAAGAGAAAGCTAGAAAGTACTCCAGGTTGCACTCTGATTGAAGTCGATCAGAACCTACATGTCTTCACATCCAGTGACCGGAAGCAATCTATTCGGAGATGTATAGATTGATGGGAAAGATGAAAGAGGCTGGATTTCGGGCAGAGACTGTCACTGATTGGCATGATGTGGGGGAGGAAGATACAGAACTAGAAGTGAAGGTTCACGGTGAGAAATTAGCCATTGCTTTTGGTCTGATCTCTACTGAACCTGGAACTGAAATTAGGATCATCAAGAATCTCATTGTTTGATTAAATTGTCATACTTCGAGTAAATTTATATATAAGATCAAAGAAAGAGTTATAGTGGTAAGAGATACCAATAGATTTCATCATTTCAAAGATGGAGAGTGTTCTTGTAAAGAATATTGGTGATGTATCTTTAACAGTGTTAAAAGATCCAAATTTGAAATTTCAACATGCTTTTTCAGTTCTTTCATGATGATATTGCAAGGAGAATAACTGTACAGGACCAGTGTTGTCCTCAGATGATCTCAAGCTCAGTCTTCATCCATTTTATATCAGAAAGGCCTCTGTAATTGAAGTCTTTAACATTTTATAGCTTCCTGGAGTCTGCAGTTGCCTCTTGCCATGCAGCCAAAGGAATGAAAACCAAACCAATGATGAAGAAGAAGCGAATTTTTCACTTCAGTTACAAAATTGGGTGGAATGCATCTTCTTACGAAAAAATTTCAGTCTAGCTTTATTCCTTATGCACCCATGATGTTGGTTTGTACATCAAAAATGATATGTGTTATGGAAACAAAGATGTACATGTGTCTTTCAAGACATAGAAGTCAAAATACAGGAAGGAAAACAAGCTTCTTAGCAGTTGATTCCACATTGCTTGGTATCAGGTCCCCTGGATTTCATGACAAATGGATCAATTCTCACCCAAAGCAAGGAAAATATTGAAGCCAAAAGCACCGACCATATAACGACAATAGTCGGTGTCCTGTTCTGTCGCCCCATCAAACCTTTCAGGAATGGATAGAGATGAACAATCACCCAGAAGGCAAAGAAGAGCTTGCCAAATAGAGGTCCCCATGATTGGTACCCATTGTTTATGGCATCTGAGATTCCAGCTACAACTCCAACAAGGTTGATGATCAGGACAGTAGTTGGAGGGATAAGGAGGGTTGTCCATTTAAAGGCATATAGTTCTCCAAAGTCCTCATCATCAGTTGCCTTGGAGGTGACAGTGAAGTTTGTGTCAATACCAGCTAAAACTTTGAGAAGACCTTGCACAACAGCAAAAAGGTGAGCTGAGATACCACCAATGACCCAAAATTGCTCATTTCTCCACCATTCTTCAATGCTCACTCCACTCCACCTCAGCTCAAGGATACCCGTCGCAAAGATCGACAGAAACAGAGCAATGAAAAATAGACTTGCAAAGGTGCTTATCTGGTTCAGAACATGGTATAAGCTCACAAGTTCAGTGCATTTGGTTAGGAGTATAAACATCTAAACGTTGATGTAATATATTATTCTACCATGTTATTACCTCAGGCATGATGAATTTGTCAGTAAGCAAGCATATGGCAGGTAGAGTGCAGTAGGCAAGAAGTGGTATGGCAGTGAATGGATAGACAGTTGTGTTAACATATGCAAATCTCTCAAGCCACTTGAGCTTTCCTTCCTTGTATCCGTACCAGACAGGGCTATGACGACTGAAGAAGATCTCAACAGAACCGAGAGCCCATCGAAGCACTTGGTTTAACCGATCGGAAAGATTAATGGGGGCTGAACCCTTGAATGCAGGTAGCTTTGGCATACAGTAAATTGACCTCCAGCCACGACAATGCATCTTGAAACCTGTTAGAATATCCTCTGTAATTGAACCATAAATCCAGCCAAGCTGCGTAGGCAAAACAAGAAGGAATCAAACCATCAAAATATTAGAACTTGAAAACAAGAACAATAGAATGTAAGAGCATTGCTAGCCAGAAAAGAAAGCCCCAAGTTTGGATGTGGATATTACCTCAGTTCCCCAATCAGTTTTGTCTTCGTAACCACAACTAATTACATGGATGGCTTCTTTAAGTTGAGATGCAGGACTTGACGATGGAGGAACACCACCTTCCTCCATCAGAGTTGAAGTCACAAAAATTGCCGATTGTCCAAACCTCTTCTCAAAATTCATCTGAGACATCAATAACTCTTTGTCATCGTCCACTTCTGCCAAAGAACAGACACATCAGAAGTTGAGCAAAGAGGAATTAAGTAGGAACTTAAAGAGAAAAATAAAGATATTGTCTGACCATGGAGGCTTGAAGCTTCTGCATTTGCACCCTTCTTAGCATTCGTCTTTTTGCGGCGTCCAAAACATGGGCAGCAGTCACAGGTCACCATCTTCGGGCGCTTGGAACCCTTTGGAGGCTCATATCCATACAATGCTTGCCTCTTAAAAACACATCCCGTACCGACATAAACCGGACCTTGAATTCCATCCAGACCTTTCATGTTTATCTGCAATAGAATAATGCGTTCTTTTTTAGTTTCCTCCTTCCATGATTCACAGCAACACAACAGTAAAAGAAGATACAGATTTTCTTCTCATTGCAGGATCTTACATCAAAGAAAACTGTGTTTCTATTGGCATAACGATCGTGCCTATCAATGCCATCGAATCTTTGAGGGAACTGTACATAGCACACTTTCTTTCCAACTTGAGGGTCCATCAAGAAACACATGGATTCTCGAACAGCTTTGCTGTTGTTTACATAGTGGTCACAATCCAAGTTCAACATGAAGGGAGCATTGGTAAGCACAGCAGAGACTCGAACCTGGAATTTACCACAGAAAATCCAGTGATGAACAGTCTTTTGAAAGAACTATAAACAATTGTTAAGATTTTGAACTTAATGAATTTACCAGAGCATTCATGGCACCAGCCTTTTTGTGATGAGCAAATCCAGGCCTCTTTTCACGAGATACATAAACGAGGCGAGGGAGTTCATTTCCTTCAATGTCATGGCCTCCACTGTGACCAAGAAATACTTGAATCATGCCAGGATGATCCCTGGTATTGTTTCCTGGCCATGGTGTACCATCCTGCATGATCCAGCCCTCTGGAGGTATCTTCTGTGCTTTTGCTACAATTGCATTTATTCTAACCTTGAATTCTTCATATTCTCTCTGTTAGAGACCATATGTTGTCAAGTATTAGCTAAATTAAGTTTGAATCAAGTCTGTAGAACTCTAAGCAAATTACAGACCTTCATAGCTCGTCGCTCCTTAACAAATGTTGGTTGGACTTTGTCCTTGAGATAGTCGACCTTCAGAGTGAAGTACATCTCAGGGGCTCGAGGTTCTATGCTGAACTTTTTGCAGAATGGAACCCATTTTCTAGCAAACTCAGCAGTTTCAGAGAGTGCTTCAAAGGTGCACATGGACGCACCATCATCAGATAGGTATGCTGAGATCTTTTCAACTGGGTAGTCCATGGCCAGGATTGATAGGATTGTGTTTGCAGTAACTATAGGAGGCTCCTTCATAGGATCCACAGTACTGATGAAGATGTCCACTGGAGCTAGCAAATTTGGCTCCCCTTCTCTCTCGTACCTGTGTAATAAGCCATATCAATCACTACTACACAATGAACCATCATCAAGTAATCTCTGGTTCAGTAGGCAAAAGTTCAAAAATTGCTGCTACGTTTCTGAACTTGTGCAAGAATTTAGATTCTTTTGAACAATTTTACCTGAGAGAAAGGCGATCAAGATATGTTTCTCGATCGATAGGGAGCCATTTGGGAAACTGATCAAGAATCCATGAAAATGCAAACCAGATTTCACAGATCACAGATGTCAGCCAAAGGCCAATAGCGTCATGCACAGGATTTAAAAGTCTATAACGTAGAAAGAAGGCCAATATGAGAAGACGAGCCACAATAACCATCCTATAAGGATTGATCTTGCTAGATGCTATTGGTACTTTCCTGGAAAGTGGCTGCCTGGTCTCATCAATGCTGCGTTAGTTCAGATATTGCAAAAACTGTTAGCAAAGAACTGGGCTTTGAGGCTTTAAGTTCAATGGCTTTAAGTTCAATTCCATTCTAGAAAATTGAATACATACATGGCTGCTTCAGGATCGTCATCAGGTTCAGGTCCCAAATTCCCTTGCTGCAGTTTCCACTCATCCATTCTATCCTTCCAACCCACCTCTTTCTTTTCATCCCACCTCGCACTTCCTGTTTTGTCAAGTTATTCAAGATCAGAAGTTACGAGATGTATATCAGAATGGTCGAATCCATTGCAGTCCTTTTAAGCATACCAGGTTCTGAAACTGGATAAGGATGAATTCGTCTATGTACTGAAGCTGATAAAATCTCTCCATTAGCTCCAACTGGGAATTCACCACTAACCTGAAACAGGATGGTTTGGAGTTTTAGATCTTGCATGAACAGAATTGGCTAGTAGTACATGGTGATCTTACAATCATACCGGTCTTGATCTAATCCCAGTTATAACTGGTGGAAATTGCGAGTTCTCTTCGTCGTCATGACCTCTTCCATAGGTCATCTTCCCATGAAGCATTGCTTCTGTAAGATGCTTGTTCTTTTCTTGCTCATCTTCCATGTTGAACTCGTGTTCAATGTCATCAATGTCTTCTTCATCTTCGTCTCCCTGCACCCGCGGGCTGCCTGTAAAATGTTTGCAACGAAGTTATACCATGAATCGTCCACTCTAAAGCTCGAAACAAGATGATAAGAGACTACAATGACTTGGTCTATACCTTTGAGACGCCTGTATCTGGTCTTGCACTGAGGGCATTGTTGTGTCCCCTCTCTCCTTTCATACTCATAACAAGGTCTGCACACCGGGAAACCACACTCATTGCAAGCTACAAACAAGTCTCCGTCAACCGTCAAGCCAACCCCATCACCACATATCTCACAAACTTGACCATCCAGGTTCTTCAATGGCTTCGGCTGCAAAAACACATGCAATTCATGCACGTTATTATACAGAAGCAGAAACACTCATAACAAGTCTCATCTGATGGTATATTGATAATGGTCGCCTTTGTTACCTCTTCATGGCCATGAATGACCACGAGCTCGTTGCGATTGTGAGAGCCAGCGACAAGACCAGCACTGGCTTCCATGTTTGTGGTCAATATGGGAGATACAGAGAAAGCAGGAACAAGGCAAAGAGTAGAGAGGGAGTGTTTCTTTTTTAAGAATGGAAAAAGGGTAAGGTAAAGGAGCTTGATATCTGTCACCTAATGTGCTCAGCCTCAGGTAATGGTCTGGTGGTGTGGGGCGTTGGTTGCAGAGTCGCCATTGCCTTGAAGCTAAGCTTCCTCTATTTTTCAACTACTTCACACTTCTATTCTCATATATTCTTTTCTTTTCTCAATTTTTCCATAAAATCAATGAGAAATCCGAATTAAAAACTTGTGTAAGGTAAGGAGGAAACAAATTTAGATTTTTCTCTACCAAAGTAATCTTGTCGGACAATTAAAAAACTAAATTGTTCAGACAATTCAATTGTAAAATTTTTGAATCAATCAATTTTTTAGTTCAGTTTTTAATTTTAGTTCGATTTACTTTAATAACATTTGTTATTATAAATTGATCAGTTTAATAATTAATCGATTGATTTTTATAAACTAAACGATTTTTATAAATTAATATAAACTAATTAATTTTTATTTAATTGTAATTATGAACAATCTCCTTCAATTATATTTAAAATCATTAAATTATATTCAATCTTTAACTAGTTTTATAACGGTTTAATAGCGGTTGAACCTTTTAAATCTTAAATCTTTTATTTAATCAGTTTAACTTTTGGTTCGATTTTTAGAACATTGATCTTGTCAATTTCGATAATTCTACTTATATTTTTTTTTATATCGGTGAAACTAGTAATTATTCTTAAAATAATAGATAAAAATTCGAAAAAAACATAAGAATGACACGATTAAACTTTCAATTAAGAAAAGTGATTGAATTTATATTTAAAAATGATTTTTTAAAAAAATTCTTTTCAAAAAGAAATTAATTTTTAAAAAAAAAAATAGCTTTAGATTTCTCATTAAAACATTCTACTGTATTAAAGTAATATTGGCAATCCTAACAATTCTAGATTGACTTTTAAAAAAAAACACTAGATTTTTTAAAAAAAATTAAGAAAGAAAATTGATTTTATACCAAAAATACAGGATTTTCTTAAAATTATTTTAATTTTTTAAAATAATTAATCTAACCCAAAATCAGAAAAATAAATTCACATTTGGAATAATATATTTCTACTCTTAACCAACTATATTCTTTAAAATTAAATAGCTTAAAATTTTGGTTCTTAAATATGCTAATTTCATCACTTGAACCAAATTTGAAGGCAATTCTACTTTTTCCTGTAATAAATTGTTTTTACAAGTTTTCACCTACTTTAATTTAGGATTCCATTTTCTATTAATTAGTTAACTAAATTAGTACAAATCATAACCCTTTTGGCTTTTATAATTGATGCAACAAATTATCCAAAGTTTTAAAAACTGAATTGCAAGTTAAACTGATAAGATAAGAGATTTGAGTTTTAAAACGTTCGACGACTGTTATAAAACTGACTAAATATTAAATAAAATTACAGAATTACAAATACGATTGAAAAATATTGTTCTTATTTATCAAAAAAATTAAAGTTTATTTGAAATTTTTTGTTAAATAAAAATTAATTAATTAATTTTTGTTAAATAAAAATTAATTAATTAATTTTAGTTTATAAAAATTTATTAATTTACAAAAAATTGATAGATTAATTAACGAATTTACCAAATTTTAACGGTAAGAAAAA